>VONZ01000592.1:0-449513 GCA_012976165.1 Labeo catla
GGGGAGAAGGCGCAGCAGCCCTCCAGGACGGAACAGAAGGCGGAACAGGAGGCGCAGCAGCCCTCCGGGGCGGAACAGGAGGCAGAGCAGGAACCTGCGTCATAGACTGGGACCTGGGGAGAACAGTGACAGAGCAGGCAGACAGAATGAGGGGAGAAGCAGAGAGTTTGAGGCAGAACGCCGCCTCCCTAGGAGGATCTACAGCCGAAGCGGACACCTCAGGAGGCATTGGCGCGGCTTCTCCGACTGGTGAGGCCACTGGGTCTGTCTCCTGGTCAGACGGGAGCTCTGGAGCAGGCTTGAGATCAGGCGTGACCTCTGGAGTGTAGTGTGCGGCCCACATACTGAGAATGCCAGTGTGATGGCGATAACCAGACATGATGTGACAAGGCTCTGAGCAGTCAGACGAGACGTGACCTGACTCTGGGCGGTCAGACGAGACGTGACCTGACTCTGGGCGGTCAGCAATAACTTCACTTGGCTCATGAAGGTCAGCAGTGGTTTGACTTGGTTTGTGGAGACTGGCCGTGACTTGACCTGATTTGTAAAGATCGGTTGTGGCTTGACCTGGCTCGTGAAGACCAGTAGTGAATTGACTTGATTCTTGGAGAACAGCGATGACTTGACCTGGCTTCTGAAGATCAGTAGTGAGTTGACTTGGCACTGGCTCGACTGACGTGGCGTTAGCGGGTGCTGGCGTGGCGGCCATCTTTGCGACAGGCTTTGGCGTGGCGGACATCTTTGCGACAGGCTCTGGCTCAGGATTGATGGCTGTAATTTGACTTGACACAGTAACAACAGTTCTGACTGGACTTGACACAGGAAACACAGTTTTAACTTGACTTGCCTTAGAAAGAGCAGCTCTGACTTGACTTGGTGCAGGAAACACAGCTCCAGCTTGATTTGACACAGGAACAGCAGCTGTAGCTTGACTTGACTTGGAAACTTGACTTGACTCAGGAAATACAGCTGCAACTTGACTTGACTTGGAAACTTGACTTGACTCAGGAAATGCCGCTGCAACTTTATACGGTTCTGATATGGCAGCTGTGACGTGACGGAGCTCGGTTTCCGCCGCCATCTTGTGCACGGGCTCTGTTGTCGCCGCCAGGGTATGAACGCGCTCCGACGCGGCCGCCATCTTGCGAATGGGCACCGCTGTCACCGCCATTAGAGCGATGCTATCCATTGCCGTCGCCGCCATCTGAGCAATGCGATCCATTGCCGTCGTCATAGCTCGGGCGCGCTCTAGCGTGGCTGCATTTCCCAGAGTGAGCCAAGCGGCCAGCGGACCCGTGGCGTCGCGCTCCGGCGCGGCCGTCATTATATGAGCGGGGTGCGCGGCCGCCATTGCCGCGTTGTCGCGTTCCTCCTCCGCGACCCCCACAGTAAACGACGAGCCCACACACAATAGTCCAAAGTCCATACCTGTTGAATGTCCATGATGAAAGCTGCTGGATCCTGTTGTGGCGGATTGTTCTGTTACGGTGTGAAGGAGACGAGAGGCGAGCGGATCCATATGCATACTTTTATTGTAGGGACGTGACAAAGACATGGTCAGGCAGACAGGGTAAATCAATGACAGACAGGTGTATGGACGGCGAGACAAGAGTAATCCGAAACGGGCGAGGGTCAATACAGCGGCGAACGTTATCCAAAGAGGGCTAGGCAAAAGAGTGGTCAGACAGGCGAGAGTTCCGGTAGGCAAAACAAGGAAATAGACACAGACTAACAAGGAAACCGCTTTGTATGAATGATAAACACAATCCAATACTCGGCAGTGAGTGACAGGAAGACCGGGGTATTTATACTGTCTCTGATTGGACGCAGAAGTAGTACAATGGCTGATGGGGAATGGAGTCCGGGGTGTAGTGCAACAGTCCGTGTGTGTAAACAGATTGAGAGCGACATCTGGTGGTGAGCGGACCGCAGGACACCGACCAGATTCGTAACAAAAATAATTGGAATTAATGTTTTCATTATTAATTCCGATACATATTAATAGGTGATTAATAAAATTAAATCATTAATTAAATAAAAAATATAATAATTATTTTAATTATATATATAAAAAGTAAAATTATTTCAGTTATTTGTATTAAATATTGATACATTTGTATTATTAATTTTGATAAATTAACACATTAAATAAGATCATATTTTATAACATTTTAAGTATATTAAGTGTAGTGTTCTAATAATTCTCTAATTGTATGCTAGTATTATACAGAAATGCTAAATTTGAATCAATTTGAATTCATAAAATCAAATAATTATATATATATATAATTGTTTTAAAAATTATTTTAATTATAACTAATTATATATATAAAATGTAAAAAGAAAAATTTAATTATTTGTATTAAAATAATTACAAATAATGCTATTAAAATTAATAAATTAATGCAATAAATAATATAATATTTTATAACATTTTAAGTACATTGTATAGCATTCTAATTAATTTTCTGATTGTTTACTAGTATACTATCTGGATCATTCTGAATCTATCTTAATTAATATCTGAATTAATACATTAAGTCATTATTTAAATCAATTATTAATTATTTATAATTATTGTTAATTTTATTTATAATTTAATATATATATATATATTTTTTAAATCAGTTATCATCTACATAGAACATCTACACAGACTGGCATGATCTTTACTTGCAGTAATCACAATAAAGCATGCTCTTCAAGAATTGGACTGTAACTCAGCGAATGTATAGAGACCCCATGGCGCAGTTTCCATTGTCTTATGAGACAGAAGGATTTTTTGCAGAAGGATTTTTTAATTTTTTTTACTAGTATTCTACAGAGATTTTGTGAACCACCTGCTCAATGTCTATCAATAAGAATGTTTTTTATCTGAATTCTTACAATTAAATAATTAATTAAATAGATTCTAATTTCTAATTGTTTACTAGTATTCTACTAGATGTTACGAAACACATCAATCTGGATCCATTTGCATGTCAGTGATGTCAGATGTATATCCTTGTGACTGTTCGGGCCTGTGTTTGTGACATTCGGTCTGCTCTGCAGACCACAGATTGTTGACAGGAGTTGGCAGTGGGGAACTTCCTTCAGCCTGTGCTATAACAAGCAAATAACTTAATCAAACGCAGCAAGGCCTTCACTTTCAACTCAGCAGTTGTCAGACACAGGGGGTAAGAAGGGGCACCCTTTACATCCCAGACTTGAGGAGACAGACAGGGGACAGAGACACAGCTGCTGCCCCTGAGGAGATGGAGGTCGCTAAGCTAAGAGCCGTGAAGGACATGGAGTGGTTGTATGCAACAAGATTCTTTGCTATTAAGCAATTTATAACAAACATGCATTTAGATCTCAGTTTCTACAGACATGCTTTTAAAAGGATGGTTCATATAGAATTTGAGACTGCTGAGATTAAGTGAATTGATTTAGAGGATTTAGGATTTCATTTTAGGATTTGCTTCATGAGATTATGGGCTTGTTCTGCATTACATTTCTTTTTACATTGTGAAACTACAACTTCTAGAATTCTCTGTGGAAAAACACAAGATATGAAATACACAGACAAGGCAGCAGTTACACAGCTAGTGTGCATCATGTGCTTTCATTTGTTTGCAGTAGCGCTTAAAACCTTTCCGTCCTTGTGAAAAGAGAGGACAAACAGTCCATTTTTCATTTATTTATATCACTTGTACGCACATCACGTCGTAATTGCAATTTCCAAACCCCAAAGTAGGAACTTCCCAGTGGAACTTGAAAAGCTCTTTAAATAACATGTAGTACACACGTGAAATAAAGGGGTCATCAGATGCTCATTTCCCACAAGTTGATATGATTCCTTAGGGTCTTAATGAAAAGTCTATAATATGCTTTGGTTAAAAATTCTCAATGGTAGTGTAAAACAACACCCCTTTTACCTTGTCAGAATGAGCTCTGCAAAAATCATCCCATTCTGAGGGGTTGTTCCTTTAAATGTTAATGAGCTCTGCTCGGCCCCGCCCCTCTCTTCTCTCTGTGGAGTGACGAGCCTGTTTACTTTAGCCGCATTTAGCACGTTTAGCTGCGAAACTTGCTAACTAGCATGTTATTAGGATAGGTGACTGCAGAGATTTATAAAAAAAACCTTATACTCACTTCTGCTGTAGGTGAAACTGGATCACAAATCATTTGCGCAAACATAGATGCATTTATGTAGATCGGGGGGCGCATTCCCTTCACAAACAAGCGTAATCTACTGCGTCTTCGGCGGCAACACAACATCTCAATCGCTCAATCTGAGATATTCTTGTCTAACTTACATCCCTGCTCCGGCATTGAAACAATGGAGGTTGGACTGTTACAGCTGATCTGAGGTAACACGCTTATGTCAATCAACTATCGTGGGAGCGGCCTCTGTGGGTGTGACGCCACACCGACAGGCATCTGAGAAAAAGGGGATATTATTTTAACAGATTAATTAAAAACCACTGCATGGATTTTTATCATTATAGGGTAGATTTGTACATACACTGCCAACACACATTAATGTTCAAACAACATGTAAAAGTGAACTTTGCATCCAATGACCCCTTTAAAAAAAAAAAAAAGGTTGTTTTTTTATCGGTGAAATTTAAAGTCAGTTTGACCTTTCTTGCCATCACAACTGTTACCGAATAAACCGAACACGTATTTGGAAAAAGTGGAGAACTGTATACATTCAGATAGCTGATACATAAACCATGTCTTCTGTTCTGTATACATGAGTAGCTCTTTCCCTTCCTCTACACTTTCCTTCGATGATCAGCTACTGTAAACTGAACGCTGTAATGTTCAAGATGTCCGTCAGTGTTCTTCTAAACTGCTCATCTCGTGTTGGATGTGTAACCTGCATAAACCATCTGCATTCGCCCCAGTGTAAACTTTTTTTGAGATTAATAATCACAATTAAACCTCAAGGGAAATATTGGACAATTCTGCAATAAACATGTAGATCTTGTGGGAAAGAAGGGCTTTAAAGCCTCATGTGCCAGTGGTGTTTTGGGTCAGCTGCAGATTTAGTCTCCCTATAATCAATGTTGCAGCATCTGTAAAGCTCAACCGCAAACAGTAAACACACACAGCAGCTCTGAAGCAGCCGACATTCATCACTCTTAAAGCTGCTCGTCTTCCAGGCTGATTAGTGTAACGTCTAGGGCTTAGACAGCGGTTAAAGAGCAGATCTCATTTGTTACAGATGTGTATTTCATAAAAGATGTTCGTCCTTTCTGATAGCTGGACTGTCATATAGGCATCATATTGGCTGCATCACTCTGTCATTGGTTGATTGCTCTAGGCTCCTCCCACTCCTCCTGCACCAATCAGAACCTTGAACGTTTATTGATCCCAGCTGCAGTGCTGTAGAGGAGGTTTGAAAGCTCTTGTGGTCGATCAGTGCGATGGTGGTCAGAACACAGTATTGTCTGGCTGTCCACTTTTTGCCTTAAAATCTTTATCTATATTTCCTGCTTGTGGTCTGGTAATATCTTTTTTCCTCCTTTGATCTTCCGTTTCTTTTGTTTTCTTCATAAGTGTGGCCTTTATTTGGGATCCACAGTGGGTATTATGGCTCCACCACACCTATGGAAAAAGTTTTCGTGGGTGTGTTTTTTTTTTTTGGTAATAGTTTTTTCCCACAATATTGAAACAAACCATCATCTGAGGGGGTTGTTTAACCAATGCCATTTTCAGCAAAAAATGTAAGCTTTTTATGCCTTTTGGCCATTAATTTTCACAACCATAGCAAGTTCTGAAAAGGGGTTACAAGTACAAGTTTTTGACAACGATACCATAACCGTCTCGTCAATTTGTAAAAACAGTTATTAGAGTGTTAATAGAATTTCCAACAGAAGACATTCTACTGTAACTTTACAAATTCATGTCAACTTATTCTACTAACCCTGACGCTAAGAATCCACTAATACTCTGAGAGTTAGTTGACATGTAGTTGCAAATTAATGAGAAATAGGCTACTTGACATGTAGTTGCAAAGTTACTTATAGTTAGTTGAATATCTAAAGTGGATGAGACATACAGTTGAGGTCAAAGATTTACATACACCTTGCAGAATCTGCAAAATGTTCATTATTTTACCAAAATATAAGGGATCATGCAAAATGCATGTTTTTTTTTTTCATTTTTATATTTCACATAAAATATGTTTACATATAGTCCACAAGAGAAAATGATAAATGAATTTATAAAAATGACCCCGTTCAAAAGTTTACATATACCTGATTCTTAATACTGTGTTGTTACCTGAATGATCCACAACTGTGTTTTTTGTTTAATGATAGTTGTTCATGAGTCCCTTGTTTGTCCTGAACAGTTAAACTATTACAGAAGGTTCAAACGCTCACTGATGCTCCAGAAGGAAACACACAGGGGGTGAAAACTTTTTGAATTTGAAGATCAGTGTAAATTTGACTTATTTTGTATTCTGGGGAACATGTAAGTATCTTCTGTAGCTTCTGAAGGACAGTGCTAAATGGAAAAAATATGATATTTACACAAAATAAGAAAAATGTACATATCTTCATTCTGTTCAAAAGTTTTCACTCCCCTGTCTCTTAATACATTGTTTTTCTTTCTGAAGCATCAGTGAGTGTTTGAACCTTCTGTAATAGTTGCATATGAGTCCCTCAGTTGTGCTCAGTGTGAAAAGATGGATCTCAAAATCATACAGTCACTGTTGGAAAGGGTTCAAATGCTGAAAAACCAAAGAATTTGTGGGACCTTAAGGATTTTTCTGAAGAACAGCAGGCATTTTAACTGTTCTGGACAAACAAAGGACTCATGAACAACTGTCACTAAACAAACAAACAAATACACAGCTGTGGATCATTCAGGTATCAACACAGTATTAAGAATCAAGTGTATGTAAACTTTTGAACGGGGTCATTTTAATAAATTCAACTATTATTTTCTCTTGTGGCCCTGGTGAAAAAAACAGCATATGCTGGTAGGTATGTTTTGATGCTGGTTTAAGCTGGTCCTTTGCTGGTTTATGCTGGTCATGTAGCTGGTCAAGGACCAGCATAAACCAGCAAAGGACCAGCTTAAACCAGCATCAAAACATACCTAACCAGTAAAAGTCTTTTATGTGAAATATCTTATTCAGGTCAGTACTAAATAATAAATAACATGCATTTTGTATGATCCCTCTTATTTTGGTAAAGTAATTAACTTTTGGCAGATTCTGCGAGGTGTATGTAAACTTTTGACCTCAACTGTATGTATTGCAGATGAGGTGGCGCTTTAGGGTTGGTAAAAGAACAGAGGCACGTCGTATTAGAGCTGTTACTCAATTAAAAAATGTCATTGAATTAAATACATATGTTGGTTAATTAATCATTTAATTGTATATAGCTTTCTTTTGGCCCTTTTATTAAAGGTTCATCAGTGTTCCTTGTCTCTGACAAATCTCTTTTTGTGCAAGCTGAAGTTGCCCATCTTAGTTCACTTGAGGAGATGGAAACAGTCTGTGAACATGCATGAGAAGAGGCCACATAGCTGCACAGTATTTTTCCCTCAAACTGGCTCTGTTTTCTGCTCTTGACTGGCATATTTTATCATACACATCATGACATGTGCTGTTATCGGCATCTGCTCTGCTTCCACACTAACCGGCAGGCCTTTCTGACGTCTCCGTAATTCAATAATCTGTCTTCTGGAATCCCGTCATATGTGTTCCCTTCACTGTCCTCAGGGCCTGCTGTATGTACGGCTTATGGTATTTAAAGCTGGTATGCAAAATGTGATAACATAGACATCAGGTGAGCCTAAAGGTCACTTTGAAAGGCCTCACTCGCTTAATACTCTTAAAAAGGTCATATCATAAGGAGTCAAAGGTCCCTCGTATTTTTCCTCCTGTCCAAAGACAGCATTCAATGACTTACTAGGGCTGGGTAAAAAAATATTGTTTTCTCGATTTTAATCGATTCTCATTTTTAAGAAATGATATTGGTTCTTATCCCAAGAATCGATTAGTCTAGCCTGTTTTCAGTGAATGAACGGAAAAAAGCTTTGTGCTTTGTTACTTTTGCTATGAAACAAAGTCTCAGATTTCAAATTCTGTCCATTGTATTACAGTATTCAAACAATAAATACAGGTTTGCCGCTGTTTGATGTAGAGTGACAGATCGCAGTAGTGCCTCAGTTCAAGAGAAAGTGGCAGATTCAACTATATGACTGGTCAGATCGTCTGTCAGTCAAGCTCTCTGTAAGGGGTCAATTGTGGAAAAAGGCTTCCATACATGACCCTTTTAGTCTCAAAGAAAAGAAAAAAGAAAAAAAGAAAAAGAAAAGAAAACCCTACCACAAAGGAAATAAAGATATAACCCTCAAGGTACAGCTTGTTTCCTATTTTTTAATGCATCTTGGACAAATGCCAATTGTTATGTCTTTCTTCTTTCTGATAGTGGTCTCTCTTTAAAATAACATTAGCATATGTGTTCAGCATAAACTGATAAACGTGTTTTTAACTTAATTTCAGCATAATCATGTTCCTATTTAACTGTGTGCTACATACAAACTCTATTATTTGCGGTTACAGATTTATATAAGTAGCATATGGAGTGTACAGGGCACATCGTGGCCCCTGTTGTACGCTTAAGAAATGGGCCTCCTTTGGCCAGCGGCTAAAGTCAATTATATAAAGCAGATTGCACATTTTCTTGCTTGTAGCTTTTTTCTATATTTTCTGTGAGAAATTGGTCCATGTGTTTGAATAGGCTGATAGATACGTAGATTTGCAAATGCAATAATTACTTGGCAGGCCACCGGCGTGACCTCCGAGTGCATTCAACAGCTCTAATTGGTCAAAATGATGATTTAGATACAGTTCAACCACAAACTGTTGGTTCTTTTGCTTCTTTGCTTGCAGTGACACATCTGAGGCAAGTTACAATTTTAATACTTAAGTTTACGGGTTTGTTAAAGTCACTAATCCGAAGTATAATAGTAATAAAAGTAATTTTTATGCACCATAATAAATTTTGCAGATGCATTACATTTTATATTAGTTTATATTAGTAGGTTATTTCCTATCCATCATTGTTTTCCCTTTTCCCTGTTGCACTTGGATTCGATTATAGTCTGTTACATTGGCCTACAGAAACTGATTTGTGTTAAACCACATCTCCGGTGGACTTTCAGTGTGACCTTTAGCCCCTTGTGTGGCCTTTTCCCACATGATGAAGTGCCTGGTTCACCGAATCATCATTTCTGGCATTAGCGAATCATAAATCACCTTTAAAAAATGTGGTTCGTTCAGGGTCACCTTCAGCTTGAACACACGTGTAGCGTTGTGCTGTCAACATGAAGGGGATCTCTCACACTCCGACTAATGGACGGCAAATCTGCAGGGCGTATAGTGTTTGATGACCCGTCCGCCCACACCACCGCCATATGTGACCCAATATCGCGAGCAGAGCAGTTACTGGTGTAATTAAACTGGTTTGTGTTTGTGTATGTCTGCATCTCTCTGGGTAATGTTGTTTGATTGGGTTTTAATGGCTTTTTGATGGTGTTATTGTCTTTTCCCCTTTATCCAGGGCTTTTTTTTTTATGTTGACGCAAACAACATTATAAAATGTTCGGGAAAGTGTTTGGCTTCGCTGAAATTATGGTAACATCCCAGAGAAACGTGGTATTGCTCTGAAGTGGCTTTTTCATAACTCTGGAAACTTGGTCTGTTATGTTAACATGCAATCAAACTTGACCCTTTTTTCCTTGAGCCAGCATTCTAGTATGTAGCACCCATTTGTAGCATGAAAACACAATCTTACTGAATGCCTGTTTCACTCCAAAATATGTCTAATTCTATCATGACAACTCTCGGAAGGTTTTAGCATGGTAATGGATATGACAATGTTAATGTGTTTGGTCTTGGTGGAATAGATCTGCTACACTGCAGAATTGCTGCTGCTGTTGGTTATTGTCATTAGGATATGAAGTAAAGATCATGTTCCATGAAGATATTTTGTAAAATTCCTGCTGTAAATATATCAAAACTCAATTTTTGATTAGTAATATGCAATGTTAAGGACTTTAATTGGATAACTTTAAAGGTGATTTTCTCAATATTTTGAATTTTTTGCACCCTCCGATTCCAAATATTCAAATAGTTGTATCTTGGCCAAATATTGTTCTATCATAGCAAACCATACATAAATGGAAAGCTTATTTATTTCATCTGTCAGGTGATGTATAAATCTCAATTTGGAAAAACTGACCCTTATGACTGGTTTTGTGGTCCAGGGTCACATATAATAACCTGTATTAGATCTATACAGGTGGAGATGGGGAGGTGGAGGGTTTCCGAAGAACTCAGAACGCGTGTTGTGAAATGCTCTAGCAAATGCTAACCAGCTATGTAAATGTAAAGCAGTTAGCTCATTGGCTGTGTATGCAAGGTGAACCAATCAGCTTGTGCCAAGTAGTTTACGCTATGAATATCCTCAGTTTACTTTAACGACCGTCGGCCTGCGCCATGAGTTTCATGACAGAGCTGGGTATTTATGTAAAGTAGGTTGCAAACAACAGCAGTGTTATTTTGGTATTATTTATATAATATTATAGTATTTATTAATATAAATGTGCAATTCTGACTCACAAATGTGAGTTTGTGTCTCGCAATTCGGACTTTTCCTCTCACAATTTATATCTCGCAATTCAGATTTTTTCTCAGAATTGTGAGATATAAACTTGCAATTCTGAGTTATAAAGTCCAGTTTTGAGGGGGAAAGACTGATATGTTCTCAAAATTGTTTATATATATATGTATGAGTTTATATCTCACAATTCTGACTTAATTCGCAATTGTGTCAAGTCAGAGATATAAACAGAGATATAAACTCTTAATTCTGAAAAAAAAACGAATTGTGAGAAAAAAGTCAAAACGTAGAAGCTTTTGTCTCGCAATTCTGACGTTATTTCTCCGAATTGTGACTTTATTTATCTGAACTGCGAGCTTATGTCTAGCAATTCTGACTTTACAACTCACAATTTTGTGTTATAAAGTCTGAATTATGAGATATAAACTCTTAATTCGGAGAAAAAAAAGTCAGAATTGTGACTTTATTTCTCAGAATTTTGAAGAATTTTTCAAGTTTGTATCTTGTAATTCTGAGAAAAAAAGTTTGAGAAAGAAAATCGCAAGAAGTCACAATTACCATCTTTTTATTTCTTATTCAGTGGCGGAAACTGGGTTCCATAGTTAACTGAAATAAAATAAAATCTAAAAAATGTTTTACGTCAGCTTTATGTCAACATTTCTTATTTTAAATTTAGTTTAGCTTGATGTACTAAAATAACTAAAAAATAAAATTGAATTAAAGGTTAATAAGGTATAAAACTACTAAAAAACAGTAAAATAAAATGGAAAATCTAAAAATAAAAACTAATTCAAATTATTATTAAATGATAGTATCTCAGTGATTCAAAAATAACATTGACTAACAACACTGAACAGCAGTTCATGTAATTAAAATGTAAACAAATTTTTAACAAAGTTATGTGGTAAAACTGGATAGTATAGCTTAGATTACTTGGTCTAGGAAGTATTTGATGAGAAATGTTTGGACTCGCACAGACTTTAATGGTATGTTACTATATCTTGAGCACACATATCTGAGAGACATTATTGTGATCTCTTGCGAGAAACAGGAGACATCTCCATTTGTTTTTTATATAATTTTATTGGCTCCTAGAAAAAATACTTGCCGTTAAAGAGGTTTTTGTGATTTTGTAATTTGTGATTTGTCTTTCCTCTGAATTTTTAAACATTTTAACAGCATCCGTATCATCATGAATCACCTAATCAAAGTAGAACTAAAAAACAGGAAACTAAAAAACAGGAAATGAGTGTAAACAGACAATTAGGTCAATGTGCTTAATTACACATACAGTACATGAATATTCAAACCAGTCAGCAGCACAGATGAGGAGTCTTGAGTGTATTGCTGGAAGACATTAAGACAACAGAACACATCCGACCACAGAGAGCAGCCGAAAACTGGGAAAACTGAGTGGGAACAGGGATGCCAGACTGTGTAAAGTCAAACATGACAAGTTGCATTTGTTTAATATTATATAGCCTACAGTTTGTAGATTGTTCCCATCTTATAAGGTCCAAAAAGCACAGGAAGAGCCCAAATTATTGCAGTAATCAAAGTGAGTGTGTCATTCAGGAACGTCTGACTACGCCTAATCAGTTTACTTGGACACGTACCAGATAATGTTGAGCAATGAACTGTGTTTGATTATTTTGAAAGTCTCTGAAAAGATGGACAATCTGGTCTGTCGTAAGGGACGTCTAGCAGAAGGCCAGTCTACATGGGAAATGCGACAGATGCTGAAGCTCTTCGGAAACATGTGGTTTGCTGCTATGCTGTGGGGTAATTGTAGCGTAATAGTTTAAGAGATTCAATTGTGAGTTGTCTTCTCACATCTGGTATCCAAGCATGTAATTGTGACAGAGATGAATAGTGTTTTGACTTCAGATGTCTTAGTTTGCTCCTCGCGTCACATTAAGACAATGGCAGTGCTTTAAAGAAACCCTCTGCCTCAGTGTTTATCCCACGAACCTCAGTTGCATTTGGCTGTGATCTTGCAAGCCACCAAAAACAATATTGCCAGTGGAAAGTTAAACAGCAATAAAGGCTTTGTCTGAGTCAAAACCCAGATGAGAATACTATGAGTGTCTAAATTGAGATGAGTTTCCTCAAAGTTGGACAAACATCATGTCCCATTAAACATCCAGACACCTCTATGGACTTGGCACGTCTTCTCCGCTGTCAAAAATACATCCCGTGTGTAAATATCTCAAAGGGAAGGTACTTAATTACCTTGAAACGGGTCTACATTTCATTGACACTTGAAATGTGTTTTTACCATATGCTATTGATTTTCATTTAAAATAATATTGCTTATGTCATGCAAATCGTTCTCACCATCATGTAACAGTTACGTATTAAGTGACATATGGAAGGTTCTTTGAGGTGTTTTCATATGTGGTTTGGTGTTTTCAGTGCAACGAAAGGCCAAGAATCTGATCTTGTTGAGTGAAGTGTGCCTGGCACAGATCGATTTGACAAAAATAGTGTTTCAGTCCAGACTTGTTTTCATTTTAAACTAGTGATTTGAAGGTTTTATTTTCTTTCAAAATATTTACTAAATGTAAATCACAGAAGATGAATGAACAAAATTGCATTCTTGTGAGAAGAATAGTCTATTTTATTAATTGAGTCTATTTTATTCACTCTCATGTCATTCTAACCCACTATTTTCTTTCTGATTTAAGTATACTAAATAAATCCACCACAGAGGATTTCTCATATCATTTTTCATTAGACATTATTGAGTTTTTATAATAATATTTGATACTAATAAAGTTACATAACTATATATAATACACAATTACATCATAAAACGATAAGCCCCAAGAAGCCGTGGTTTATATTGAATTTATAACAGCTAAGGGGCGTTGTTAGGCACGTTGCGAATTGGAGGCTTATTGCTTTTATAAAACGGTTATTCCATATATGCAGTAAGGTTTTACAAAATAAAACAGAGCAAATAAAATAATGATATTAATAAAAACAATGTAGTTCCTCAGAAACAGTTGTGGTTGCAACAGAGTGGTTGCCAAGCAACACTCAGAAGTAAACAAAGGTTTATTTGTAGAGTAATTTACAACAGTTTCGAATGTGGCTCAACCAATCAGAATCAAGAATCGCTGATTCGTTGAACTACCCGTTTTATAATTGTATTTCTACTCCAATTCATTTTTTGAAATATAAACATTTAAATGGTGTCATAAAAATGGATTTATTCAAAAATAAACACTGAAGAACAGTAAAAATTATAATGAATATGTTATATGGTTCATATACTTAGCAAAATGCTCTCTAGAGTTCATTTTTCTAGCTGACTAACGAGTTTTGGTCGCCGAATATGTTTTTCTGAGGTAAATGTGACGTTATAATATAGTTCCGGTCCTTGGTTCTGATTGGTTGAGCTGCGTTCGAAGCTGTTGTAAAACACTACACAAACATACAGCTTTGTTTATGTCTGTGTGTTGCTTGGCAACCATTTTGTTGCAACCGCAATCGTTTCTGAGGAACTACATTGCTTGGCGGAAGAATTAAGCAATAAGCCCCAAAAAGCTGTGGTTTACAGTGAATTTATAACAGCTAAGGAGCATTGTCAGCGTTGCCTAAAACCCCCTTAGCTGTTATAAATTCACTGTAAACCATGGCTTCACAGGGCTTATTGCTTTTATAAAATGATTAATTCTTATACGTAGTAAGATTTCACTAAATAAAACAGAGCAAATAAAGTGTAATGATATAAATAAAAACAGTATTCTTTTACCAAACAATGTAGTTCCACAGAAACAGTTGTGGTTGCAACAGAGTGGTTGCCAAGCAACACACAGAAGTAAACAAAGGTTTATTTGTAGAGTAATTTACAACAGCTTCAAATGTGCCTCAACCAATCAGAATCAAGAATCGGAACTACCTGTTTTATAATTATATTTATACTCCAATTCGTTTTTTGAAATATAAACATTTAAATGGTGTCATAAAAACTTGACGGATTTATTCAAAAATAAACACTGAAGAACAGTAAAAATTATAATGAATATGTTATATGGTGCATATACTTAGCAAAATACTCTCTAGAGTTCATTTTTCTAGCTGACTAATGAGTTCACTGAATATGTTTTTCTGAGGTAAATGTGACGTTATAAAATGGATAGTTCCGGTCCTCGATTCTGATTGGTTGAGCCGCGTTCGAAACTGTTGTGAATTACTCTACAAACATACACCTTTGTTTATGTCTGTGTGTTGCTCGGCAACCACTTTGTTGGAACCACAATCGTTTCTGAGGAACTACATTGCTTGGAGGAAGAATAAAGCAATAAGCCCCAAGAAGCCGTGGTTTACAGTGAATTTATAACAGCTAAGGAGCATTGTTAGCGTTGGTTAAAACCCCCTTAGCTGTTATAAATTCACTGTAAACCACGGCTTCACGGGGCTTATTGCTTTTATAAAATGGTTATTCCATATACGTAGTAAGATTTCACTAAATAAAACAGTTGTGGTTACACCAAAGTGTTTGCCAAGCAACACACAAGTAAACAAAGGTGTTTGCAGAGTAATTTACAACAACTTTGAATGTAGCTCAACCAATCAGAATCAAGGACCGGAACTATTCGTTTTATAATAATGTTTTTATTAATATCATTACGCTTTATTTACTCAGTTTTATTTTGTGAAACCTTACTATATGGAACGCACATGGAATAACCGCTTTATAAAAGCAATAAGCCACGTGAAGCCAGTAAATCTATAACAGCTAAGAAGGTTTTAGTCTCTCCGCTTAGCATTGTGCCTAACAACGCCCCTTAGCTGTTATAAATTCACTGTAAACCACAGCTTTTTGGGGCTTATTGTTTTATTATGTAACATTGTTTACAAGCTGTTATACTGACGTCTATGCGTGGTTGAAACACTTACTGAGCGATTACATGAGACAGAATAAGGATTTCGGTAAGTTGTACTCTTTTAACATGTCTTCAGATGTTTATTCATGTTTATTTTGCACTGAAACTGGTATTAGGGAGACGATTAGTTTCGAGCTTCATGCTGCCAGTTCTCTTAAACTGAGGCGCTATAGCCATGCTACAGCGATCCGTCACTCCACGTTAAACAGGAGTACTGTAATAAAATGGACAGAATTTTTAATCTGAGACTTTGTTTTATATCAAATGTAACATCACAAAGTTTTTTGCAATTTGTTCATTAACTGAAAATAGGCTAGACTAATCGATTCTTGGGATTTGAGAATCAATATAGTTTCATAAAAATGAGAACCGGTTAAAATCGAGAAATCAATATTTTTTACCCAGCCCTAATAAATAGTAGATCTGTAATGCTTCTAGACATTCATAATATCAGCTTGTGCAATTTCAACACAGTGCTGTGAATTCTCTCTCTATTTGTCACTCTCTTTTTCTCACTCTCTCCACACTTTCTCAGTTTTCTGGTGAGGAATGAGCTGTTCACTGAAGCTTCTGGCAGTCTCTGCTGTGAAATCAATGGGTTAGGTGTTCAGAGGTGTAAATAATAGCCAGTCATCTTTGTCTGACTGTATTTGGCTGCTCAACCAAATGTCTGAAATGCTTAGAGGCTTGTGATCTGGCAGCATTTTGCAAGTATTACAGCATGGATGTAAATATGTCCCCAAGGTCACCCTGAACAGGAAGGGTTGTCAGTCCGGACTCCTCTCGTGATCATCTTCTCATGCTATTTAATGAGATAAAATCTCAATTATAAGCTTACTTGAGATTGAATATCGCCCCCTGTAGACTCAGTAGGTTACAAGAATCAAACATGTTTTATCAATGTACAGCTGAAGTGGCAGCAAAGCTAGAAGCATACATTAAGCTTACCATACCCGCAGACTAATGCTGTGGTCACTAGGCATGGTTAAACAAATTCTTTCCTCAAATAGGGATAAGAAAATCTTGGCTCGTGTTACAGTGATTTTCACATCAATACTAAAACCTGCTGAAAAGATTTCCGCTTCCCCAAAACCTGAGCTTGTGGTTTACAGTCTTTAGAAACTGATTTAATGATAACAGGCTGTAGTAATGCTCTATTTAAAATGTCTAGTGCTCGAGTTACGAATGTTTTCATCTCAGACCGTGTGAGTTTGTCGGCAATATGTAAAAACACGGGGAATCTCTAGTCATTCTTCCAGTAAAGGAGTTTTCTGGTGGGAAGACGGTTGTCCAGACTGTTTTTCATGCATTTTGAGCCGACTTTCATACCTTGCATGCTCATTCAGACTAGAGTTTTGCCTAGACTGGGTTTAATGGAGCGCCAAAATATGAGTGTGTAATCTGGGAATCAAGACCACATGAATCATGTACCTGTTTGCTGTTGCAAAATTATTTTTTTAAATTTAATAAATACCACACATGACATTCAGGTGGGCAGAAGGTCCATTTTAGCCATAATAAATAAATGAATAAATAAGTAATTGAATGAATGAATGAATAAATAAATAAATAAATAAAGCCTGTCTAAAATGTTCCCTTCACAACTCTGACACTAGGATTCCAAAATACTGACACTGGAACAGTTTGTTGGCTTATTTATTTAAATGCATAAATATATATATATAAATATATATAAAGCAACCCTTTAAAATATGTATAAAATGTTATTTTTTTATTCACATTTTTTTATTTAAATGTAAATAATAAATATGCATTTTTAAACATGTTTATTAAAATAAATATTTATAAAAATTGTTTATTTATTTAAGATTTATTTATAGAAATAGGTTTTTTTGTTAGGTATTTATTTATTTATTCATGAACACATATCACTTTGTAGCATACAGATTGTTTCAAAGCAGCTTCACCAAAATAAACATGAAAATAGCAGTTTCACCAAGTATAAAATGACCAGTTTTACATAGATGTATTTTTATTACATCTATATATAAAAATCTATTTTATTTATAGAAATTTTATAACTTGAGGCAAAAGATTTGTGACTGATCTTAGTATGACGATAAAATTAAAGATTTCAAAAGTATTTATAAAATTATTTTTATTTATTTAATATTATATAGTTGTTATTTACACAATGTAATATTTTATAGTATTTATTTGAAATATCAGTAAATAAATATACATTTTTAAACATACATTTATTTAAATAAGTATTTTTAAAAATTGTTTATGTGTTCATCTGTTCGTTAATTTAAGACTTATTTATATAAATACGTTTATTTGCATGATAATATAACACACACACATTTATTAAAACTGTTTTAAGAAAGTTTTAGAGGTCAAAGGCTTTTATAACAACATAATTTTATAACAAGCAAAAAATTAGTGACTAATCATAGTAGATGAAGATAAAATTAAAGATTTAAAAAATATTTATAATTTTTTTAAATTTAATATTATATAGTTGTTATTTACACAATGTAATATTTTTATAGTATTTCTTAAAAATGTCAGTAAATAAATATGCATTTTTAATAAATAAATAATTTGTAATAAAAAATATTTAAAAAAATTTTTATTTATGTATTTGTTTAGAATTTATGTATATAAATAGGTTTCTTTGCATGATTTTATAACACACACACACATATAATTATTAAAACTGTTTTAAGAAAGTTTTAGAGGTCAAAGGCTTTTATAACAACATAACTGGTAAATAATTTGTGACTGATCTTAATAGATGAAGATAAAATGAAAGATTAATATAAATAGGGTTACATGCATGATCTAATATTTTTGATTATATATATACACAGATTGAATTTATTGAAAGAAAAACTGTTTTAAGTAGGTTTTAGAGGTCGAAAGTCTTAAGGCATGAGCCTTAAAAAGATTTTAAGAAAAAGATTTATGACTGATCTTAGTCTTAGTATGTAATTGAAATGAATGAGGGTCAGATTATCATTTCTCTCAGTTCTAATTTGTTTTAATCATGTATTATGTTCAGCCAACTGGCAAGTGAATCATTGTAATCACTCACTACAAAGTCTCCTTACTTACTGTACAGCAAAGCTTGTTTTTACTAGCATCTGATACTTGGCGAGTGTTAACTTTGGACGCTGGATTGTTGTTTTGTAACTGTAATTGATTTAATAGGTCTAACACCTCTGTAGAAAGCAGATTCTGGCTGGTTCGATTATATCACTGTAATGTTCCCCTCATGGTTATACTGTATCAGGAAAATCTTACCGTCTTGTTCCACAGCGGAGCAGAGACAACAATCACTTACAACCATTCAGAAACAACACGGTGGCCTTGCTTATTTTCAGATAACATAAATACATCATTATGGAGCTTATTATGACTTTGAAAACATGTACGAAATATCAGCTTAACGCAATGTGTTATCAATTTGTGTGCAGTCACGTTTCCTATGCCGCTAAAGTTGTGATTAATGACTTTAACCTCTTACCTGTCTTAATGAGTAGCTACTTCTTAACCTGACTTTTTAACCTGGATCTCAAGCTGCTTTTGCCATGCAGCATTTGACAGAGCGTGAGTCTGAACATCCTCTCGCCGTTCGCTATTATAATCAGTCGTGCTAATGGTGGAACCACCCAGCGAGTGTCTGGGACCCTGTCGAGTCCAGCCCCTCTCATAAACACCAACACTTCCAGCGTCAACAAACAGATGGAAATGTTTCGCTGCCAGGCAGTTGGGGGTGGAGGGACAGAGTTGTTTATCTGGAGGTCAAGTGAGTTAACACTCCATCACGCAAGGGCCGAACTCCTAATAGCCGCAGTTACACGGGCAAACGCAGACCCGCACGCATTACATTTACATGCTAATGGTGGGCTCCATATGTTTTTTTGGTGCGGTGCGGTGCAGCTTAAATTGTTGATTTAATCTTTGCACAAAGCGATGTTAGACTGGTCATGTTTGGAGGAAGTGAAATCCGTATTTGCTTTGCTGTGGTTGGACAATAAATGTGCGCAGATGTTGCGGATGCATAAAAAATCTCACGTTTGTGAATCTTTAAAGCTTAAATGTGCTAACAAACAGCTATTATGACAAAAAATCATATGCATTTTATTAAAATCATTTGAGCAAACAGTGTTATTCAAATCGAAATACCCGATGGCCAGGTTTCATCTGCTCTTCTTTGGCTGGTCAACAAAGCTGGAACAATACAACACACCCACCATAAAGCCGCATAAATAGGAGGAAACTCAATGAAGCTGTGCAACTGCATATCATATTTAAGGCTGAAATACAGGCAGGATTTTTGCAGTTAATTCAGTACAGCTGAATGTTCCCTGCAACCATTATGGTAAAATTGCAATTTGTTTAATAGCGTGTGAAAAGCATGACAAGAAAGCAAGGCATGAAGGTCTGGTCATTGTCATATTAGTTTATATATTACACAGATACTGCAATATATCTCTTCAATGTACGTTGGTTGCTGTTTTATGCTTTGTCTGTGAAAAAAAATGTGGGAATTAGAGATTTAGTCTTTTGATTTTCTAGTATATTTATGAAAAGAAAAATAGAAACTTTAAATTATCAATTGAAGTCGAAACTTAAAATAGATTTATATAGCTAATATGGCAATTCAAACAGTATTTTTTTTAAATATATATATATATATATATATATATATATATATATAAATGTATTTGTTAAATTGCAAGACTGCAAACAAGTTAGGTTATGGTAAAAAGTGAAAGAGATATAATCTTTTAGGGTGTTGATTTTCTTATTCTTATTTTTTTTTTTCAGTATGAAGGGAAATTCACTATAGTACCTGGATGAATCGGACAAAATGTGTCAGGAACGTGTCCAGGTTATATATCATTACAAAATCAAAATAAGCAATATATTTATTTAGGGGTGGGCGATATGACCAAAATCTTCAAAAATCTAAATCAAAAATGCTGTTTCATGATAAAGATACTGTATATATCATGGTATACTGTAGTTGTTTGTTTTAAATAAGCTCTTTATTATATCAAAATCTTTGATACCATAGAAATTTCATAATTTTATTGTCAGCAGTGTCAATATCACAAAAAACAAATAGTAGCCTAAATTAAAATAATAATAATAAATGTAAGCTTACTGAAGACAAGTAA
This sequence comes from Labeo catla, assembly GCA_012976165.1. Classification (NCBI taxonomy): domain Eukaryota; kingdom Metazoa; phylum Chordata; class Actinopteri; order Cypriniformes; family Cyprinidae; genus Labeo; species Labeo catla. The sequence continues at coordinate 20,680 of VONZ01000592.1, forward strand.
ACAGTCAGCGATTTAAAAAGAATAATAAACTAATTACAAGCAATAGGACAAAAAAATTAGAACAAATAAATGTGATATGCTACATACATTGTATAAAGTAATCAAATATATAAAAACACTGCATATTCTTCACTGTGTAAATTAAACATTACAAAACTATGACAATACAATTGGAAATCAGTCCGCAGAAAAAATAAAAATATAACATGGTTACTACATTTACTATAGTAAATCCATGGTTAATTTAGTAAGGGTGTTTATTTAAAATGTATTTTAATGTAAACAGGTATAAAATATGATGAGAAAGACATTGTTAATGAGAAGACGAAACTGACTGCAGCAGGTTAAATTTATTTATTATTCAGAATGCACATTTGGAAGAGAAATATATTAATAGGAACATTTCAGCAGGATATCCTCAGTTTCGAAATGCATACTCCACATGAACATGCTCCCGCGTAATATTTTAGAAGGACCTTAATTCATCCCACGCATCTCATCCGTGTTGTGTCAGGAAATCGTGAAAACTGAGGCAGTGTGTCATTGTTTAGAATAAAAGCAGCCAGGTACACTGCAGTAACACCGGCGAAAGAAAGGAAAGAGAGGATTCTCCCATTAATTTTCATTGCGTTGCGATGGGACCGGAAGTGGGGATACACTGCTTCGCTTACCGGATATAGGAAGTGAGATAAAGGTCCATTACTCTACAAACATACACCTTTATTTACGTTTGTGTGTTGCTTGGCAACCACTTTGTTGCAATCACAACCGTTTCTGAGGAACTACATTGTTTGGCGGAAGAATAATGTTTTTTATTAATATTGCTATACTTTATTTGCTCTGTTTTGCTGTGTTATATGGAATAACCGTTTTATAAAAGCAATAAGCCCTGTGAAGCTGTGGTTTACAGTGAATTTATTAAACGGATAGTTCCATTCCTTGATTCTGATTGGTTAAGCCACATTCGAAGCTGTTGTAATTTACTCTACAAACATACACCTTTGTTTACATCTGTGTGTTGCTCGGAAACCACTTTGTTGCAACCACAACCGTTTCTAAGGAACTACATTGTTTGGCGGAAGAATAATGTTTTTATTAATATCATTACACTTTATTTGCTCTTTTTTATTTTGTGAAACCTTACTATGTATATGAAATTACGATTTTATAAAAGCAATAAGCCCCATGAAGCCATGGTTTACAGTAAATTTATAACAGCTAAGGGTTTTAGGCACTCTGCTTTGGGTTGTGCCTAACAATGCCCCTTGGCTGTTATAAATTAACTGTAAACTACGGCTTCTTGGGGCTTATTGGTCTATTATTAAACTCATAGTTCCGGTCCTTGACTCTGATTGGTTGAGCCGCGTTCAAAGCTGTTGTAAATTACTCTACGAACATACACCTTTGTTTATGTCTGTGTTGCTCAGCAACCACAACTGAGGAATTACATTGTTTGGTGGAAGAATGATGTTTTTATTAATATCATTACACTTTGTTTGCTCTGTTTTATTGTGTTATATGGAATAACCATTTTATAAAAGCAATAACCCCCGTGAATCCGTGGTTTACAGTTAATTTATAACAGCTATTGGGCTTCCCTTCGCGTCGTGCCTAACGACGCACCTTAGCTGTTATAAATTCACTGTAAACCATGGCTTCTTGGGGCTTATTGCTTTATTTATTTCTTCTTATTAAACATATGAAAGTGATTTGGTCAAGAGTGGTGAGAGATTTTCTCTCTTTTGTTGTTTGATTAGCATGAATGACAGACAGCAGGAATATTAGACTGCTGTCACTTTAAGAGCTGCCTGGATCCAATATACTGTTACACATGTGTTTTCTTTCTCAGCGGTTTGCTTTTACTTAAGACCTAAATTACTGTGTTTGTGAGGATACTTGCAAAGACTGGCATTTTGACACATACAAGTGTGTGTATTTAACCATTCCAGATCTATAAAGCAGAAAAATCTTCACTTGCGTGCGCATGCATCTCTGACTGCGCTTAGAAACATGCACATATAGAGAAATGAGTTTTCTTTTGCTGTTGATTGTGTTTCCACAGCTTACAATTACTTGTTTTTAAACCTAAGCGCTTAAAAAATGTGTGCAAATGGTATGTGTGTGATGCGTTTTTGTGACCATGTAACACAGCAAAGTCACATGAGTGTGTAACCGCATTAGAGACGATAGTCCAAAATCTCTACCAGTTTACCCTACTAGATTAATTAAAATGTAAATTTTTAAAATGATGATGTACTTCAAAAGCTCAGTTTAATTTAAAATTGTGCAAAAACAATGTCTTGACAACACACTGTCAGAACTCCATGTGCGATGGCTTTTATGATTGCTGTTTAACACATGACATTTGAACCAACTCACACATACAGTACATGTGCACGCAAACCCACTCACACACACTGGAATGTCCAGATAGCACACCTCTCCTCTCCTCATTTGTAACGGTTGAGTTCGGCTCTGTTATTCGGCTGTTCGTGATCTCTCATGAACAACAGCATTTGATTTGACAGTCTGAGTTCCTGCTCTTACAAGCTTCTCCAATCAACATAAACCACCTGTCAGACTTCACAGAAAGCAAAATAATTCATTCTGTTTTTGCATTTCACATGAACATGAAAGAAGTTTGTTAAAGTGCAATGAATAATGCCTTGGTGATGAAAACAGCTTAAATTACTGATTAAAGATTGAACAAAGTTTAAGATAGATTTTCTGTAGTTGAAATAGCACTTCAAGCAAGTAAACAATTTACTGGAAATTACTGGAATTTGAAATATTACATACATACAGAATGCTTAAGTAAATTGCAAACACGTTAAATGATCCATGAACATAGTGAAAAACTTGTGGAAAAAGAAATGATAACCAGTTACAGCCTGTAAAATAAACTTTTCCCCCCAGTTTCCGAACATTATATCATTAATACACTGTTACAGTTTTTGTTAATATTTTGAATTCGATTTTTTTCTCTATATGTTTTCTAACATGTTATATCATTAATATACTATTATAGTTTTTGTTAATATTTGGAATTCGATTTTATTTTTTCTGTCTTTTTAATTTTCTAATTTTTCTGTTTTCACTTTTATTTTAGTTAAAATTTAGTTTAGTTAGTTTTAGTAATTTTGTTGTGTTTTTGTCATTTTTACTATATATATAATTTTTTTCTCTATATATTTTCTAACATGTTATATCATTAATATATCATTTATAAGTTTTTGTTTATATTTTAAATTCGATTTTATTTTTTTTTGTTTTGTCTCTGTCTTTTCTAACATGTTATATCATTAATATAATATTATAATTTTTGTTAATATTTTGAATTTGATAAGTAATGTTATCATAGATTATTGAACATTGTAACAAATGTATTATTAGTTAATGCATAACTAATGTTAACTGATAGGAACTGATAGTATAATAAAGAAGAAGAAGAATGTTTTTTATAAATATCGTTACACTTTGTTTGCTCTGTTTTACTGTGTTATATGGAATAACCGTCTTATAAAAGCAATAAGCCCTGTGAAGCCGTGGTTTACAGTGAATTTATTAAACAGATAGTTTCGTTCCTTGATTCTGATTGGTTGCGCCGCATTTGAAGCTGTTGTAATTTACTCTACAAACATACATCTTTGTTTACATCTGTGTGTTGCTCGGCAACCACTTTGTTGCAATCACAACCGTTTCTGAGGAACTTCATTGTTTGGCGGAAGAATAATGTTTTTATTAATATCATTACATTTTGCTCTGTTTCATTTAGTAAAATCTCACTACGTATATGGAATAATCGTCTTATAAAAGCAATTAGCCCCATGAAGCCACGGTTTACAGTAAATTTATAACAGCTAAGGGGGTTTTAGGCACTCTGCTGAACTCTAACTAATGTTAACTGATAAGACCTTAATGCAAAGTGTCTGCATTTTTATTTCTTAGTTTTAGTTTATTTAGTTGTAGTTATTTAAGTACTTCAAGTGAAACTAAATGAAAATGAGGAGATATATAAAATACATAAAGTTTATATTTCATTTTGGTTAACATTTATTTTATTTCAATTAAGAATTTTAATGGTTTCAGTTTTAGTTAACTATAATAGAAATTAATTACCCGTTTAAAGTGGTTTCAACAATTTCATGGTTGTTTTTTTCTCTAGGTATGCAAAGAAACTGGTTCAAGTTCATTGTATTATTTTATTGAGTTACGGATGATGGATAATTGAATAATAGGATAATGTGTGAACTTCCTGTTAGAACGATTACGTAAAATTTTCCTCTGACAAAGGGTTGTCACAGTGTTACCCCCACACAAGCCACACACACATTCTGGTATTAATTTCATTTCCTTTCCATTTTTAGACTTTAATTTTGTCAGCAAGGGATATTGGAGAGAAAAACACAGTTGTGGTTTATGAACCGAGAGGATTGAATTCTGTGATTTCACTGTTGACGCTTATTGCGAACAGTTGTTGCGCCCAACACAAAGCCGGAGGAAAACAATGACGTTTTCATTAGTTTTAGACAAAATGTCACAGTAGCTAAATCAAGCCTGTGCATGACTATAAGAACCAGACCCTCTCGATCGGATAAGGATCGGAATTCGAGCGGTTAGATCGTCAAAGCTGAGTATAATGATACACTTCAATTACCCGATTTTTTAATGTTAACGTAATGGGACAGCTATAGGGGAGAACATAAGAGATGTTTAAGACCCCCGAGACCTCGATTGTATCCAGATTCAAGTTTTTAATCTCGCAGTTGTTACTGTTACGATAATTGTCCATGAGACAGTTCATCAAATGCTGACAGATAAAAAGCACGAGAGGCCCCTTTCGCCGGCGTCTTTAGCATTGAGCCGTCAGCCTCAGTTCCTCATGGTGTTTATGGGCTCTGCTGGTGAAGAACATAGTTACACTTGTATTTATAGCCGTTGTGGTTTGGTCTTTTGTAACGTGATAGTGTGTAGCGCAGTAAGCCAGAAGAACTCAAAGATGAAGCCACGGCACACTATTTTCACTACCTTGACTGTGATTTGTGTTATCATACACAAACCCTGGAACGTCATTACAACAGGGGAAGCTGAGGCGAAAACCGTGTATGATATAGAGCAGACCACATGAGAGAAAGAGAGAGCAATAGAAAGAGAATAAGCCTAAATTTACAGACAGCGACTGAAGGTGCATCTTATGGATGCAAAATTCATTTCTACATGGTGTTTGCATATAAATGTGTCTTAGCACAGTGTGTGGACCCAACCACCCTACAATTATAAAATCCATTCACTCCTTTTTTTAATCCCCCAAAAACCTGAACAGCCTCAGTTATCAAGCCGTTTTGATTTTTTGAGGAGAATGATGTCATACTGCTTAGGCCCCGCCCACGATTGTTGACAGACTGTCCCGTATTAACATATTTCCGCCCTCAGCCATTTTCTCTGTGCTTAAGCAGCTGTAGTGACAACAATGTCTCATAAGCAATGCAGGTGTTTAGTAGTTGAATGTAAAGTGAACATAGCAGTCTTAATTTTTCATTTTTTTGTTTTGGCAACACGCCAACAAATACACAAAAATCGGAAGAGAGGGGTGGAGTGAGCAGAGCTCAGTAACATTTAAAGGGACATGCACCAAAATGGCTTGCTGTGAACAGAGCAGTTTTTGACATTTTAAAAAGGGTGTTGTTTTACACAACCATTGAGGAATTTTTACCAAAGTATGTTGTAGACATTTCATAAAGACCCTAAAGAATCATACCAACTTGTGGTACACTTATTATAGTGACCTTTAACCTCTGGAAAGGAGTGTTACAGGTTTTATACAAGTTTGAGATCCCATTGTTTATGTTGGATAATAACTTAAAGATCCTCAGTTTGTAAAAACAAACAAAAATTGTGTGTTTGCAACTGAAGTCAACAGTGCACTTCGTCCTGGAGGGATTTTGAAGATGTAATGTTGTTTCTTAATCAGAACAAACCTGGGGAAATTAGCATTACATCACTTGCTCACCAATGGATCCTCTGCAGTCAATGGGTGCCGTCAGAATGAGAGTCCAAGCATAATCCACATGACTCCAGTCCATCATTTAAAGGGATAGTTCACCCAAAAATAAAAATTCTGTCATTAATTACTCACCCTCATGTCGTTCCAAACCCGTAAGACTTTTGTTCATCTTCGGAACACAAATTAAGATATTTTTGATGAAATCCGAGAACCTTTTAACCCTTCATAGACAACAATGCAACTGAAATGTTCCCAGACCCAGAAATGTAGTAAGGACATCGTTAAAATGTGACATCAGTGGTTCAAGCATAATTTTAAGAAGCTACGAGAATACTTTTTGTGCACAAAGAAAACAAAAATAACAACTTTATTCATTAATTCTTCTCCCTCGCATCACCATATCAGATTTCATCAAAAATATCTTAATTTGTGTTCCAAAGATGATCAAAGATCTTGCAGGTTTTCATTTTTGGGTGAACTATTCATTTAACATCTTGTGTTAGTGAAAAGCTGTTTTTGTCAAACTGGAGAAAGCAATTTGGATATAGGATTTGAATTTTAGTTTGTATGTTAAAACTTCTTAATGATGGATTTGTTTCTTACAAACATTCAGCTCTTCACATCACAAGACGTTAATTGATTGACTGGAGTCATGTGAATTACTTGTGGATTATTGTGATGTTTTTATCAGCTGTTTGAACGCTTATTCTGACGGCACCCAATCACTGCTGGGTATCGATAATGTTACATTTCTCCAACTCAGTTCTGATGAAAAAGCAAACTCATCCCCATCTGGGATGACCTGAGGGTAAGCACATTTTCAGCACATTTTCATTGTTGAAAGAACTGTTCTTTTAAGTTGAGTTGAACCTTGAACATTCCTAAGGATGCCGGATGCTCTAGATTTAGTAAAGTGAACCACACAGAGGAAGTGAAACCCTGAAACCCTTTCTTGACAATCATTCTAATAGGGCTTGAACCAGCAGGGGTTGATTAACCTAGAACAATATCAATAATGCCAACAAGAAAAGTGTGTCTGCGACCCGAGCTCGTTAGCATCCCAGCATTCCCTCTCCTGCCTCGCTCAGGTATGGTTTCTATTTCACAGTACCTAAAGAAGAGAGGAGGGAAAGAGGTTGATGGAAGTGATTTAGTGCCCAGGGGACAGAGAGAAGGAGGGGGGGGTTAATCGGTTAACCAGAGAAACAGAGAGAGGGGGGGCCTGGCTACCGTCTGGGAGGTATGCCCTCGGCTGCTTTGTTCTAACTTTTACTTATACACGAACAGGAAGTGATGCGAACTGCACAGATATGCACACTTCATCTGCATTTGTCTGTGAATAATGGATTTGCACCTAATCCGGATCGTTTCCATCGTTTAAGTTTGTCCTGGTTTCTGCATCACACGTGTAGCGCTATTGTTACACCTTTCTAGGTTAAGTTACGGCTCAAGTTTGGCTCGTATGGACTTCTGTTAGCATGAATCTAATGAAATCTGTCACAGCATGTTCAGGTCATATTTCACCACAAAATCAAAAGAAAAAATATTTAGCATAAATAAAATAGTTACATTTTTAGATAATAATTATAAAAGCAAAATTTAAACTCCCCTCTCCTATTGTCAATATGTTGTTTTGGTGCGATTATCAGGGTTCACACAAGGTGCTTAAAGTGCTTGAAGTACTTACTTCCAGTAAGGCCTGGAAAACCCTTGAAAATAGTGATATTCCTGAAGAGGTACTTGAAAAGTATTGAAAGGCAATGTATCTATGAAAATAAGTGCTTAATTTTTTCAATAAGCATATCTTTCACGCAAAATTAACCAATTCGGAAAAAATTTTGCTTTTAGTTTATGTCATAAAACTAGCGAGCTAAGCCAGTAGTAGCACTTACAATGTCGTATAAACATGGCTGAAGATGTGAAAAGAGGAACAGAAGAAACTAGATCAGTTGAGTCATTTACACTGGAACCACTCTGATTGATTCAAACTTGTGATTTTGATCATTAATTTCAAGCGATCCACCAGCAAAAACCAGATCAAATTAAAAGAGCCATTAATTTTCGAATTCATCATTTCTAATGATTTTAAAAAGCATGAAACTGAGCTTTGTGAAACGCTGAATTAATTAAACCATTGTGTCGCATTTGATTTAGATCGGGGCTTTGGTTCACATATCACAAATCATTTGATTTAGATTGGAACAGGTTTGTGAATCATTTTGTGATTCACAAATGATTTCCAAAACGATTCATATATCAGTGATTCATGGAAGATAAATCAAATGAATCACAATCCGTGCTCTGAGTACTGATTTGAAGTGATTTCGCAAAACATTATTGAGATCGGGACTTTAGAGCGTGTACCACGAATCTTTTGCTTTAGATCGGAACTTCAGAGTGCAAATCATTTGATTCATATCAGGATTTCAATGCAGGTTCACAGATAATTTGATTCATTTTGGGACTTCACGTATGGCGAATCATTTGCTTCAGATCAGGATTTTGAGTATAACGGTAGCAAACAACAATGAAGGCAGTACGATTCTAAAAACAAAACAAAGAAAAAGAAAGAGCATTAACCATGGTTTTACTATAGTAAAAGTGTAGTGTACTTTGTAATACTTTAGTAGTAATGGTTTGCATGTGCTTCACTTTATTTTTGCAATTTTTTTATCAGTATATTTTTATTTATCTGTTTATCTTTTTTATAATTTAAAAGAGAAGATATTGTTTGATAGAGATCTCTGACGATCCTTGAAAATCAAAAAAGTAGTGCTTGAGAGATCCTTGAAAGTTTGATTTTAAAGTGTATAAACCCTGGATTATTTATATTAAAAATCTTTTTGTCTAGGTCAGATGATTTCCATTACTATATAGTAGTCAACATTTGAAGTGGATCAAAAAAGTTGATCGAAGTTGTCCTAAGACAAGAATGGGTATTGTTTTGGTTTTAGGACAACTTTGATGAAAGTTTTTGATCCACTTCAAATGTGGACTACTGTATTACATTTACTGAGAATCAGATTTTTTAAAGGGGACATGGGATAACCGTTTTCCACAAGTTGGTATGATCCTTTAGAGTCTTTGTGAAATGTCTGCAAAATATTCTGGTTAAAATTCCTCAGTGGTAATGTAAAACAACACCCTTTTTACCTTGTTCAAGAACAGCTCTGTTCTACCCGTTTCGGTGCATAACTCTTTAAATGATAATGAGCTACTGCTCACCCTGTCCCTCTCTTCCGTTTTTTTGTGTATTTGGTGGTGTGTTGCCATCAAAAAGAAAACGAATCCACTGTGTCCTCAGTGGCTCTGATGTTGGGAGAAAATAAAGACTCTTATGTTCACTTTTACACCAACTACAGAACACCTGCATTGCTTACGAGACATTGTTATGGCTACAGCTGCTTAAGTGTGGAGAAAATGCAGAACAGTGTACAACTGGCTAAAGGCTGGAAATATGCAAATATGGGACAATCAATGGTTGTGGGCGGGGCCTGAGCAATATGACATCATACTGCTCAGAAAATCAAAACGGCTTGATAATTGAGATAATTTTTGCAAATTGCTGTGTTACTATAATGACAATTGTTTCATTGTCATGAAAATATCACATTAAAAAGGTACTAGGTGATTAGATTTTGCTGTCTAATGCAACCCAGACATTTCTTTGTAGAACTGATATTTATTTGAAAGTTCAGCTCAGCATTCCCACAGGATTCTACAAACATCTGATGGGAAAATAATTTTAATGAATCCGTATGTTCAGAAACCTCAGTAATGACTCATAAATGGAAGTCAAATGTATCCCAGTTTTCTGTGAGATATTTATTAAATCATTACACATCTTTCCTGACTTCAGGTCCTCCTGGGAAACGTGGACGGATGGGCAGAAGAGGCGACCCTGGTGAGTGCGCTCTCTTAATTTATGTTCCCCGTGCTTGATGTCTAGCACTCTTCTATAAACATTGTTACTAGTGTGCCTAATTCATAATCATTAGATGTGACTGGGAGGAAGTCCTCACTGAATGTGGTTTTGAGTCACCGTAGACCCTCGGATGATTCAGAGGTATTAAACTCAGACTGATGATGACTCGGCCATATAAATAAAGATGCTGATGTATTTCTAAGTAAGCTGTGCGGTAGACACACATGTGGCTCTCGAGGGCATAGATTGAGAGAGGTTTTAATGAAAAGAATGATTCATTATCACGTCACTTGTGGAAGAAGCCATCAGTACAGCTTGTGAATTTTCAGAACATGTCCAGAAAATGTCTAGCCTGAAAACATCCATTACATCAAGTATGCTGTAACATTATCTCTGGATAATGTGCACGGTTTGTGCAGCAGAACCTATATTCACCTTCTGACCGATTAAATCTGAGATCGCCGCATTTCCATACAACTGGCATTTGGACAGAATGACAATTCTTTACATGTGTTTTTCAAACTTGTTCCAGCCCCGCTTGCCCTGGGAGAGGAACTTCAAACGTTGGCAGAACACTTTATTTACATAGAGATAGTGGGTCGTTTTGTCACTAAGTCTGCTAGATGTGGTTCTGTTTAGCTGTGCCTGCTTGTTGTAGTTTGGGTCGTGAAGCGGGCGGGAAGAGTTGAATGTGGAGACGGATGGAGGAGGTTCTCCATTGCACAACACTCTGTTTGTTTCTCCAGTGTGAGGGAAAAAATATGGTTGGAAAGCTGGAAGATATTTAGCAGGCTAATCAGCACAAACATTAGGCAGGTCATAGCATCCGCGATAATTCAATCATTAAAAGCAGTCGTTTAATTAGAACCGCTGTCAATTAAAAGATGAATCTTTTTACAAAACAGTTTTGATGTGCTCAATTAAGCCGGAACGCACATACTCATTAGTTTTCTCTTTCAACGTCTTACTCTGAAATGCTTTCCAAATGGTGAAGCCATTTGGTTCTCAATGGACAGAACTTAACTGTGCTGAGTGAATGTTATCTTTTAAACTCTAAAGAGTCTGTGGGTGTCTAGACGTGAGTAAATACGTAAATACCAACAACTTTCTGCCTCATAAAACCTCTTTGTCTTCTCTGTGGGTTATAACACTTACCTAATGAACGTTTCAGAAAACCCGATAAAAGTTTAAGTGCTTAGAGTGGAACTATAATTTTGTTACTGTTGAAGTTAAACTGAAAGTTTGAAAACATTTAGATTGTTTCAAATGTCTTCTTGTCATTGTTCTTTTTTTCTTTCAGGACCCCCAGTAAGTACCCCGTCCTCACACTTCAAAATAATGACATGTAGCAGATATGGGCTCTGTATTGTGGTAAGGCTGACAGAACCGTTTGAAGGGTGAGTCATAAAACCTAAGAAATGCCCTTTAAGTTCTGGAATCTTTCATACATCCTGAAATTTTTGCACCAGTTTGCACCAGTCTGACATTAAATTTCTAGAACCTTCAAATTTTATCATTCTAAAATATTCACACCAGTACTTCTGAGATTCCAGAATAAAGCTTAAAGGGTTAGTTCACACCAGAATTAAAATTTCCTGGTAATTCACTCACCCCCATGTCATCCAAGATGTTAATGCCTTTCTTTGAGGTAAAAATTCCAGGATTTTTTCTCCAAATAGTGAACTTCAATGGGGATCAACGGGTTGAATGTCCAAATTGCAGCTCTACATGATCCCAGCCGAGGAATAAGGGTCTTATCTAGTGAAACAATCGGTCATTTTCTAGAAAAAATAACAGTTTATATACTCTTTAACCACAAATGCTCATCTTGCACTAGCTCTGTGATGCGCGTCTAAAACTTTACACATTATGGAATCACGTTGGAAAGATCTTGTGTGGTTAGTTCTTTGTCTGTGTACTTCGGTTCAAAATTTTCTCCTCCAACTTCAAAATCATCCGACATTGGTGTTTTACCAACTTTTTTACCGTTTCTTTGCACATTTGCTTTGTAAATACTGGGTCAGTAATTATGTATTGCATTATGTAATGCATGAGGTCAAGCTAGTGCAAGACAAACATTTGTGGTTAAAAAGTATATAATTTTTTATTTTTACTTTTTAAATGACCAGTCTTTCGCTAGATAAGACCCTTATTCATTTAAAGCTGCATTGAAACTGCAATTTGGACCTTCAGCCCGTTGGCCCCCATTGAAGTCCACTATATGGAGAAAAATCCTGGAATGTTTTCCTCAAAAACCTTAAAGGAGTCATGAACTGCCTTTGTTTTTTATTTTATACTGTTCTCTGAGGTCCACTTATAATGTTATTAAGAGTTTTACATCAAAAAACAATTTAGAAGTAATAGGCTATTTTCTGTTCTGTTTTTATCCCCCCTCAGCAGAATGTTCTGTTTGAATAGGCATGGTGGATCATAGACTCGAAAGTAAACGCCCACTGCTATGATTGGCTAACAGCGTATATTCTTTCCTCATAGATGGACACCACTGTGATTTAGGTTTAAAACACATAAATACATATAGTACATATCAAACAATCTGTATGAAGAGACAAAGCAATAGTGACCATGTAATGAAAACAGTTACACTTTTGTTGTGAAATCACTGTCGGATCCAATATAGGCGGCACAGTGTCGTCTTTCATTTTCAGTCATTTTGAAAATCCCACGTCGAATTCTGACACTCTGGTTACTAACGTAACTTCGGTTCCCTGAGATGAGGGGAATGAGTGTTGCGTCACTGACGCTATTGGTAATTGTAAACGAATCTGCGGTAAAATGAAGTAAACAAAGGACGAGCTCTCACTGCCAGGGTCTAGAACTTCATCAAAAAAAGTTAATCCACTCTTTCCTAATCAGAAGGAAGGCAATGCTAAAATAGTTTTTTCCCACAAACTGGCACTGCAGAGCGTCCTGTTGTTTTCAGAGCTAGCTTTATCATTTGGTTTCTGCGTAGACCTGTGCATTCGCCTCCTTGGTAAACATTATGCGTGAAACAGGCAGCGATGTCGATCTTCTTCTGCGGAGGTGGCAATTAATCTATCTATTACATCATATATAGGAACATTCCAAAAAGCTGTCGTTTTGGCAGACTGCCTTCAATATAATCTGTTTTTAGACTAAGGAGAAAGTTCTGAGTTCTGAAACTTACAGGATGTTTTTATAATGCAATGACCCAATTGTCATAAGATCAAGGCAATTTTGGTTTCTCAGTTCATCACCCCTAATTTTTCTTTCAACTTAAGAAAGAAAGACATGAACATCTTGGATGACATGGGGGTGAGTAAATTATCAGTAAATTATTTTAATTCTGGAGTGGACTAATTTTTATTAAAGAAAATAAAGTTCTGGAATATTCACTTAGGAGCAGCTTAAAATTTAAAATTCTAGGAGATTGGGTGCTTCTGATATTAACGTTCTAGAATATTCACACCAACCAAGTTCTGGTATCCAACAAAAGTGTAACACAGTGTAAGAACATGTTGCAGACTGTCTGTCACCTGCTTTAGATTTAGGTTAACACCAAGCCATCAACACCTTGTTGCAAACATATCTGTGGCTTCTAATCCATATTTTAACAGGCTGTCATGAGGATTTCACTGATCTCTTTAATGCTTGCAGATGTCAAATTATGTGACAGCTTTCAGCGTTTTAACAGTTTAGGTTGGTTTACTAACTTTCACATTTAATTTCTGGTCCTCTGGTCCACCAGTTTATTTACTCAAATGTTTATTGCAAGTTTAAGAAACTCTAAAACACTTAAAGTTTTCATTTAGAATTCTTCAGAGTGCTGTCAATTAAACTAATAAACATAAAACTGAGATTTATTTTGTGGAAAGCCTGAAAATTTTGAAACGTGCAAGTATGTTCTTCTTTAGTAGTTAACTTTTTATCACACTTTATCACATTTAGTATTTTTTCATGAAATAGAACATCTTTGGATTATGTCATGTAATCTTTTTTTTTTCTTTTAAAGGAGAACTCCACTTCCAAAACAAAGATTCACATATAATGTACTCACCCCCTTGTCATCCAATATGTTCATGTCTTTCTTTCTTCAGTCATAAAGAAATTATGTTTTTTGAGGAAAACATTTCTGCATTTTTCTCCATATAATGGACTGATATGGTGCCCCGATTTTGAACGTCCAAAATGCAGTTTAAATTAGGCTTCAAACGATCCCAAATGCAGTTGTAAACGATCCCAGCCAAGGATAAAGGGTCTTATCTAGCAAAACGATCGTGTATTCTGGTTCAAGACTGTTAGGGTATGTCGAAAAACTCCAATCGTATTTTCTCCCTCAACTTTAAAAATCATTTCAAAATCATCCTACATCACTGCAGAAGTACCAACCCAGTCTTTGCAATGTGAAGATGCAAAGAAGATCAAATACCTTTAACAAAAAAGGTAAAACAGCGATATAGGACGATTTCAAAGCTGAGGGAGAACATGAGAACCGGAACAAAAACAGTCCAAGCAGAGTAAGACACGATGAGCGTTTGGCATTAAAAAGTATATACATTGCATTTTTTAAAAATGAAAATAACCAATCATTTCGCTAGATAAGACCCTTCTTTCTCAGCTGGGATCGTTTACAACCGCATTTGGGATCGTTTGAAGCCACATTTAAACTGCCTTTTGGAAGTTTAAAATCGGGGCACCATATCAGTCCATTATATGGAGAAAAATGCTGAAATGTTTTCCTAAAAAAAACATAATTTTTTTACGACTGAAGGAAGAAAGACATGAACATCTTGGATGACAAGGGGGTGAGTAAATTACTTGTAAATGGTTGTTCTGGAAGTGGAGTTCTCCTTTAATCTACTATAAGTCTGTATTTATTTATTATATTCTATTTTTCTTTGCACAGGGAAAACCTGGGCGAGACGGTTACCCGGTAAATGTCCTTTAAATTATCTAGTTTCTTTCTTGGGTTTTAATCTCCATTTTATGGATGTCTTTTTCTAATTGCTTCTATCACCTCCAGTTGATTTGTTGTAGATTTTTTTTCTTATCTGTCTCTTTTTTCTTTTCTCTGTCTTTAATGTTCTTAAAACAATAACACAGAAACATAATCCATACATCGTTCATGTAAAGTTTTGTAAAGTTTTCTATAACATTTTAGTTTGACGTTTCTTCTGTTTTTAAATACTAATACAAGTTCAAATTTTCAGATGGTTTACAAAACATTCAAAAGTAACTCTCTAATAATGTCTGCAAAATGATAAAAAAGAATGTTGCCTTAAAGGGGTCATCGGATGCAAACTTCACTTTTTCATGTTGTTTGAACATTAATGTGTGTTGGCAGTGTATGTACAAATCTACCCTATAATGATAAAAATCCATGCAGTGGCTTTTAATTAATCTGTAAAAATAATATCCCCTTTTTCAAATCGAGCCGTTCTCTGATGCCTGTCGGTGTGCCGTCACAGCGACAGAGGCCGTTCCCACCATAGTTGATTGACATGAGCGTCTTACCTCAGACCAGCTGTCACATGTCACAGTCCAGTAACTTTCCTTGTTTCGATGCCGAAGCAGGGATGTAAGTTCGACAAGAATATCTCCGATTGAGCGATTGAGGTGTTGTGTTGCTGGATGTAATAATGAACATAGTGGTCGTCATTTACTCCCGACATCTGAGCTGCTGAAGATGCAGTAGATTTCATTTGTTTGTGAAGGGAATGCGCCTGCCGATCTACATATATCCGTCTATGTTCGCGCGAATCATTCGTGATCCAGCTACACGTTTTTTTTTTTTTATGAATGTTTGCGATCGCTTTTCCTTATAACGTGGTAGATAGGAAGTTTAGTGGCTAAATGCAGCTAAATGTGGCTAAAGTAAACAAGATCATCATTCCACAGAGATGGGTCTCCTTAGAATGAGATGATTTTTGCAGAGCTGATTTTGACAAGGTAAAAATGGTGTTTTTTTACAAAACCATTGAGAACTTTTAATCAAAGTATATTAGAGACTTTTCATTAAGACGCTAAAGAATCATATCAACTTGTGGAAAATGGGCATCCGATGACCCCTTTAAAATTTTAGCTATGTAGTTATAAAATGAAGAACATTCAGAAATAGCATATTCATTAACATTAGAACATTCTTGAAACATATTTTTGTTAGCTGGGTCATAAAATTTATATATATGTATTTAAAAGGAACATGAACTACACAGTCTATGCAGCGAGACAAGTGTTAGCAATAGTGCCTACAATCTGCACTTAAAAGTCTCAAACATCATCGACACCGTCATCTCCGATGAAGAATGAACTCTTTCGCTGCTATTTCTACAACATGGCCGATAATGATGCTGAGTTTCCTGGAAAGAGTGAAAGCGCTTCTGGGCTCAATTACGCTGGTAATGGTGTTTCTCTGTTGAAAACGCTGTAGATTCATCCCTTTGGCTAACTGTGGGTCCAGGACAGCAGGCCAGAGACACTTAGGACTCTTAGTTTATAATTTCCTGGTTTCTTGAACCCTGAAATGGAAAGTACTGGGAAAGCAGTAGAAATGAATCGTGCTTAGACAAAACATCACAATTGAACTCTGACATATGGGCAGAGGTGCTCCAATCTGTTAAAAAGCACAACACACATCTGATGATTGTTTTCTGATAACTGGACTTTGATTAGAGTAGTTTATTTGAGAAATTTGCTTGGTAAACAGTGAGTCATAATTGCATGTTGTATTTCACTTATGAAACAAGCCCCAGTCAAACCAAATCAATAGTCAGTTTATATAGTTTTTATTACCTCTGTTTATGTAGATACAAACATGATATCAATTCTTGGGGTCCAAACAGATTTCCGATTGAACTGGATCATTGTTGTGTTTGTATAGAAATGATCTGTTGTAGAAGTGGTTTGGTGGCCTCTAGTGGCTGTCAGTGGAACGGCGGACAGCAGAATGATAAGCAGCAGGCTGTTCTGGAACATGTCAAGGTGAACCTGGGGTCAGATTGTGGTTAGTCACAAAACGAATGAGGCTTTGTACCTTGTTTTGTCTGGATGTTAATTGTGGACCCCATGGTTTGGCTCCAAATATCAAGAGATGTTTAGTTAACGGGCCTTACTCACCTCGCGGCGTGAAGTGTGAGTTCAGTGAGAGCATATTTGTCTGGGAGTTCAGAGTAAGCCTTACTGTGCCTCTTTAGCCAATTATACTGCAGATATAATTTATTACATTACCACTTCCTGTCTCTGTAGCCATTATCTCTGCTATCGTTGCAGTAAATCAGGGTGATGTTTGTACTGATATGCTGTGGCGTATCTGCTGTAAGATCTGCCTCTAGATAACGGCCTATGCCAGGCTGGGTCAGTCATGCCCAGCAAATTAGTATCAGAGGTACACTCATGGTTTTCCCAGATTTGTACGTCTGCCGGGAAAAGTCTGTGGCTAATTATAGACAGGTGTGTGTGTGTGTGTGTGTGTGTGTGTGTGTGTGTGTGTGTGTACATGCTGCACACACTCACTCTTAAACAAAGAAAAGTCTAGGACATATTTCGCCCTAAAATTAATTTTTTTGTTTATATATTATATTTTTCGCAAAAATAAATTAGAAATGAAAATGAAATGAAAGAAAATGTCATTGTCATTACTGAATACTGTAGTAAAGTAATAAAAACCCTTTTTGAGTCAACTGTACATACAATAAAATCATAAATTAAGTTTAATTTATTTATTGACAATGTGAATGCTATTTGCATGAAGGATGTTAATGTATGTATTCATATATATATATATATACACACACACACACACATTTTATGTACGTATAAAATATTAAAATTTAACCTTGATTTTTTTTGTTATTATTATTTTATTGTTATTATTATCATACATTATTTATAATGTATTATACATAAATTAAGTTTAATACATTAATTTATGTATTTATTCATTTATTTTCTGATTCATAAATTCATAAATAAACAGTTTCAAAAGCACAAATTTAAATGATATTTTATTTATTTATTGCAATAATGAAAAGGCTTTATTTTTCCTAGAGAATTAAGAAATTAAGAATTTAAAAAAAAATGTATTTTTAAATGTATATAAAAAATTGAATTGTAACCTTGTCATTTTTATCTGAGATTCTGTTATTATTGTTATTATTATTATAGTTTTTTTAAGGGTATTTTACATTTATTATTGTTGTTGTTGTTGTTATTATTAGTCTTATTTGTTTTATAAATTAACAGTTTCATAAACACAAATTTACAAAAAAAAAAAAATTATATATAGAAAATGTTGACATATAACCTTGAATTTTTATCTGGGATTCTGTTATTATTGTTAGTATTATTATTATATATTATTTATACTGCGTTATACATTTATTATTATTATTATTATTATTATTATTATTATTATCATTAGTTTCATAAACGTTTCATAACAGTTTCATAAACACAAATTGTTTATTTATTGCAATAATGAAAATGCTATATTTTCCCTAAAGAATCATTTATCATATTTTTTTAAATATATATAAAATGTTGAAATTTAACCTTGACATTTTTATCTGGGATTTTGTTTATTATTATTATTATTATTATTATTACTTTTATACTTTACTTATAATGTATTATACATTTATTATTATTTCAAAAATGTATATTATTTCACTAATTTAAATATTTTATTTATTTATTGCAGTAATTAAAATGCTATATTTTTCCTGAAGAATTATACATATGTATATATATATAATGTATATAATGTATGTTATGTATTATATATTATGTATTATATATGTTAAATGTATATAAAATGTTAAAATGTACTCTTGACATTTTTTTATGTGGGATTCTGGTATTCTTCTTCTTCTTTTTATTGTTATTATTATTATTATCGGTTTCATAAATTATTAGTTTCATAAACACAAATTTAAATAATATTGTATTTATTTGTTGCAATCATAAAAATGCTGTATTTTTGCTAATTATAATAATTATCCTATAAGAATTACATTTATTATTATCACTATTTATTTATTTTATTTTATTTTTTGCCTTAATGAAAATATGATATTTTTCATAAACCAATTAAATGTTATGTGACGTAACATTATGTTTTAAACTTTATAGCCTGGTTTCACAGATTGGGGCTTAGGTTAAACCAGGATTAGGCAATAGTTCAATTAAGACATTAAAGTAGATTTTATAAATGTGCCTCTTGAGGCAAAACAAAGGCACTGACATATTTTAAGATCAGTTTGTGCAAGTTTCTTTCAGTTGAAACAACTCAGACTTACATTTTAGCCTGGGATTTAGCCAGGGGAAAATCTTTTATATCTTTACTCCAATGTAGTAAAATATTTAGACATAGTCATAAATAAATAAATAAAACACTGGCATCTTGTTTGGCTTGGAGCTGAAACTTATTGAGCTCAATAGTAGAATAGCTCACTATGTGTGAGTAGATCAGATTTCCTAAACTGGAGTGTGTCCATTAGCATCTGCCAAGCCTCTGCAGCATCTGGAACAGAGCGACAGGTGCGTGTGTGAACTCGCCCCAAATCCACATCCTTTACGGTTTACAACGCAATCTTAAAATGCTTTCGGCCAGCAACTGTGAAACATACGCTAGTGATTTCGCTCCATTCACCAGCAACAGTCATCTTTTAAACAATCCCCTTTACTCCCTCACAACGTGATTGGTCTTATCCTGTAAACTGGTTTGACAGACAGTTTGAGTTAACTTACGTCATGTGGCCAGGATTATTAATGACAACAAGCAGATGATTTCAAGTAAATATCATTTACATTGTTACACCAACCCTGAGGAGTTTAGCTGATGAGCAACAGGAGCCAAACAGGAAGTGTACGCATATATACGTTTGATGGACTCCAGGTAAATCCAGGTTAATTCTGCTGTGTAAGTGCGGTGGGTTAACGTTACTCGCATATGTGAGCACAACGTGCGTGTAGATGTATCCACATTGTTCTTATATGCTCAGGTGGTGCACACATGCTGTCTGTGCTCATTTGAGGCCATGATTTGATTAGCGGTATCGTAAACAGACTGTATTACATGCAGACGCTGCTGAGAAGGGCTCTCACGAGACTGTCGTTTAGCTCCTCTCATAAATGATCCCATTGAATTTGAACATGTGATGGATAGGGTAACGCTTTTTCCCGAACAGGTCCTGGCCAGGATTTCTAAACAAATAAAATGTCCTGGTTTGGGCTTTGTTTTCCTATTGTTTTCATACTTGGTGAAGGTAATGACTGAAAAGTAGTCCAATATATATAATCGACCAGTCGTGAAATGCGAGAAGGTGGGATTCACAGAGAACGGTCAAAGCAATCAAGTACACATACGTATGAGAACTATAAAGAGCTATAAAGTCAATACGATAACAGAGCCAAAGCATGGACATTTTAGGCAATTTAGGAAACATTTACATAACAACAGTGTATTAAAAATGGAGATATTTTTGCTTCGCATTTTTGAAAATGCCAAAACGATCTCATATCTGCAAAAACAGCTAAAAATGCTGTACTATGCATGCCAGGCCAGAAGTTGGCAATGTCACTTTGTAAAGAAACACTATACATCTGTGCACATACCTATAGACTAGGGCCAAAAATGATCGTGATAAAATTTTGCATATCAGTCGATGTCGAGTTTAAAGGCAGGTTTTGGCACCTAACTGAAAGTTGTATTATATATATTAGTCTTCTATAGTAGCATATATTTAGATCATGATAACCACAGTTAAAAACCACACATATAGCATCTCAATACCATGGTAAAAATGTAACTATTTGTGACCCTGGACCACAAAACCAGTTTTAAAATGTACATTTTTTGAAACTGAGATTTATACATCAACTGAAAGCTGAATAAATAAGCTTTCCATTGATGTATGGTTTGTTAGACAATATTTGGTCGAGATGCAACAATTTGAAAATCTGGAATCTGAGGGTTCAAAAAAATCTAAATATTGAGAAAATGTAACCTTGGCATTTTTATCTGGGATTCTGTTATTATTATTAAAATATTGAGGGTGCAAAAAATTGAAAATATTGAGAAAATCACCTTTAAAGTTGTCCAAATGAAGTTCTTAGCCATGCATATTACTAATCAAAAATTAAGTTCTGATATATTTGCGGTAGGAAATTTACAAAATATCTTCATGGAACATGATCTATACTTAATATCCTAATGATTTTTGGCATAAAAGAAAAATTGCTAAATTTGACCCATACAATGTATTTTTGGCTATTGCTACAAATATACCCATGCTAATTAAAAGACTGGTTTTGCAGTCCAGGGTCACATTTGGTTTCTAGATATTTGTATGAAAAACAGTAATGTTACTCTAAATACTTGTAGTGTAAATGCACAAATGATATAGCTTAATCACAAAAAAATGTTAGTTATATTCCATTACTCCTTTAATACATTAAATACATGTCTACATTAATAATATAATAAGATTCAGAATGAATATCCCACATTTCTGCCACAATACCATGGTGCAGTTAGTGTTACTACAGTAAATCCATGGTAAATGATGGTGTTTTGTCAACCTGATCTCATGACGAAAACATACCTGTGGGAACTTTTTTCGCAAAATGTGAAATACGTGCCGCCATGTACGTTTCGTGACATTTGATGTGAATTGTCAACTGAGTGGTGCTTAAAGACTGTTCAGTTTTTATCCCTGGAACAGTTGAACGTACATTGTTTTTGTACGTGTCACTGCAGTACTGACTTGCAATGTCCATTGAGTTGCGCTCATGTGGCGCTCATAATGTAATTCTCTGGTGCTATAACTGTAATGCTCTACCCGACAGTATGAGCAAAAGCTCATTAGACACAAAACACTGATCTGAGTTGAAATATTTGAAAGCAAAGATTCCATAAAGAAATCAGTTGCTAGCAAGTGGCAAGTTCAAACTAGATGGACATTTAGGGGATACGGTGCAGTCATACCACTTTTATTACACATTTCGCTACATAAATAATTATGTACTAGTACTTACAGTTTAATTAGCTAACCAAAATCAAAGCTTCTACCAAGAAAAACTGTCATGCGTATAGGGCCGACTTAAGTTACCTGGATGAGTCAGTGTTATTAGCTTTTACCAGTTGTTATCTGTGTATAACATACCTTGGAATGTCATGACTGACCAGTCAGAATCAAGCATTCCACAGAGCCGTGTAATAATTTAATTTAAAGCACAGCCACACAAATTCAGACTTAACACCTCTTTTTTACTTTGAGATCATTCTGATGTTAAATACAGATTTAAAATCATAACAAGAGATAGTTGAATAGCTATGGTACTGGTTTTGAAATTCTAAACTCCTAAAACATTGGTGTCTCATTTTAGAGCAGTCAATGCAATTTATAAAAGAAGTCCGTGTGTGTGAAAAAATTCATTAACATTTTCAAAAGTAACTGTAATTTAATTAAACATTTTTCTCAGTAACTGTAACAAATTACAATTACTTTTACAATTACGATTACTACATTTACTTATGGACCTGTAATCATAACACTTATTGGTATGTATTTCGCGCCTTGCGGAAAAGTTTCCACAAGTACGTTTTCGCCATGTGATCAGGTAGCGATTTGTAGACTGAAAAGTCTTCTGATGGTAAGAGTAAACACATCTGCTCTAGTAAACTCACCCTGCGCTGACATTTGATCTTAGATCCAAAGAGATAAATGGTCTATGTGGTGCGCTTCAAATGAGTAGCACTGTTTCATTCCACTTTTTGGGGAATAAACATTATATTGAACATTTATCAAACTCTTGTTATCATTTTAGTGAGGAAAATCGTAAGACGTAATGCACATGACATCAGTGTTTTCACAAATTTACATTTTTGTTGTTTACATGAAAGTGCTAGCAGTATTGTTATTAAAAAACTAGATTTTTTTCAGGTCACCAAAATGCTAATTTTTTTAGTTGAAAACGCTGTTGTGTAAATGGCTCCTTAGAAGTCCTTGCCAGGACATGTCTGGAAAAAAGAGGACGTATGGTCATCCTACTGATGATCTTGCTTAAGAAAGATCCAGTTGTACCAGTACACAAGGCACATTTATTTTCTACAGAAAATGTAAAAAATCGATTTTACTTAAAAATGTCATGTACAACAGTACTTGTTACGGAACAACGGAGCCAAAATATGTCATACAGAGGCTTTTTATGAATGTTCTGGGCTTGGTAGTGTTCCTTTTTTGAAATCCAGGAACATCTTTCTTGGCGGCCCGGTGGGAGAGAAATGAATGTCACATATCCCAAAGTATTTCCATGTACTTGAAGTATAAAGCAGTTCAATAAACGATATTCCCTTCAGAGAAGAAAGGAGAACTGAGAGACGTGGAGACTTCATGGACATTGGATCCAGATGAGGGGTCGTTTCTCCCTGCAGAGCCACACAGGGATGAGATTGTGGTTCTTGGGTTTCTTGCAGAAAAATGAAACCTGAACAACAAGAGGTCTCTATCCGCTGTCCACTTCAGATCCTAATATGATAGACCTAATCTGTTCTATCAGTTGAAATCTAAATTAATCATTGAAGAATTCGTAATCCAGTTAATATTTTAGTTTATTTAATTTGCGTAATCCTTAAGAAAAATGTATATATATTACACCTCATGCCTGCTTTCATAAATATTATCAAGTTTCAAGTGTTTAAATTCTTTCTCTGTTACAAAATAACAAATTCAATTAGTAGCAACATATAATTTCTTTACGTTTTGTGATCTTAGAGAAGCAAATTAACTTTAAAAATCAGGACAGAGACTTTGTCCTATATTTTGATGGTTAATCTTGGAAAATCCAGTTCTATTTTAATTAAATATTCAATATAAAAAAAGCAATGAAATATACATGGATGAATGTTTACAGTAAGATCTATACCATGCATGAGTATTTTTGTCTTGTTCATCTAATATTTAGGTTTATAAGGTTTGTGCTTTAATTTTTTGCAACAGTTTGCAAGTATGATAAGAAAAATCTTAAATCAAATTTAATTTGATATATATTCTGTGAAAACAAGTCTTAATGTCTTGTCCAATATTCTTCAAGTAAATCATGCTTAAATATTTTCACTGGAAAAGTTGCACTGCATTTAAGAGCTTAAAACCAGATTTTGGCAATAAAAGATTGGGACATTTCTATACTTTCCAACCCAAACACAATTTCTTAAGTAGGTGAAGGCAATCCAAACCTATGAAAGATTCTTTTGATTAAAACATTGAAGTCTTGATTTGACTCAAAGGGCCTATCGATACAATCTCTCTAGATTTCCCATGAAGCACCACTGAGCCCACCACGAAGTCCAATTTTAGTAGGAATGCTTTTGTAGGCCTGAACTCAAAGCGTTTCGATTACCCTGTGATGAATTTACGATTTATAGCAAAGTTGAAAAACTTTAACGCTGGCAAAGGGCAACAGACAAAAAAGTCATTATTTCATTTTCTCGAGGCTTGACTGGTAATCTGAATCCTCTTTCTCACTCCTTTGCACTTTGTGGTTAAATATATGTGGTAAATCTGTGCTACTTTGGAATGTTTTCCTGCTGTTCCTCCTTGGAATTCAGCGGTGGACACAACAAAACAAAATATCCATGATTGATCTTCATTTAATTGCTTTATGAGAGTTTTCTTCTTGGAGGTTTTGTACTTAGTTTGGCCAGTCAGTGTGTTGCAAGAGGAATGAAGAGCAGGTTTAGGGATAACGGATGGATTTTATTTTTTCATGGTTACCTTCACTCTTCAAGTGGTCGTAAATTGAGTTGTGTTAGTTCATGTGTGGCATCCATATGGACCTTCGGGTGCGAGACAGATAACCTGGCGTTTGGAAATTTGAAGGATACGTTCTTGGATCATAATGTGAGTGATGTTTGTCTATGAAAAAGTCAACAGTGGCTTCTTTTTTGGTCATTTTGGAGGAATAAAACCTTTAGTCCCCCAATAATTTTGATGGATTATTCAATTACAAATGTAAGAGTCTTTGGCCCTAAGGGTCAACAGATTGAGACCCAGCAGCAGTGACCAGTGGGACGACCAACCTCCTCAAAATGATGAACTTATAGGGTCTCAGACCCTGAGTACTCTGGTCATAAATCAGAGTTAAATGTCTTAGCCGATCCATTCATTTCTCTTGCAGGAAGTCCGCTGGCATTGACCTGTGCTGCTCAGCATGAGGAGACACTGGAAAGAGCAGGCCATGTAAACGCTCCCAGATGTATGATTAGAGCTTGTAGCACGTCCTCAAAACAAACGTCCTGTCCTTAACATACCTCTGGGAACGCTTAAGACCAGGGATTGTTTATTGTCCACAATGGACTCGTACATCTTTTGTCTGTTTATTCAAAGGCAGAAGCTGAGCGTTCGTTATTTTAGCCCAGGATGTTCCCTTACTTTTGGGTACAGACACTTCATTGATGTTTGAAAGGCCTGTCACACTAGAACTTGTGTTCACTGCATACGCACGCAAACACGCGAGCGTCAAGTTTTCATTTGGTGTACCCTGGCCAGATTCCTATAGTTTTCTGAATAGCACTTATTTTAAAATCTTTTCAAAGAATGACATGGAGGAAATACAATGCAGTTTCTGATCAATGCAAGTTTAAAATACAAAAGCTACTTTGCAGTCCAATCTGAGTCCAATTTGACTCTACACTTTACAAAAACAATGGTTTATTAACGGTTCTTTACACATTGTTCTATTTAGAGTCTTGTTATTCTGAGGAACCCTTTTTGATCTTCTACTTTTTGATCTTCTAGAGCTTGATCAACCATCCAACTACATAGTGGGTGTTATGACACTTTTTATCAGGATTTTTGCATTTTTATTTTTCAATTTAAATGCCTTTGTTATAACAGGTCAGAGTGACCAACACACAGGTTGCAACAAGGCTTATATTCCTCTCTCTGTTTCCTAAACTTTGTTTGTGCTTCGTTGTGGCATATCATGTTCCCCCTTGTTGCTACCAGATCTCATGGTGAAAACGTACCTGTAGGAACTTTTTCGCAAGATGCAAAATACGTACCAATAAGTAAATATCACTGCAGTTTCCAACAGAAATTAACACTACAGCGGTAAAATAGCAAGCACTTGTAAACGTTTTCATACACAGTTATATGATTACATACGATACATATGATTTCATATGATTACAGCTACATATGTTTCTCTTTCTGGAAATAACAAGCTTGCTCGGTAGCTCAGCCGGCATGGAATTGGACATGCAGAATCCTTGAGTACAAATCACATGAAAAACTTGACTCACAATGAAAGAGCTGAAAGATGATAGATCGAAAAACAAGCTAAAACGGCATGCTTGCGACTGCGTTCTTACGTCACATTCGCTTTTGTTCATACTGTCGGGTATGTTATTTTAAAAAATGTCACGGAGCATTAGACTTATAGTGCCACTCAACTGACATTTCAAGTCAGAACTGTGGTGACACATACAAAACCAACGTCACATAAAACATACCATACAGTTGAGGTCAAAAGTTTGCATCCCCCTTTCAGAATCATTAAAATGTTAATTAATTTACCAAAATAAGAGGATCATATAAAATGCATGTTATGTTGTTTATTTAGTACCTACCTAAATAAGATATTTCACATAAAAGATGTTTACATGTGGTATAGTCTACAAGAGAAAATAATAGCTGAATTTATAAAAAATTACCCTATTCAAAAATTTACATATGTTTGATTCTTAATACTTTGTTGTTACCTGAATGATCCACAGCTGTGTTTTTTTGTTTAGTGATAGTTGCTCATGAGTCTCTTGTTTGTCCTGAACAGTTAAACTGCCTGCTGTTTTTCAGAAAAATCCTTTAGGTCCCACAAATTCTTTGGTTTTCCAGCATTTTTTTGTATTTGAACCCATTCCAACAATGACTGTATGATTTTGAGATCCATCTTTTCACACTGAGGACAACTGAGGTAATATTCAACGATTACAGAAGGTTCAAACACTCATTAATGTAGCAGAAGGAAAAACTTTGCATTAAGAGCTGGGGGGTGAAAACTTTTGAACAGAATTAAGATGTGTACATTTTTTATTTTGCCTAAATATCATGTTTTTTAATTAAGTACTGCCCTTCAGAGGCTGCAGAAATAGATAGTTGTTTCCCAGAAGACAAAATAAGTTAAATTTACCCTGATCTTCGAATTCAAAAAGTTTTCACCCCCCAGTCTTGCGAAAGAGTTCCGACAGGTACACTGCCCTCCAAAAGTTTGAAAAGTGAGGGTTTTGGACAATATTGGCATGTATCCTTTTTAATTTGTGATAATTTTGCACTTATAAGGGACAACACAAACTATGAAAACATATTTTATTACATAAACCGTTTATACATAGAAAAAACTTACATTTTCGATTCCTCAAAATATCCACCATTAGCAGCTATTACAGCTCTGCATAATCTGGGCCTAAATTCATTGTATTCTAAACTTAATTGGCAATCAATTGTTGAAGCTATTAAGGTGTGCTGACCCAAAAATCTTTTAAAAACCTGGGCTAAGTTTAAACCAGTAACCAGGCATCACAGCTGACAAAGGAGCATGTCTGACTTTGACATGTATATATTGCCATTATTATGTAATCAAAATGAAAATTATTATTGCTGGTCTTCAATGATAATGTCAAGTTACTGTTGTATTTGCACCAAAAAATGATAAGGATTTATGCTGATATCATCCGAAACCACACTTTGCCAGGGCTGTTTCTAAACTTTTGTAGGGCAGTGTACGTTTTGGTCATGAGATCAGGTTGCCCTTTTCCATGCTAACACACATAAAAAAGTAAACACTGATGGTGCATTTTGATGTGGAATTGTCACAAGGGTCCACTTAGCTTTTGGGACAACTAAAAAAGGGTCTGAAATTGTAGAGATATATGTTTTAAAGTTCAAAGGTCTCTGGCATTTTGATGACCTCCCACACTTCACTCAAAAGTATGTGATTTATCTGACACTGCTACATTTAGAATAAGTCTAGGTGTTTCATGACACATTTAAATCGGGCTTTTCACCTTTGACATCAGAAATAAATCATGTAAGGTCACCTTTTGCATGACTGCTCAGATGAGTGTCTGTACTGGACACTAGAAACTAGATTGCTCCCATTCCAGTCCAAAACAGTCTATGAAGGTTTCTACAAAATAAAAGTAATAATAACTTATTTTAAACTGCCAGTTTGACACATCCTTTCTATTTTGACATCTGCACAGCTGCTAAATGTGTAACTAAAACTGATTTTAAAACAAGATAAATTGACTGCTGTGCATTTATTGAAAGGACTGACAAATGATCTTTTATTTCTAGCCATAATGCACATATTTGTCCATTATAACAGATAAAACACGTGAAGAAGCCCAAGCTACGTATGCCCAAACATTTTTATAGATCATTGACTATTCTTGCATTTGAATCTCTTTTAAGTCTGTAAGTCAGTTTTTATGAAAACTGTCTGGTGCATGAGCATACTTGATTAATGTGACACTACTAATCTTGAATTTAGCCTCTGCCCTCACTGGTGGAATTGATTTCAGTAACAAGATTTTATGTTGTCAGTCAAAAGAAACTGGTCTGACTCCAGTCTGCATTTTAAAAATATAGAAATGACATCATGGCTCAACATGATCATTTTCATTTTACTCTACATTTCTCTCCTGATCTTCATCCTTTGATTTACCCCTGACGCTTCCCTTCAGAGTCTATCTGCACTTTCCCTTTTTATGACCGGCTGTCTGGTGGACTCCTGGGGTTTAATCATCTGTTTTTCTCTTTTTCCACTGTTCAGGGTCCACTTGGTCTGGATGGCAAACCTGTGAGTATTCCCAAGGTTTAAAGAGACAAGATGAGAATGCGTGTGTGTGTATGTGTTTATAAAACAGGTTCTTGATTCTCACATTATCGGACATTTAATCACTTGATCTTTTCCAAGGAAGGAAGTAAGTGACGTTTGGCTTTCAAATGGTTTAAGTCAAATAAGCTTGTAAGTGAAACAGCCACAAAGTTGATGCTTCTTTCATTTGATTACATCAGCTTATTGTTACTTATTTTTTTGTTATTGCACATAAACACTAAGCTTTAAACTCTCAGAACGGTACAAAACTGTTTCGGTTTCGGTACCAATATGTACCTTTAAGGCACTAATGTGTAGCATGTGTGACCCAGGACCACAAAACCAGTCATAATGGTATATTTTTTGAAAATGAGATTTATACATCATCTGAAAGCGGAATATACTTTTCATTGATGTATGGTTTGTTAGGATAGGACAATATTTGGCCAAGATACAACTATTTGAAAATCTGGAATCTGAGGGTGCAAAAAAATCAAAATATTGAGAAAATCGCCTTTAAAGTTGTCCAAATGAAGTTCTTAGCAATGCATATTACTAATCCAAATTAAGTTTTGATATATTTACAAAATTCTTCATAGAACATGACCTTTACTTAAAATACTAATGATTTTTGCCACAAAAGAAAAATCGATAATCTTGGCTCATACAATTGGCTATTGCTATAAATATACCCATGCTTTTTTGCAGGTCACATATTGTACCTTATATCACCCCAGTGACAAAATCTGCAATTAATATCTCTGTTTATGTTGTGAATATAAATGATTTTTGACTTGTGGATGCTAAAACAGTTGAGAAAATGACATTCTTACACTGAAAGAGGGACATGAACCATATCTAGAGACTAGAATATCATAGAGACTTGGAGGTGGGCTTTTTTAAGCTCTTTTTGACTAGAAATTTAACAATTGGTTTGTTTATTTGCAGGGTATTCCTGGACCTAAAGGAAGCCAGGTAAATACAATTTAAAATCTCTTATTGTTATTGTCTAACACTGTAGACAAATAAGTGCTGCTTCATACAGTAGGTTTATGGAAGTTTTAAACACACATCTGAAAGCTGTTCATTCATACAGTGTATTTTGCATGGCATCAGCAGGATTGTCCTCCTATTTCAGTTTTCAGCCATTTATCTCTCAAGATGTAGGGTCACACACCACATAGTGTCTTTTACCTTGTATGTCTGTCCACAAATGTGATGGAAATAAAGGATTACACACCAAAAGGAGAGAATTCATCATTGTTAGCTTGTGCTGTTGCAGTTAGGTGGTCGTTTATGAACCCTGTCACGCTCTTTAGCGCTGCCAAAGGAAAGCCCATTTGTCCAAAGTAACGTAAACCACTTCTTCTGGAAAGCAGACCACCTCAAAACGCCATTCGTCTGTGGCTTCCTGTGAAAGACAGTTGTTTTGTTTTGACTCGCATGAAAGAAAGTCTAAGATGGTCGTACTGTAGGTCTCATTCAGGCTGAAAATTTTGTGACATATATAAACATATAACTGATGTGCATCATAGAATTTCTAAAATGAGTAAGAGGTTGTAGTTACACCGCAGTTGAGTCTGATTTAGATAACATGTGACAGATGTGGTTTGGATGACAATGTGAACAGCAAGAATCACACTGACGTTTTTAATTCCAGCCTTTGCCACTGTCATATGAATTAAATCATGGAAATGTACTTTTTCAATGTGGCTTCAGTGCTAACAGTAATTTCTGATAATTTACTCACCCCCTTGTCATCCAAGATGCCAATGGCTTTCTTTCTTCAGTTGAAAAGAAACTAAGGTTTTGGAAGAAAACATTCCAGGATTTTTCTCCATATAGTGGACTTCAATGGGAATTAATGGTTGAAGGTCGAGGAATAAGGGTCTTATCTAGCGAAACGATCAGTAATTTTCTAAAAAACATGTAAATTTATATACTTTTTAACCACAAATGCTCGTCTTGCACTAGCTTGCCCTTACGCGTTACATTATCAAGTTGTAAAGTTCATGCATGATGCAGGCAGAAGTACCAACGTAGTGTTTACAAAGCGAACGTCAAACACTCTTTACAAAAAAAGGTAACGCAACGATGTTGGATGATTTAGAAGTTGAGGAGAAAATGAGGAGTTTTTCGCCCTACCCAGCCTTTTTGAACTGAAGTACACAGACGAAGAACTAACCACGTGTGACCTTTCCAACGTGATTGCAAAACGCATGAAGATGTGTATGCGCATTGCAAAGCTAGTGCAAAATGAGCATTTGTGGTTAAAAAGTAAATCAATTAAATTTTTCTTAGAAAATGACCGATCATTTTCCCAGATATGACCCTTATTCCTTGTCTGGGATCGTGTAGAGCCCTTTGAAGCTGCATTGAAGCTACAATTTTGACCATCAAGCCATTGGCCACCACTATATTGACAAAAATCCTGGAATGTTTTCCTCAAAAACCTCCATTTCTTTTTGACTGAAGAAAGAAAGATATGAACTTCTTGGATGACATGGGGGTGAGTAAATTACCAGGAAATTTCTATTCTGGAAGTGAACTAATCCTTTAAGATTGCTTTGATTAAATAATAAAATGTTTTAATTAGCGTTAATTAGAGTTATTTACCTCCTCACTCTCATGATTATTCAACATGCACTTTGCATCAGCTTCACTAGCATTTCTTCTATTTTTCTTTCAAAGCAATGTGTTTTACACATGTAGATCAGTTTCGAAGTCTCATCAATTCAGACCTGAAATGGGTCACGGTGAGCAAGGTCATGTGAACCAGCTCATAAAAACATTTTTGAGCAGAAATTGTGAATTTGGCGCTTGTCTTGTGGTGTGTATATTCCCATAGACTCTCTTCCCTATCATTTCTACTTGCTTAGTTTCACTCGAACCATTTTCTTTTGTTCAGTCAGTTGTACGTTCATCATATTCCCAGACTTTTGATCATGTTATTTGCAAATGACTTTTAAGATCAAAGATTACAGCTATATCTAATGCAGATGTGAGGTGCTGCCTGTACTTTTGGTCAATGTAGAGAAACTTTGAAGATGAGGTACATGTGAAAGTTAGAGGACAGTGAGACACTAACGACTGTTAGTGAATGACTTATGGTTCACATGGTATGTTTTTGAACTATGCTGTATTTTCCCTTGGACTTCTGTCATGTCAATTTTTCATTTTGGACAATCTGTCTAATCATTACACCCAACTCAAATGTATTTTTCAGGGGCTGCCAGGACCAAAAGGAGATAAGGTACATTTTGTCTTTTTTTTTTTGGTCGATACTTTACAGCACACACACACAGGATGTTTCGTTCTGTTTCCGATCTCAGTTTCCCAGCAAGCAGATGTTTTCCCATTTCTAAAACAATTCGCAAATTTCATTTGCATTGGCTTTTGTCTTCAAACACATGTTTTGGAGGGGATGTAAACCGTGTCAGGCATCAAATTAGAGAAACAAGAAACCTGTGGTAAATGAAGGCCGTCTTGAAGTCTTTTCCTGATTGCAGAAAAAAAAAGGACAACAAAACAAAAACATGGAGCCTCAGGATGCTTTTTCTCCCAGATCAGTGTTCCTCATTTATAGTGATTAGTAAACAGAGTTACAGTATACTCATTCTCTGCCCTGGTTTAATTTATATGCTCTCTTGTAAGTTACTTTAAACAGATAGTAAATAGTAAACCAGATTAAATTATGACAGAGGCTGATTAAATGAGCTAACATCTTGTTAGTGGGTCAGGAAGCTTTCTCTTGCATCTAATACAAATGTAGTGTTTGTTAAGATATTTTAAACATCTAATTTCCAACAACATGTTCACCTTCAGTGTGGATAGACGCAAAGACACCTTAGCAATCATCCAAACACAATCAAGAACCACTCAAATTCTCTTCAGGATATTAAAAAATCTAGTATTTTAGCTCACATGTGTTGCTGATTGCATTGTTGTCTGTTTGTGTTGTAGGGTGATCAAGGAGACACCGGGCCAAGGGTCAGTACGCGCACATTTCTGTCACTTTGAATAAATTTATCTATTTTTATTTTCCCATACAGTCAGAGAAACCAAATGTCACATGTGCCTCACAATAATGAGGGAGATACCGGACTAGATATTCATCACATTTATGAAGATTGATGATACATCATAAATCAAAATTGAAGGGCTGAACTGTGTGACAGAGGGCTGAATTTATTTCTTAGATTCAATATTCTCCCTTTATTTTTCTCACATACGTTCAAAGAAGTGGCAATACGCAAATATCCAGATATCAAGATGGGTAACTAAAGTATATATATATATATATATATATATATATATATATATATATTTATATATTTATTTATTTATTTATTTGTGACCCTGGACCACAAATCCAGTCATAAGGGTCATTTTCAATCTGAAAGCTGAACAAATAAGCTTTCCATTGATGTATGGTTTGGCAGGATAAGACAACATTTGTTCGAGATACAACTATTTAAAAATCTGGAATCTGAGGGTGTATAAAAAAAAAAAAAAAAGTCGTTATTAGCAATGCATATTACTAATCAAAAATTAGGTTTTAATATATTTACGTTACAAAATATCTTCATAGAACATGATTTTATTTAATATCCTGGTGATTTTTGGCATAAAAGGAAAAAAAAAAATTGACCCAAACACTCACGGGTAATCCAAAGATGAAGACAAAAATGATGAATAAAGATCCAAACAGGTGTATTAATGATCTCCAAAATTACTTAAAATGGCATACAGCGCCGTTGCGCTGCGGATGTCCCGTGTTCAAATCCCGACTTGAGGACCTTTCCCGATCCCACCCCCACCTCTCTCTCTCACTTCGCTTCCTTCGCTTGAAGCCATAGGGGTGGAGAGACGGAGCACAGCGAAAGGCTCGCTAGTCCGTGGCGTAGGCAGGGTGACGACCTCAGGACTTGCACTCGCCAGCTGCGCAAAATTGGGTGGATCTATTGACTCCGCCTTCAGCCTAAGATCCCCTTGTTTCACCTCGGCCCATCGACCGCCCCACCTGAGACCCTCACCCTTACGGCTCCACCGGGTTCTCTCGTTCCTTCGGCTCCACCGCACCACAGAGCAACCCAGCGGAAGACACAGGGCTGCAAGAGGACAGCTGAGGTAGGGCAGGAGGACTGGCTGAGATTAGTGGTGATAGTGGAGGTGGGACAGGGAGGTTGGGTGGGACCACAGATAATGGTTTACAGTCCTTACAGAGCAAAGAATCAGTCTCTGAGCTGGCTAAAACCGGTGATAATGAAGAACGTGTAGATATTTCAGGGTGGGGAAGGGAGGGAGGTAGTATTTCAGTGTCCAGTCAATCAGCCAATCCTCACCAGAATCAATCTCCACCAAAATACACACTGGGACGTCTGTTGCCAGCTCACACCCCTGGTCAGACTGACATTGTGGCTTCGGCTCCAGGGCGTTTGTAGGCGCTGTCGTTGCAGGCTCTGTGCACGCGGTGGTGCATGCAGGGGGCTCTGGCGTTGTCGTCCCCATGGTTCGAAAGTTGGTGGGCTGTGCTCTGGGTCTGGCTGTGTGACATCTGTGTGGTGTGGCTGGACAAGGCTGCTCTCTCCGTCCGCTTTGCCCACTGTGAACACGGATCCGTTCTTCCACATTGCGAAGTTGATGTAAGCTTCCAAAGTCCAGCAGCGATCTCCAAGGGGCATGACAAAGCGGAGATCTTCATCCAGTCCACACAGAAATCCCTCTATAAGACAGACGTCGTCACAGATGGCAAGATGGCAGATGGCAAGGAACTCCTCCACATAAAGCTTCAGGTCTCTGCCATTCTGGAACACAAATACAGTTCCTCCTTCCAGCAAAATATTGCCCCTCGTCATGGCAACATAAATGGAAGCAATGTTCAGCTTACTTCACATTTGTTGGGTCTGGTATTCTGTCACGGGTAGTCCAAAGATGAAGACAAAGACGACGAATAAAGATCCAAACAGGTTTATTTATGAGCTCCAAAATACTTAAAATGCCGTAACAGTGTGGGAAAACACAATTAATACCAGACAACCAGAGAGTGTGCAAACAGGAACTTAAGCTCAAACCAAATGAACGAAATAATGATTAACACCTGAGCTGATTACATAAATTACCATGACAGCTAAAGAGTGGTGGGAAAACAGAACAAAGGAGAACATGTGACTAAAGACAACCAATCAGAAGTCCATGAAAACAAAACTAATAATCCATAATAAAAATAACAGAGAATCTGTGACACATAGTGTATTGTTGGCTATTGCTACAAATGTACCTGCGCTACTTACAACTGGTTTTGTGATCCAGGGTCACACACACACACACACATATATGTGTGTGTATATATATATATATATATATATATATATATATTTATTTATTTTATTTTTTTTTTAGAGCACGCCCACATTTGCCAGTAGCCACACACCCCTCCAAACATAGTTCAATATCCTAATGATTTTTGGCATAAAAGAAAAATTTTTAATTTTGACCCATACAATGTATTGTTGGCTATTGCTACAAATATACCTGTGCTACTTATGACTGGTTTTGTGATCCAGGGTCACATTTTTTGCCAGTAGCCACACCCCTATCCAAACATACGATTGTTCGGTCAATATTTGGCTACTTTGAAATGATCAGCAAGTATTTTATTCTATATATACACATTTTATATATTTAAGAAATTTAATTTTACAAATTACTTGAACAGTGCTCTGATAAATATTCTGCTCTTCTAGAAACAGAAAGAAACAAACATGGGAGTTATCTATGTTCAATCTATTTTGATTCACTAAAGAGCGTACTATGTATATGTGTTAGATAGTATGTTTCCGAGCACAAAAACAATGACAAATGTTAACAAACAAAACTAAATCTTAACAAACTTGCCTGTGGGGAAGCACTGGAAAGGAAAAACACAGAGTAAATAATCTCTTTATTCTCTTCTAAAAATGCCACAAGTTTTATTTTAGGGTTGGGGTTAGTCTGCAGTAAATATAATTAGTGTAATTTATATAGCGTAAGAACAATAGAAGTCTATGGTAAGCTCAGTTAGCTGAGCGTATGTGTAGTGCTGAGTAAAGCAGCAGTGTGGGAAACCTCAAGTATCCCTCAGGTCACCACATCCCTGCTAACTCAACCCTCATGCTCAAGCTGGCATCAACGTGCTGTGTCACTCTCGCTTTCTCTCTGTTTTCTTCTTTGTTTCTCTTTCTTTTTTCAAGGCTTTAGCTCTCACATTTTTGAAGCTATAGCTTTCTTTCTTAGCCACTTTAACCTGACAGTGAAAAGCTATAAAATAATCCTTACACTTTTCAGTCAGTTTCCATTCCCACCTGGATTGGTACAACCTTTCTTAAAATCTTTTCTAGCAGATATGTGACATTTCTCTGTGCTACTAGCAGCTCTCTATTACTGCTGTCAGCACAATTCAGCCCTCAGATTGTGGTTTACAGAGACAAGCGAACATAAATATGTTGTCCAGACCAATATGATTTAAGAAAAACAAAAATAAAACCATGGTTTTAGCTCAGTTTTATTTCAGGGTGGTAAAACCAACAATTTTAACCGATTTGGTTATTTTGTATTTAAATCACAGTTGTATTTAGGCAGTCCAGACACGTTGTCCTTTTTGTTCTGTATTTAGAGCAAGTCAAAACTGCAAGTATCGTTTTAATTTTCGTGACATGGCATGAGTTTAAATAATTGATCCAGTCAAATCCAATGAGAACTCAATATATGTATTAGATGTATTCTATATACAGTATAAGGAAATGGGATTTTTTTTCATAATGTTATTATATTATAGCAGGGGTGGGCAATTAATTTTCCCAAGGGGCCAAATGATAAACTTAGGCCTTTGCAGAGGGCCGGACCAATGCACTTAACTCAGTTCTGCCCAATATATTTTATATCTCTTTATATATATATATAAAAAAAAAATAATAAAACAACATTAAATGAAACATTACAATCAAACAATGAAGATGAGGAGCACATATGTGTATCACTATTTAATGAACATTCACAAAAATTGCAGTGTTTCAAAAACTACCATCACAGCTTTTGTACAAAAAAGCAAGTATTTCAAAGATTAGCATGACGCAGTTTCAGCGTTATGGACGTGACATTTGCAGTAAAAACCTGAAACATATATTCTCATAGAATGTATTCGCTACCAATAACTTGTACAATCTATCTATATTTGTCTAAAACCCTGAGAAAAGTATCAGGATAAAAGCAACAATATCTGCCGGATGGAGAAAGGTTGGCAATTAAACATATATATAGGACGTTTTTGTTTTCTTAAATAAATTCGTTTTTTGTTTTTGAGGAAAAAAATCAATGTTACGGACGTGAGAGTTCTGAAAGCGAAATTTATCCGACTGCGGAATCCGCATTAAAGGCTTTAAAAACGGAGACGTCTCGTGGTTATTTAATAGGGCTTAACTAGTCAAAAAAAATTTATTTATTCATACACTAGTGTTTATGTGTCCTTGTCGGCTGCAAAGATGAAATGCACAGTGCTAACTCTCATCTTGTAGACTACTTAGACGCGCTTTTAGAGAGAAATGCAACCTTCATACAGATTACATAATCAGGGGGTATTTGATTTCATTTCGAATTTGTTCGTTTAAAAGTAGACATTTTAAACTTTCTATAGATATATTTCTCATGTATGTGAGGCAGTCATACGATGGGTTTCGGTTCTTTTTTTGTGACGCGCTTCAGAGACAGAGATTGCAGAAAGCGCGTCCTAAAATCAGTTTCGTTATCAGGAAAAAATACAAGTGATCGCGCGGACGCTTCTCTGTCATGCAGTAGGTGAATTCCACATGTTTATTAAAATAAATCTCGACCAGTTTACATCCGATACAGATGCAATTATAACTTATACATTATCTGATGTCTTAAAATGATCTAACGGACTGATGCCGCTTGTTGATCATTATTAGTAGTTCATCAAGATTAAACGGATGTCGCTTTTAAAAAATAAAAAGTGTTTTAATTACTAATTTATAAATTAAATAATTAAGATGGGTACAAATTAGGATAAGTAAAATATGCTGAATATATAATATTTTATAAATACTTAAAAAAAATGCTAGCCTATGCGAATAAGTCTGCAGTTTAACATTTTGCGTCTGCAAAAAAGTACATTATTTTTTAACACGCAGTGATACGAAATAAGACCAAAGACGTGTAATGAAGAAAAATATTTAGACAAAAATAAGAAAAAAGGAAGAAAAAAAAAAAAAAAAAAGAATCTTTTACGGCTAACGGCAAACTCACATTTCTTGAAGCTTTGATCACGAACACATTTGAGATACGGCTACACGAAAGGACGTAAATTGTTAATAATAATAATAATAATTATTATTATTATTATAGCACCTTGCAGTGCGGTTGTATTGCGCGCACATAATTACACCTATTTGCGATTGACTTTTAATTCACCTATTACCTCACGCGGGCCGGTAAAATGCCCAGGTCTGTATTATAGTATGTTATTATATTATATTATATTATATTATATTATATTATATTATTGTGCAAGAAAATAAATCAAATTATAAAAAAAAATAAGATAAAATTTAAATAAACACCTTTTTTTAACTAAATCATGAAAATGATATAGTTTAATATAGTTTTAATATATTAAAATAAATTAAAATGACAGGAAACTACTGTTTAAAGGTTTGAGGTCAGTAATATTTTTAAAATGTGTTTAAAAGAAGTCTCTTAACTGTATTTATTTGACACAGTAAATACAGTAATGTTTTCTATTTTTATATATTTTAAAATGTAATTTTCAGTATCATTACTCCAGTCTTCTGTTTTTTTAGGGGTTCAAGCGCATAGCAAAATTGTTAGAATTGTCAAGGACGAAAGTACGAAATCACTCATAACTCCTAAATGGTCAGTTGCAGGCTTAGGTCTCTTTTGGACACGGACAAGGCATCCTCTCACGCCGGACAAGATGCATGCCTCAGATTCGGTTATTTTGGATTTTTTGAAAAACCTACTTTTGCGAACTAGTCCTGGTTTTTTCGTAGATCGGAACCAAACCAGTGCAGGAAGATTCTCTGGAGAGTGAATATTAATAATTATCAAAAAAAAAAAAAAACCTTTTGACTCTCCGTTGCAAAGAGACGCCAAAACGTTTGAAAGTGGCGGGGCCACTTCTAGTAAAATGCCTATAACTCATGTACGGAAGAAGATATCTTTGCCAAACTCGGAACAACTATGTAAGAGCTTAATAAAAAAAAAATCACGGATCTTGGCCACTAGGTAGTGCTACAAAAGGGAAAATCTTAAAAAAAATGACTATAACTATGCAACCATTTGTCCTATCAACATGAAAATCACTGTGCACAGTCATGGTCCAAAGTGCCACAAGTGTCTATAAGGACCTGTGCGTATCTCAAAAAAAAAGGCCGCCATTGTCCGAAGAAGTTTGAGCACCTATTGGACAAGGATAATGGAGGCCAACCGAAATGAAACTCGGTGTGCCTGTTTCACAGCCCCAAAGGTCTGTGAAAAATTTGAAGAAAATCAGCCACTGGAGGGTGATGTTGCATTTTTCAAGGGTGTAAACAATTGTATATTGTGTGATAATTGTATCATATGATAGAACTCCTCATTCTGGACAACTTTGCCTCTAGAACTACTGCTGTCAATCAAATCGTTTGTTAAATGATCGAGAAGATATAAAAAAAAAATCTACTTTTGTGAATTAGTTCTAGGTTTTTGCTCTCAATCTAGAAAAAAAAAACTACGGTACAATTCTCTGGGCTCTCTGGGTCAATAATTATCAAAAAAATGTTGAAATGTTTCGGCATATACGACATATGGCGACATATACAGCGCGAGTGCGCTCACAGCGACCCGAGTTCGATTCTCGTCTTGAGGTCCTTTGCCGATCCCGCTCCCCTCTCTCTGCCTAAAGCTTTCCTGTCTTCTCTCCACTGTTCTGTGTGAATAATGGGGTAACAAATGCCCAAAAATATAAAAAAATTTGAAATGTACCCTATGGGAAGCTATAATGGGGCCTTTTGGAAAAGGGGCCTGTCCAAATATACCCAAAATCCTATAAAGCCTAAAGGAAAACTCAAAACTTCACGAAACCTGGTGAACACATGCGACAGGTGATTCTAAACAAGCATGTAAAGTTTTAAGGAGATCAGACCACAGCTGGTGGTATAAAAGTCATAAAACATTAAAAAACATAATATTTCTATGGTTAATTACCTGGATATGCCAAAAATGCTTTTTTAAATCATTGATTTGGTGGTTAAAGTGCTTGAACCCCGATAATCACTGCTTGCAGCTATTTTTATTTATTTATTTTTTTTTTATTTATGTGGAAATCTTAATACATTTTCTTTCAGGATTCTTTGATGAATAAAAAGTTCAAAAGAACAGCATTTACTTGAAACAGAAGGCTTTTGTCTTTAATGTTGCTTTTGATCAGTTTAATTTGTCCTTGCTGAATAAAAGTATTTATTTCTTTTAAGAAAAATTACTGACCCCAAACTTAAAAGGATGTTTTTAAATTTTGCTTTTAATTCAACGTAGTCAAAAATAATTGGTCTGACCGTTATATACAGGTCTGCCATTAGAAGGGTGTATCTTGAACTAAAAATAAATCAACCAAAATCCTGCTCTACTAGGTTTGATATTTCACAGTGCTTTGTCAATGCTTTTTTGATGACTGGTCTGTATCTTTGCTCCTCTGTTCATCCTGTTCCTCTCGCAGGGTCATGGCACTCATGCAGGTCTGCATAGTAATCAGATTCTCATTAAGGTTTGTCTCTTCTCTGCTGCCATAGCCTTCATCTCCAATCCGCTCCGTGTCCTAGAAGGCCGCCCCCCTTCATGGCCCCTGAGATCTTGCCCAGTTTCCTCATTATCCCTCAATCAATTTTTTCAATGCTCTTATTGTTTCCCCTTTGTCTTTTCTTCCTCCATCTGTTTTTCCGGGGTTTTCCTGTCGCTTTGTATTGGTGATTCACACACAAAGATGGTCTTTCCTCGTTACGATCACAGCTACATCTCGGCCGATCAGCCCAGCTTCCAGAGGCGTATGCTGAAGGTAGCATGTGTGCCAGGCATGTGCAGACACTCCAGTTACTAGATCTTCATCTTCCTCCTTTTTAACCCATGTCATTGTGTGTGATTGCTTGTGTTATTGTTTGTGTGTCTCAATATTTACAAACAAATAACCTCATCCATGTGTAAGGAATCAGAGCGTTGCATGCAAGTTTGCTGCTCCAGTGAATGACGCTGATTCAGGGTGGATCTCACGAGAATATATCTGGGTCATATTTTACCATGTAATCATTTTTAGATAAGGAAATGTAATGCAAAATAATGTTACAATCTAAAAAATAAACAATAATAATGATCCTGAAAATACTGTATAAAACTGTAAAACGAGATTCACCTCTTTACATGTATAAAGAAACCTTGTGGGAAAATTGTAATTTTATTTTAAAATATGCGGTAGGGTGATCTTTGCTATAGTAGATTTCACAAATAGTTACCAAAAACAGCAAAGTAACTGTTTAGTAGAGGCATAATTATTTTGTATTATTTATTAACGTATTATTATTCACAAAAGCCAAATGACTTTTATACAGTAAATAAGTTGTAATAAAACTTAAAACAATCTTCCATTCACTTTTCCAAATAAAAAAAGATAATGAAACTAAAATGCATTCTTCAGGAGAATTTTATCTGTGCGTATGTTTTGCTGTGACTTACTTGAGGAATTGATTTTATATCATATGATGTTTATTTGTTTTCCTTAGGGTGATCAAGGACAAGCTGGCCCACCTGGACCTCCAGGCCCTCCTGGAGCACCCGGTGCAAGAGGGCCCCCAGGAAACACAGGGAAGGATGGTCCCCGAGGCCCACCGGGAGAACCAGTAAGATGCTCCGCTCGTTTTACC
Source organism: Labeo catla (assembly GCA_012976165.1). Classification (NCBI taxonomy): domain Eukaryota; kingdom Metazoa; phylum Chordata; class Actinopteri; order Cypriniformes; family Cyprinidae; genus Labeo; species Labeo catla. The sequence continues at coordinate 62,429 of VONZ01000592.1, forward strand.
TGCTTCTGTGATGCCTTAAAAGTTGTACATTTCCTTGTTTAAAGGGGTCATCTCAGTAAAAAATTGCACAGGGAGAAAAATGTATGATATGACCCCTTATGAAAAGCATTTGAGTCATGTGTAGCGCTGGCCCCTCATTAGCAATCGCCTTTGTTTCTTTGTTTGTTTTGTATATGCGCCATCTAGTGGCGAAAATTACATACTGTACCTTTAATTTAAAGGGCACCTATTATGCCCCTTTTTACAAGGTGTAATATTGGTATTGGGTGTCCCCAGAATGTGTCTGTGAAGTTTCAGCTCAAAATAGCCCACAGATTTATTATAACATTTTGGTGTTTATTACTTTAAATGCAAATGAGCAGCATATTCCCACCCCGTCTTCAGAAGAGGCCGTAGCGTACACATCTCTGCTTTGCATACCTACAGCAACAAACAGTCGGTAGAAGCAGTGTTGCCAAGTCAACAGTTTTCCCGTGGAATTGGGCTACTTTAACACTGTTGCGGTGGGTTGAAGCGACCCCAACAACGTCATATTTAGCCCCTGACGTACAAATTAATCAGGGGAACCCCGACAAAAAATGTAATTTATTCCCCTGGAACGGGTTTTTTAATGAGGACCCTCTTCAAAACGCGATTGGGCTAGTTTTGAGTAGCAGTTGGGTGTTGTGAAAACCTGGAAACCCTGGGTAGAAGCAACATCAGCTGTACATACGGGAAGCCAAACACACTGAAAGTGGGACGAAACACCACAATTTTACGGAGCTTGTGCCACTCTGACCTGTTATCGAGCTGACTTGACAGCGTAGGGAGGACGTGTTTGCTAGTGTCACTGAACTAACAACACAGCGTGAACTAATCTTTTCAGCGCAGCGCTAAAATACTAATAATAAATAATAATATACGCACACAAATACGGTTAAAATGTTAGCTGAGCCCTGTAACATGACATTCACAAAGCAGTCTGGAGAGAAATGATTTGCGCAGACATAAACAGATTTAGGTAGATTTTGAGGTGCATTACTTTCAAAAATAAAAGTAATCCACCGCACCCTCAGTGGCTCAGATGTTGGGAAAAAAAGACTTCAGTCTTACATCCAAACACAGAACACCGGGATTGCTTGCAAGACACTGTTGACGTTACAGCTGCTCGAGCTTGGAGAAAATGGAGGACAGCATACAGCCAAAGACTGTTTGTGGAGGGTGGAAACTATGGCTATGCAGTACTGTCAATCAGCGGCTGTGGGCGGGACCTAAACAATGTGATGTCACATTGCTTAGAGAATCAAAACCACATGCCTAATGAGGATTTAAAAAATAAGGAGGCACTATGTACTGTTCATTCATCAACTGAAAACAGCATAGACCAAAAGATGGATTGTGATTTAAGAACTGACATTGGTTCATTAAAATGAGAATCTATTAAAATCGAGAAATCGATTTTTTTTTTAAATTTATCCAGCCCTAGTGTATTTAAATTTTTTTTTTTTTTTTGTTTACCCAGCCCTAGCGTATTTTGTTGTTTTTAAGCACTGCGCTCTCATCCTGTAGGTTCATGATTAAAAACGAAAATGTGAACAAAGATAAAAGCAATTAAATGTGTTATTCTAATTAAAATATGAAAATTAAAATAACAAGTAATAATAGATTATGACAGAATTTTTACGACCATGTCCGTCAAAATGACGGACAATGTTAAAGTCTAGCGCAACCTCTGAAATATATAAGGTCAGGGCTCAACGCTAAGGATTTTTTCTACTGGCCCGGTAGGTTTTACTTGCCAGGTCAATGGCCCGGTTAATGGCCCTACCACAAAAAAAGTAAATAGTTGCTGTTATCATTGTTTTTGACTCATGTTATATTTTATTTGAATAAATAAGCTTATATGACACCAAAATTGTACATACCAAATAAAAATGTACAACTCTCGATTCCAATTTCGATTCCACTCCTAAACCTATTAGCCTAACTAAAGTCCAAACATTATTCGTTTGTTACATTTTTTAAAATTATTATTAATATTTTATTAAAAATGAAAAGATCCCTTAGGGAAAAACATCAGACTGAAAGAGCGCAAACTCAGTCTTTGTCAGCAGGTGGCGTCTATGGAATAATAGTGATATTACGTTTCTATGGTTACCGCTGTAAACAAAGCAGCTCCGTGCTCATGAACGCTACTTTAAATACATCATACATGTGCAAATGAAAAGAAAACGCCATGTAAACAGTTAGTTCCCCTCACAGATACATTCTCATAAACCACAGTTTCAATATTTAGGATAATATTTCGCGCATTGTACACAGTGATCTTGGTCTGCCTCCTACAGTATGTTTTTCTCTATGCGTTCGTCTTTAGCGTCTTTGGCCTCTGTTAACGAATGTCTTAAGAGTTCGTCATATTTCTACACACGAGACATTGTATGCAGTTTGTGTGCAAGCCCAGAACAAGAGATCAGCTGAAATATGTCCGGTTGATCGGTGCATCTGTCTCCACTGTATAAGTTATGTATTGATCATTGTTAAAGCTACAAAGCTAATACTTTTGTAGGCTATTTTTACGTCAGAGACGCTTCTCTCTGTGGTCGCTTAAAATTTGAAATTATCAAGGTTAAAAAACACGTGCAAATGATAAACTTTTGTGACGACGCAGCAGTGGCTCGATCGGGCCAGTGACATATTCGTCAGCTGTCCCGAGCTTTGGCCCCTTATTGTGGAGCCCTGAAGGTTGTCCAATAAACTTAAATAAATTAGGGAAAACTATTCTAAGTAGTTTAGGTCTGTACAACAAGACCAATACAAGTTAATTTAAACATATAAAGTTTTGCTGAACAGCAAAACTCAAAAGCATATTAAAAACTCCATCATGACTGAACATAAAAAACCCTAACAAGTCTCCCTTTATTGAAAAAGACATCAAATTACACTTAATTTCAACATTTACTCTCTGAGTGCAGTTCTATCCAAAGCATGCTGGGAACTACAAATCTGCTGCCCAGTTAGTTACTGTATGTCAACAAAATGTTCCCTGTAGTCTTAACAAAAATAATTAAGTTAGCTGGAACATAATAAAGTTAAGACATAATGAAATTTAGCTGTGTCAAAATGTTCAAGAATTGTGCTTGTTCAGCTCATTTTTGCAAATTAATTTGAAAAAGCTGCGCAAGTGGAAAAAGTAAAAAACAAATGGTACCATCTACCAAGAGGGCACCAAACGGAGTTTTTCATTGTTACCTAGGGGACTCAAATTGTACAACTGAATTTATCATCTGAAACTGTTTTTCACTATAGCAACCTGTGGTTTACAACAGTTACAGGTTGTACTTTAAAGGTTAAAGGCATTAGCTTTGCTCCGCTCTGGCCTCTGTCATCTGACGGTTGTGTTTTGTTCAGCCAGAGGTGATGGAGAGAGAGAGGTTAAAGGGGAAAGGGGCAAATCCAGTTCATCATTCCCCCAGCGGGGCATTTGAAAACCACAGTCTATGCCAGTGCACTGCGGCTCACCTAAAGCTAAACCAAATATAGATTTTAAGGCTCAAGACTCATCTGGTTTGGGTAAGACACGGCCACACTGTGTTCTTGACGAGCTCTGCTGTTCCTGAACATCCCGAAAAGAGATATGACACGAATCCAGGTTCAGGAACAGTTCTCCCAACGTTTCTCGCCGTAGGTCCCTTCAAATTAAGTTCATTCTTTTTAGTTTCTTATCATAAAGGCAAATTAATTTGGACTGAAAGTGAACTGGAAATGGTTTTATTTCATTGAAACTGGGCTGGTTCTCACGGGCACACTGGACTGTCAGTTCTTTTTGCAGTAGCAGAAATTATTCTTGCATAGCGGCAGGTTATGAGAGCCAGTACATACTCTGTAATGTCTGTCTTATTAGACTGTTGGTTTCACAAGCCAAGGTTTTGACTATCAGCAGTAAATCTGCAGCACATTATAGCTTTTTCTGGCCAAGAACCATTCATTCATATATGAAGAGACCGTCTAACTGACATTTTAAATTACCAAACTCACTTTGCTTGATTTTAAATGACATTTGGGGGTTTGGCAAGCATGTGGGGAATTTCATTTACTCAGGATTATCTGCATCAAACTATAGTATATACACTGTCATTCAAAAGTTTGGGATCAGTAAGATTTTCTGTGTGTGTTTTTTTTTTAAGTTTCTTATGCTCATCAAGGCTGTTTTTACTTGATCAAAATCCAGAAAAAATATAATATTGTGAAATATTATTACAATGTAAAATAACGCTTTTCTATTTTTTTAAAATATATTAAAATCGAATTAATTCCTGTGGTCTAAGCTGAAATTTCAGCATCATTACTCCATTCTTCAGTGTCACATGATTATTCAGAAATCATTCTAATATGCTGATTTAATATCAATGTTGGATGTTGTGCTGCTTAATATTCTTTTTGGAACCTGAGAGACTTTTTTCAGGATTCTTTGATGGATAAACTGTTAAAAAGTACAGCATTTATTTAAAATATAAATCTTTTTTAACAGTATACACTACTGTTCAAAAGTATGGGGTCAGTATATTTTTTATTCTTTCTTTTTTTGAAAGAAATGAATACTTTTATTCACCAAGGATGTTAAATTAATAAAAAGCGATGTATAGCAAGATTTCTATTTTAAATAAATGTTGTTCTTTTTGTCTTATTATTCATCAAAGAATCCCGAAAATAGCATCACAGGTTCTAAAAAAAATATTACGCAGCACAACTGTTTCCAACATTGATAATAAAAGTAATAAATCAGCATATTAGAATGATTTCTGAAGGATCATGTGACACTCAAGACAGGAGTAATGATGCTGAAAATACAGCTTTGCATCACAGGAATAAATTATATTTTAAAATATATTAAAATAGAAACCCAATATTTTAAACTGTAATAATATTTCACAATATTACTGTTCTTTTTTTATATTTTTGATCAAGTAAATGCAACCTTGATGAGCATAAGAGAATTCTTTAAAAAACAATAAATCTTACTGATCCCAAACTTTTGAATGGCAGTGTATGTAAATATATAATAAATCTATACTAATATAATTACAAAAAAACTACAAAAAATGCATTAACTACATTAATTGTGATTAAGTTATGTTGATTATGCATTATTTTATTAAATGATCTAATGAGTCACCTTTTGCTTTTCTAATATGCATATATAAACAACGGAGGTACCAACACATATTTTACCCATTTTTAGCAATTCTAAATTTCAAAATCAATTTTTTGATTTGAATAAATAAGCTTTCAATTGATATATGGTTTGTTAGGATAGGACAATATTTGGCAGAGAAACAACTATTTGAGAATCTGAAATCTGAGGGTGCAAAAAACAAATCTAAATACTGAGAAAATCACCATTAAAGTCCAAATGAAGTTCTTAGCAATGCTTATTACAAGTCAGAAATTAAGTTTTCATATATTTATGGTAGGAAATTTACAAAATATCGTCATGGAACATGATCTTTACTTAATGTTCTAATGATTTTTGGCATAAAAGAAAAATCGATAATTTTGACCCATACAATGTATTGTTGGCTATTGCTACAAATATAGCTGGTTTTGTGGTCCAGGGTCACAATTATCATTTAATAAGTCTAAAAACACAAAGTAGGCTATAACAGCTCATGCACAAAGAGAGTCTGTGTAACTCTGCTGGCAGAGCTAGTAGAGCTTTTCATAAGAGTCCTCTGGATAAAACAAAGAGACATTTTCTATTTGCACGGCTCTACTTTGTCGTCAAGCTTGTGAGTAAGGAAACTTTTATGAAAGCTGAAATTTATGAAATTCTGCACCATGTTGCTCACAGATGTTTCCCTGACATTACAACTTACTAGCTAGTTATCTCCTATTGTTGTGTTTTTCCCTGGCAAAACCACCTTATTAAAAAGCACAGCTTGAAGCTATGTGAACAGTACAGTGCTTCTGATTTTCCCCAGCGCTTCCTCTGGTTTTGTTCATTTTTGACATGAAACACAAAATTATGTCTCTCCGTATTGTGGCTGAATACCAGCTTTGTAGTCTGCTTGACGTAAAATACGACATTTGACTAGACTGTGTGCATGCATATATGTGCCATTGAGATTGAGGACAAGAATATCGATTACAAAATGAAAAACATCACTGGACATCCTGAAGTTCAGATCATAATACATTCACCAAGCACATCCTCCAAAAGATGCAATAGTTATATTGACTCTTTCTTTCTCTCTGTGCATGACAAACACTCAAAACCATGATTTCTATTATAAAATGATTAACTTTGCATGAATGTGAGCAGGTGTTTGCTATCGGTGCTTAATATGTGATGGCAAACGTTCAACCAAAAAAAGCTAAGTTGTACATCACTGCCCCTTAGTGGTTAAATGACAGACACAACCGTCTCTGCACAAACTTTGTTTTTTCATCAAAACAGATTTAGAGAAATTCAGCATTACATCACTTGCTCACCAATGGGTACTGCAGTGAATGGGTGCCGTCAGAATGAGAGTCCAAACATCTGATTAAAACATCACAATAATCCATGAGTAATCCACACCACTCCAGTCTATCAGTTAACATCTTGTAAAATGGAAAGCTGCGTGTTTGTTAGAAACAAACTCATCACTGAGGCATTTTAACAATAAAAACTGTTGTTTTGGCCAAAAATGAATTTATGCTCCATAATGACGCTTCCTCCAGTGAAAAGGTTCATCTCCTGTTGTCCGCTTACATCAAAAACCAGCAACAGACTGTTTTCACTTATAATTGGTGATTAATCTGTTCATATTTTTCTCCTGATTCAGAAAAGACAACTTTTTCCCTTGAGGAAGCAACCTTATGGATAGAAAACTTAAAAACTTCTCAGTGGTGGATTTGTTTCTTATAAACACACAGCTTTTCACATCACAAGACTTGAATTGATGGACGTAAATGTGACTTTACTTGATATTTAACGTAAAAATCATACCACTAACCCAACAAGCCGTTTAATGTTAATATCAATGCACAGCAACTTAACAACTGACACATGACATTTGGTTCTCTTTTGAAAAAGAGCTCTGGCATCAATCAAACACTGAAGTACATCTTGGACATTTGGCGTATTAACTCTCTAAGTAACTCTTCAATACTTTCTGTCTCTCTAGGGTGCTCCTGGACAAGACGGAATAGAGGTGAGTATATTGTAACTAGCACTGTTTTTGATCAACATGGTCTTTATGGTTAACATTATATTATTGTATGTTGTTTTCATTTAAACACGTTTTCTCTTTCTGCAGGGACAAAAAGGTTTACCGGGGAAACCGGTAAGATTAAATCTCATAAAATCTATATGTGTGCTCATCCTTGAGGCCAAGATGTTTCTTGCTTTTTGGGAAGATCTCTTGCTTTCGCAATTTTCTGAAAGACTACATTCTTTCCTCTTGGTATAAATATGAACAGCATGTTAGAGTGTTTTGCCCTTTGTGCTAGTAAGTGCTTGCTGACTTTAGCTGTCCTTAAACACTGACGTCTGGTTGCACTGACATCTGTATGAGGTCTTGAATTAGATCAGCCTGTTTCACTGGAATGACTTCTAATGTGTAATATCAGTTTCATTTTAGTACATGTGTATGTTCGTGTGGGAGACTAAGATGAGAAGCATACTGAATGCGAGCATGTTTTGGCCGTCGTGTTGCAGCTGGTGTGATTTTATTTTTAAGTGAAACAGGATAGAAGAAACAAAATGAGGGATAAAGTAAAAATTTTTATCTGTGAAAATTGAAATGTGCTATAGGTTCAAAGGTGTAGCCAATTTTATTTTTTTTTTGAATATTATGCAATTATGCATAGTTCTCAATAAGAGAAAGTAAATATGGTAAATTTCAGTTTTCATCTTGAAAATCTGTCTATTTTTTATGCATCTCATTGACCTTCTTGTGAATCCATGGAGACTGTATGTTTCTTTTTTTGCTTTTTAATCAAAATTTCAGCAAAAATCAACATGTTGACATGAACTGAAATCCAGTCTTCAGTGTCACACGACTCTTCAGAAGTTGTTCTAATATGCTGATTTATTATTAGTGTTGAAACTGTTGTGCTGCTTAATTTTTTCTGAAACCTGTGATGCTTTTTTCTTTGATTCTTTGATGATTACAAATTTTAAAAGAACAGCATTTATTCAAAATAGAAATCTTTTCTAACAATATAAATCTTTACTATCTTTTTTTATTCATTTAACACATCCTTGTAAAATTAAAGTATTAATTTTTTCTTAAAAAAAAAATTACTGACCCCAGACTTTTGAATAGTAGTGTATATTGTAACACAAAATTTCTATTTTGAATGAATACTGTTCTTTTTACTTTTTTATTTATCCTGAAAAAGTATCAAAGGTTTTAAAAAAATATTATTATTAATAAATCAGCATATTAGAATGATTTCTGACGGAACATGTGACACTGAAGACTGGAGTAAAATTTAGCTTTGCTTCATAGGAATAAATTATATTTTAAAGTATATTAAAATAGAAAGCTGTTATTTTAAATTCACAAATTTAAAATTTTTTCTGTATTTTTGATTAAATAAATGCAGCCTTGACAAGCATAAGAAACTTCTTTAGAAAACATGAAAACAAAAAGTACAAAATAATGAAAACAGAAAGTACAAAATAAAATCTAATTTAAAATATTAACAAAAACTATATCTCAGTGATAATAAAAATGCAAGCTCACATTCAGATCTGCCGATTCTCCATCCTGCATTTTTTAATCGATTTATTGTTCTCTCAGATGAATGCCACAATATGGAAGATTTGTTGTTTTTTCGTTAAATCATATGTGTTCAATGGTCTGTAAACTGGATGTTTAATTGTTTTACAGGGTGAAGTTGGTGATCAGGGTTACCCAGGACCACAGGGACCCCCAGGGTCAAAGGTCAGAGGTCATTCTTTCTCTGGTTTTCACACCTGATCTCATGACAAAAACGTACCTGTGGGAACTTATTTGCAAGATGCGAAATATGTACTGCCATGTACGTTTCATGACATAATCGAAATTAAATGTCTAATGAGTGGTGCTAAAATGTGCTTTGTGTTTTTTCCCCTGGAGCAGATAAAAGTACATATGGTATGTTTTATGTGACATTGGTTTTGTAAGGTTCACCACAGTTCCGGTTTGAAATGTCCGTTGAGTGGTGCAATAACTCTAATGCTCCGTGATGTTTTAAAATAAGGTACTATCTGGACTACACCTAAACCTACCCTATAGTATAAAAAAAGTGAATGTGATGTAAAAAATGCAATCGCAAGCATGCTGTTGTAGCTTGTTTTTCCATCTCTCATCTTTCAGCTCTTTCATTGTGAGTCATATATTTTTCATGGAATTCATACCCAAGGATTCTACATCCTTAGTCCAATTCCGTGCCAGCTGAGCTAACTACCAAGCAGGCTTGTTATGTCTGAACTCAAAGATCTAAGACTTTTTCTATGTACACAAAAGGCCTTTTTCTCTCAAATATTGTTCACAAATCTGTCTAAATCTGTCTAAAGTTTTAGTGAGAACTTCTCCTTGCCGAGATAATCCATCCATCTCACAGGTGTGGCATATCAAGAAGCTGATTAAACAGCATGATTATTGCACAGGTGTGCCGTAGGCTGGCCACAATAAAAGGCCACTCTAAAATGTGCAGTTCTATCACACAGCACATTGCCACAGATGTCGTAAGTTTTGAGGGAGCGTGCAATTGGCATGCTGACTGCAGGAATGTCCACCAGAGCTGTTGCCCATGAATTGAATGTTCATTTCTCTACCATAAGCCGTCTCCAAAGGTGTTTCAGAGAATTTGGCAGTACATCCAACCGGCTTCACAACCGTAGACCATGTGTACCCCCCCAGCCCAGGACCTCCACATCCAGCATCTTCACCTCCAAGATCGTCAGAGACCAGCCGGTTGGTGCAACTGCTGCTGCAAAAATCGGTTTGCATAACCAAAGAATTTCTGCACAAACTGTCAGAAACCGTCTCAGAGAAGTTCATCTGCATGCTCGTCGTCCTCATCAGGGTCTTGACCTGACTGCAGTTTGTCGTCGTAACCGACTTGAGTGGGCAAATGTTTACATTCGATGGCATCTGGCACTTTGGAGAGGTGTTCTCTTCACGAATGAATCGCAGTTTTCACTGTACAGGGCAGATGGTAGACAGCGTGTATGGCGTTGTGTGGGTGAGCGGTTTGCTGATGTCAACATTGTGGATCGAGTGGCCCAAGGTGGCGGTGGGGTTATGGTACGGGCAGGCGTATGTTATGGACAACGAACACAGGTGCATTTTATTGATGGCATTTTGAATGCACAGAGATACCGTGACAAGATCCTGAGGCTCATTGTTATGCTGTTCATCCACGACCATCACCTCATGTTGCAGCATGATAATGCACGGCCCCATGTTGCAAGGATCTGTACACAATTCCTGGAAGCTGAAAACATCCCAGTTCTTGCATGGCCAGCATACTCACCGGACATGTCACCCATTGAGCATGTTTGGGTTGCTCTGGATCGGTGTATACGACAGCGTGTTCCAGTTCCTGTTTTTATTTGAGAGAAATAGGCCTTTTGTTTACATAGAAAGTGTCTTAGATCTTTGAGTTCAGCTCATGAAAAATGGAGGCAAAAACAATAGTGTTGCATTTATAATTTTGGTCAGTCTATTTCACGTTGTGCGAAAAAATTCCCACAGATATGTTTTTGTCATGAGATCAGGTAGCAACAATATGAGACATCAAACGACCAATATTATTTGTTTTACCTATTCATGTTCGGTGTATTTTTATCTTCTGTTTTGCACTCTTTACTCTCATAGGTTCGATTTCATTCAAACTTCTCAGCATATTTTTCAGATTTAATCATGTAGTTGATTTCACCATAGCCTCTGACCATTACTTAATCATTAACAGCGTAATAAGAATGATTTCATAGAGTAATGGTCTTCATATGGACCTGACTGCTCTGTTCAAGCATCTTCTGCTGCAGTATTCCTCTCTGCGATCTGTTCTATATTACTTTAAATGCTCTGTATATGTTTTGCAGGGCGAGCAGGGAGAGCCAGGTCCTCAGGGTGACCGAGGAACCGATGGTCTGCCAGGCTTAAAGGTGAGTGCTGGGTGAAGCTCTTTTTGTTATTCCTACAAATACAGCACTTACAGCAAATAGGTAACATCAGTGTGCTTGATCGTACTGGTTTGATTTTGGACTTGTATTTCCCAGGGGGATAAGGGAGATATTGGAGAACAAGGGCCCCAGGGCGAATCGGTGAGGAACGATACATAATATGTTTATTAAAAGTGTGCTCTGTTTGATTTTGGTTGTAGAAATACACTATAAGCAGTAAGCAGGTTGTTATTGAGATAAATTTGGCCTGCCATGTGACCTCATGTGGCATCTCTGCCCCATTATGGAAACTTGGCTCCATAGTTTTTACTGTGCCACTGACATGAGTGCACATAATTTGAAACATTTTGACCATTTTATTAAGTTTAACTTTAAAAACATAAATTGGGAGATCACATTCACATGTGATTCAGAGAGCAGCTGCATGATCATGCATGCATGATCATAGATTTGATTCTCAGGCATTGCGTGAACTAATAAAATGCATATCTTGATTGCAATTTATTTTGCTTTGGATGAAACAAGCACAGAAAACACATTTTCACATCTGAGAATACTTACATTTGTGTGATCAGTTATGTAACGGATTTGTTTTCATCCCTGCAGGGCCGCCCTGGTGAGAAAGGCACATCAGCATCCGGTGACATCATTGACTTCAATGGCAAACTCTTAGATGCCTTTCAGGTGAGCTGTGATTTTATTGATGGTAATTGCTAGAAAAAACATCTTAACAACTGTTATATTTGCCAGTCGATCATCTGGATTCATGCAAATTTGATGTTACTGGTTAGACTTCCTGAAATGCAATTATGTAAACCAGAGATGACTATAAATTCATGGTTATATTGAAACCAAATGTCATAATATGTTCTGAAATTTAAGTCGGACTTGATTGTTTTTCTGGCAGGCCATCAAAACCATCAGTGTCTCGGTAACCGTACTGTAGCATGAGTTGCCATTTCTGGTTATTTTGGTTTAATTATCAATGATTATCCCTAACAAATACTCACTGTGTGTGCATGTGAATTTAAAATAATTCATTATTAATTTCAACATATAATGCTAATTCAAAATATGTAATTTAAGATTAATTTTCAATAATAATTTTGCAAATATAGACGATTACCGGGGTTCAAGGGCTTTAAGGCATTGACACATATGAACAACACATATGAAAAAAGACTATTATTTAGCAAGTTAGTAACCAATCAAATCAATTATTTAAAAAAGCATTTTTGGCAAATACAGGTAATTTACCATGGAAATATTATGTTTTTTATATGACTGTTATAGCATCAGCTGCGGTCTGATCCCCTTAAAACCTTGCATGTTGGTTTAGAATCACCTGTCGCATGTGCTCAGCAGGTTTCTTGAAGTTTTGAGTTTTCCTTTAGGCTTTATAGGATTTAGGGTAAATTTGGACAGGCCACTTTTACAAATGATCCCATAATAGCTTCCCAAAGGGTAAATTTCAACATTTTTTTTTTTTTATAATTATTAGCCTAGAGAGTCCATAGAATTGTACTGCAGTGCTTTTTCCAGATTGAGCGATAAACCGAGGACTAGTTCACAAAAGTAGATTTTTTTTAACATTTTTTTCAATAATTTAACAAATGATTTGATTGACAACAGCAGTTCTAGAGACAAAGTTGTCCAGAATGAGGAGTTCTATCATATGATATGAATATAGCGTGCATGTGTGAAAAACTGTGCAACATACAATCATTTACGGCCTTGAAAAATGCGATATCACAACCCCAGTGGTCAATTTCTTTCAGATTTCTTTCAGACCCTTGGGGCCGTGAGTCAAAGAGGCCCACCGAGTTTCATTCCGCTCAACCTGTGTTTACCTTGTCTAACAGGTGCTCGAAATTCATCGGCCAATAGCGGTTGTACAACTGGTGGTTGTACAGTTATAGTCATTATGTTTTTTTTCCCTCTTATAGCACCACTAAGTGGCCAAGCTCTGTGTTTTTTTTCCTGTGACCTCAGATTGAGCTCTTACATAAGTGTTCTGAGTTTGGCAGAGATACCTGTTTCCGTTCAGGAGTTATAGGAATTTTACTACAAGTGGCCCTACCCCTTTCAAATGTTTTGGCGCCCCTTTGTGACGGGGAGTAGAAAGTTAAACTTTTTTTGAGAATTATTTATATTCACTCTCCAGAAAATATTTCTGCACTGGTTTGATTCTGATCGGACCAAAAACCTAGTTAGCAAAAGTAGGTTTTTCAAAAAATGCGAAATACCAGAAAATTTTGCCCGGCTCATGATCGAATCGCCTTTTGCCCACCGTGAGCCAAGGATTCCAACGACATAAGACACTTGAGCCTGCGGCTGACGGATTAGGAGTTATAAGCAATTTCGTAATTTTGTTCGCTGTAGCTGGCCAATTGAGGCGAGCCTTGGTCGTTGTAGGTCTCTATGACTTACAGTTTGGTCTGTACAATCAGTTTTACATGGAGATCGCTGATCCGTAACCATTCTAACAATTACAATGTGCACTTCAACCCCTAATAATTGAATAGAAAATGATTGTTGCTTATATTTATTATCAAAGCTGTTAGTATGCATGCAACATTATGTTGTAAAATGGTGTAAAGCAAACATGGCTGACAAAATAAAATAAAATAAATCAAGTAAGTATGCTTTGAAACATTTAAATATATGCTTTAGGTAATATACCAAGACAAATTCATGTAATTAGATGCAATTAGTTGCAAATGTTGTTCTTGTACTGAGAATGTGCATCTGGGTTGTTTAATGAATGGTTCTTGTGGTTACGTTTATAATGTCTGTTTAAATGTTCTGGATGATGTGATTCTTTAAAAAAATCTGTTTTGTCATGTTGCAATTGAGAAATAGGAGGAAGAATTAGGGATTTTATTATTTTGGACATTTGCAAGGCTTTGTGGTCATCTCTATCACCAATATAATCAGTCTGAAATGTGTATCGAACCACAAACCATGACTGCACATTGTACAGATACATTGAATATGGTGACGAGAAAATGAAAATATATCAGCCCTAATTATGGTTTGTATCAGTCAAAAGAATAGCAGTACTTCCTTCAAAGAATGCCATCAACATTGTTAAGCATCATTCAGGATGTTGTTTTCATACTCCACAAGTTTTCACATAAAGAATTATATTGGAACAGCATTTTCCTGTTTTATAGTAGTCGTAAAATGAGGTCTATCAGAGGTTTGTGGTTCTCGAAATGCAAGTGGGTTTTGCAAAAAGACCATTTTATAAGCTTTAATAATGTCTGTTCCGCTTGCTTACCCAACAGGGACCAGCTGGGCCTCCTGGACCCCCGGGACCACCCGGAAAAGAAGGTTCAAAGGTGAATTTCATGTATTTTTTTAATCAAAATTTGTTGAACTCCTAATGGCTAAGTTAGTATATTGCTTCTATGATTATTGTATTTAAAGTTGCACAAAGACTGATTATCAGAGACCTTCTAAATCACTGAGTTTGATCTAAAAGTATCAGAAAAAATATCAATTATCAATCAGTATTTCTTCATTCATCCAAACAGGGAGAACTTGGCTTGCCTGGGCCTGCTGGGGTTGATGGTGAAAAGGTGATAATTTGTTTAACCAATTTAGAAGAATATCAGTTGTTTAATTTTATTTTACATAAATATATACAGTTTTGCACCTATAAAGAACCTATATGAGCTACTCTGATGTTCATGCAAATGAGTTGATAATCAATATTTGGATTGATTTGATGATCAGGGTGAAAAGGGAGACACTGGAGAGCCTGGTGAACCTGGAGAGAGGGGGGAGAAAGGAGAAATGGGCCTCTCTGGTCCCTCTGTAAGTCTTCAAAGTGATTTACTAAATCTTTTCATTTATTGTCTATCATATTATCATTTATATTATTAATCAAATGTGTCATAGGGAATGGATGGTCAGAAAGGAGAAAAAGGAGACTCTATACTAGAGGACAATCTGGTCAGTGCAATTACACCCATGTTTGTGGATTTTTAATAATAATATTTATTCTAGTAATATTCTATATTAATATTCTATATTAATAATATTCTAGTATTAAGAGTACAGTTATCTTCAGCTGTGGTTTTATGACTGTCTGCAGGTTCAGATGATTTCACAGCCTGGACCGCCAGGGCCTCCAGGCCCACCAGGACCACCTGGATACATGGTGAGTCACATTTTAGACATGCATGTTATTATGCTTTCGGTTGATCTGATGACTGATATGACTGATGAAAATTCTAAAAGCTTTTTAGACATGTTCTTTTTATCAATTTACTCTGTATCACATCCACATATGTAACACCTGACCATATAGTCTTGCCATTTACAGAGGTCAAAAGTTTACACCTTGCAGAATCTGCAAAATGTAAATTATTTTTTATTTAGTACTGACCTGAATAAGATGGTTCACATTAGAGATGTTTACATATAGTCCACAAGAGAAAATTGTAGTTGAATTTATAAAAATGTCCCTGTTTAAAAGTTTACATAGACTTGATTCTTAATACTGAGTTGTTACCTCTAGTTCATGGTCCCACAAATTCTTTGGTTTTTCAGCATTTTTGTGTATTTGAACCCTTTCCAATAATGACTGTATGATTTTGAAATCCATCTTTTCACACTGAGGACAACTGAGGGACTCAAATGCAACTATTACAGAAGGTTCAAACACTCACTGATGCTTGAGAAGGAAAAATGATGCATTAAACTTTTGAACAGAAAATGTACATTTTTCTTATTTTGCCTAAATATCACATTTTTTGTTTAATACTGCCCTTCAGAAGCTACAGAAAATACTTGCATGTTTTCCCAGAAGACAAATTAAGTTATCTTCTAATTCAAAAAGTTTTGACCCCCCGGCTCTTAATGCATCATGTTTCCTTCTGAAGCATCAGTGAGCGTGTGAACCTTCTGTAATAGTTGCATATGAGACTTTCAGTTGTCTTCTGTGTGAAAAGGTGGATCACATGTATTTTGTATGATCCCTGTTGTTTTGGTAAAATAATTAACATTTTACAGATTCTGCAATGTGTCTGTAAACTTTTGACCTCAACTGTATCTATAAGATCTTGACTTTTAAGAGTGATATCATAATATCATTCAAAGATTGTGACAGTTATTATCTGTTTTAGGGTCATCGTGGCTTGCCGGGCTCCAAAGTAGGTGTTTATTTTTTATTTTATCAAACTTTTTTGTCTTACTTAAAGGGATAGTTAAACCAAAAATGAAGATTTTGTCATTATTTACTCACCCTAATGTCGTTTCACACCCATAAGACCTTTGTTCATCTTCAGAACACAAATTAAAATATTTTTAATGAAACCCGATAGCTTTCTAACCGTGTATAGACAGCAATGCATCTGACACGTTCAAGACCTAAAAAGGTGGTAAGGACATTGTTAAAATAGTCCATGCGACATCAGTAGTTCAACCGTAATTTTATAAAGTTATGAGAATACTTTTTGTGTGCAAAGAAAACTAAAATAATGACTTTATTTAACAAATTCTTCTCTACTGTGTCAGTCTTTGATGAGTGTTCACAAGAGTACCATGACCCATTTTTGGGTGAATTATCCCTTTAACTACTTTAAACTCCCTAATAACGTCTGAAGATATCCAGTTAAATCGTACTCCATGCATTGTATCAGTCTAACGTGGTTGAATTTCTCATAGGGTGATCCAGGAGAGAGTATTAAAGGAGAGAAGGGAGAAGCTGGGTCTGCAGGAATACAAGTGAGACCACATCTAATCCCATAATGCACTAGCCCAGAATTTAAAAACAAAGCAATACTCACAAAGATGTAAGATTGGCCTGTGGATGTTATGATTATGGTGTTATCCATACTCACAACATCTGTAAGCCATAACCATATCGTATCCAATTTTTTATACCTATTATTATGTTTTATAGGGCCTTCAGGGTCCTCAGGGGCCCCCAGGAGCAACAGGATTAGTTGGTCTTCCCGGCACAAAGGGCGAAAAGGTAAATCAAAACATAAATTCAACTAATCGCTATTTTTAATGACCAGTTAGGTTTGAACAGATGTATTTGTGCTGTTTATTTAATTATTTTTATCTATTATATTTTATTATTAACCATTCTGTGGTTTTTAAAGTGCTTTATGAATGAATTTTTATTTGATTTGATAAATGTCAAATGTAATACCTAAACCTAACTATAAAGTAATATTACACTGCTGCTTTTCAGATAAGCCATAAATAAAATGTACTGTAAATGTAGTTAAAATTATTTTTGTTTTATTTACAGGGAAAACAAGGGGAACCTGGATTAGATGTAAGCATTTATTTGTTTTTGCTTGCTTGCTTACTGTACATACATCTTAAGGATGGTCAATCCTTTGGTTTCCAATGTAATTTTTACAATGGAATTTTTATTTTATTTTATTGTAGGGCTTTCCTGGCATTAAGGGAGACAGGGGTGATCGTGGAGAGAAAGGAGATAAGGTACTGCATCATATTTACCTCAGAGAATCAATGAAGCTTTCATACATGTTCAAAAAAATAATAATTTATTAAATTACTGACTGTAAATTTAAGTCATTACTTAAAATGATCCTGTTGATCCTCCTGTTTACAGGGAGATCGCGGTCCTGTTGGAAAGAGAGGGCTAAAGGGAAAGAAAGGCGAACAGGGGCCGCCGGGTCTGGACCAGCCCTGTCCCGTGGTGCGTGTTAGAGCTACTTTTCAGATGTTTATATGTGTTGATGTGTTACAGATTCATACTGTTGAAAATCCGGTGAAAAAACATACCGGGTAATTCTGTCAGGAACAACAAAGTGTGCCCATCTGGGAGCATAGACGTTTCGCAGACTTCTTTTTCTCTTTTTCACATTTCCTCACCTTTCTTCTGTATGTTTCTATAGGCTGATGTTCTGTTTCGGTTTCTCTTTGATTGGTCTCTCTAGCGTGAGTGTATGTTGTTTGTTTTTAGTCATTATGGGAGTGTATATTGTATATGTGTGCTCTCACTGGCAGGGAGCTGATGGATGTAAAAAAGAGGCAGTGGAAATGGGGCAGCCGGCCCCTGAGGCCCCCTGCCCACTGGTACAGTATATCTGCCTGCTCCTATCTCTGCTCTGTTAATACCTGCAGATTTCTGACTTTCCTAACTTCCTGCTTTTGCCTTTTAACTACTCCTTTTAAACTATGCTGTGTCTGCCATTTACATACTGGTACATTACCGTTCAACTGTTTGGGGTTAGCAAGATTTATTTATTTGAAAGAAATTCATTTTTTTTATTCAGCAAGAATGCATTAAAAGGATTAGTTCACTTCCAGAATAAATATTTCCTGATAATTTACTCACCCCTATGTCATCTGCGATGTTCATGCCTTGCTTTCTTTAGTTGAAAATTAAGGTTTTTGAGGAAAACATTCCAGTTTGTTTCTCTATATAGTGGACCTCAATGGGGATCAGTGGGTTGAAGGTCCAAATTGCAGTTTCAGTGCAGTTTCAAAGGGCTCTACATGATCCCAGCAAAGGAATAAGGGAATTAAAAAACATAAAACAACAATGTTGGACGATTTAGAAGATGGAGGAGAAAATCCACCCTACCTTTTTGAACTGGAACACACAGTCAAACTAACCACGTCTAACGTAGATGTGTATCGTAGAGCTAGTGCAAGATGAGCATTTGTGGTTAAAAAGTATAGAAATTTGTGTTTTTTTTATAAAATAGCAGATCGTTTTGCTAGATAAGACCCTGATTCCTCGCCTGGGATCGTGTAGAGCCCTTTGAAGCTACACTGAAATTGCAATTTGGACCTTCAATCCGTTGGCTTCCACTGAAGTCCACTATATGGAGAAAAATCCTGGAATATTTCTGCAATAATTGCAATAATTTCTTAACATGGGGTTGAGTAAATTATCAGGAAATTATTATTCTGGAAGTGAACTAATCCTTTAAATTGATCTAAAGAAATTTCTGAAATTTCTATTTCAAATAATGCTGTTCTTTTGAACTATATTCATGAAAGAACCATGAATCAGTTTTGAACTTTTCATTCATTTTAAAAAGTTTTTACATTTCATTTTGATTGACAGTAAGAAATATTTATTGAGCACCACATCAGCATATTAAAATGATTACTGAAAGATCATGTGACACTGAAAACTGGAGTAATGATGCTGAAAATTCAGCTGTGCATCACAGGAATTAATTATAATATTAATAATATTAATAATAATATTATAAATAATATTTGACAATATTACTGTTTTTACTTTATTTGTGATCACATACATGCAGCCTTGGTGAATAAAAAGACTTATTTCAAAACCATTATAAAATCTTTCGACCCAAACATTTAAACGGTTATGTATATGCAACACACATCATTAGAGATTATTCATTTTAATTCAAGGGTTAAAAAGCCCAAACTGATGCATAAAATATTAACAGTTTGACGAGAAACATTGTAACTTAGCAAGCAAATTCTCATTAATATTTTATTGGTGTTACTTCATAATGCAGCATTATTGTGAGTTTTGCAGGCATGTAATTTTTTTTTTTTTTCTTTTTGGTGTTGCAATCCTTTGTGGAGTTTGAGTTTTTAGGTCTGCTATATTTATAATTCATGTGTGTTTTTTAGCAAAAGTATTATTAGGATTTTGTGTGCAGTGTATACTATTTTAACATGAATTTGTTCATTAAAATTGCAATACAGTTAAAAAAAAATATATATTTTCTGCTCTTACACCCATGTTTTTTTTGTTTTTTACTTTAAAGGGTCCCGATGGACTTCCAATACCAGGTTGTTGGCACAAGGTCAGTAAAAAATACATTTATGACACTTTAATATTCCATAACCACGTCTGTACAGTTTATGTGTGTGATTTTAACATTGACAACTGCCTATTTAAATGAATGGACTGCAGTGTGAATCAGTACATGACAAATAGTTTTTTGGATTTTTATTTTGGATTTGGCTTTGCTCATCACTAATATCATTTATTTGATGTTCTTTTGCAGTGATGTGTAACCTGAGGCATGTCGTCTGTACATATTGATGTGATATATATTGCAATTTCATACAGCTTTTTTACTTTATATTTTGACATTTTATAAAGACAAAAGACTTCGATGAACATTCATCAGTATTATTTTTTTTAATAAACCTTTTTTATCAGAAATTCTGGACCAAATAGTGGATGCTGCTTTTTTGGTGTCCATTTGGGTTATTGAATCCAAAGAATATCTTTTTTTTCTAATTCCTGGAGCATTAATGGACAGTATTTGTTCAACATAAGATGCCTGTGATGTGCTCTGGGAGTGTTGCATGGGCATGCTGGACTGACCCACTCAACTGGTGCCAATACAGGAATTTTGCATCACATCCCTCTTTTTTTTCAAAGGAACAGGGAATGCTTCAGAAACTCAAGAGGAAACGTCTCTCCCAGCCTTGATGTTCTTCAAAAACCCGAGGATTTAAAACGACTTCACAGTCTCTCAAGTGACGGCATCTCAATAAAACTGGTTAATATTGACTGTCCTCAATGTGCAGGTCAAATGAGGGTGCAGACAGCCCTCGCTATGGTCAATATTTTTCATGGAGGAGCGTAATTGAGCTTTTGGAGATGATGAGAGAACGAGGATTGGCCTCATGGATGCAGTTGCGCCACAGGACGGCAACAGCAGCCTGGTATAAGAGGCTCTGGCATGGAGATGATACAGAACAGATCATCATTTTGAGAATATTAATGAACAGTAATTTATAATGATCTATTTCTTATGTTACTGTTTTATGCTTTTTTTTTTGTTCCGTAAGCAAAAACACAAAGCATCTGGAATTGACTCCCAAAGACTAACTTTTGGATGGCAAGAATTTACTTATTAATGCATAAATCATTGACAAATGGTAAAATACTAAATCTGTTTTAAATCAGCACAGCATATAGTGAGCGAGAATAGTGTGTTATATTGTACCTGTTTATTTTTACTACTGCATCTACGTTTTGTTGCTCACATTTGTTGCGATACTTTGTATGAGATACAGTGTACGTTTGACTGTGACTACCTGCCGTTGTTTTTAACGTCACAGTCCTTGATACATATTCCATATTATTGTTCATAGTAATTTATGATATATACTGATGTGCTTTTTGAAGATGGCCAAAACTGGAGGTGTTTTCGTAACCTCAGTTAAGCCATTACGAGGACTCAAGTTTAAGGCTGTTTTTGAATTTGACAAAGTATTGCGCTATTATCTTTCATAGCATGAAAGCAAAGAAAACATTAGAGATTCCATTTTAATAATCTCAAATTTTCTTTCTTTGGCTTTCCAAGATTTAACACAGAGCAAAGATATCCAGACGAGATGTTTTTTTTAGACATTTTAGCATGTTCTGCATACATTTCCATGGTGTACCCTCGTTCAGGGATTTGAAACCATTCTACATAAGCTTTTTTCAAATATTTATTGTTAATAATCAAATAACCGGTGGTCAGATAAGAAGTTTTTTTATGCATAACATATATGTTACAAATAATGCATCTGAATTTTTATAAGCCTGTCTTTGGTGTTTAATGGCTGACAGAATGTTCTGAGTTAGAATGTCAAGATTTACATAACTGTAAGAAAAAATCTTGATTGACCAATAGCATTATAGCACCATTTTAGAAACAAAACCGAATGGGAGGACATTTTCAGAACATTTTATTGTTTCACTTTTTCTTTGAATTTCTTTACAGATGTTTTTTTTTTCCCAACAAAAAATGTTTGATTTTGAAGATACTGAAAGATGACTTTGAAGATATTTTGCTGCTGAAACAGTGTTTGTATTTAATAGTTAATATGGGGTAAGGAAAACAGACTTTCCGACTGCCTGACAGCCATTACATGCGTTGGTTTGCTTTCAAAGATGTTTTATAAAATAGAAATTAAAGTTTGTTACCAGTAAACTGTCTTTGACCTTGGTGTTTCAAAAGTTCTCCACAATCCACTGTAAACTTACATTTAGCTCAGACTGTTTCTCTAAAACTTTTCATGGTCTAATCGGTTCCTGATGAATTAAATCAAATCCTGCTCTTTTTCATCATTGTATGAATATTCTGTTTCACTTAGAAGTATGTCGCATTGCGCAAGTAAGGAGTAAGAGTGTTTTCTGTTTAAATGCCAAGGTAATTAGGTCATGACATAAGAAATTTTTTTTTTTTGACATATAAAATGTTTTTGTACCATTAAAACATCCTACAAGCTGCATATCTTAAAAATATTTTCCTCGTTATGAATAAAGAATTAAATAATCAAGCTCCAAAAAACGTCTCTTTAGATACTGTTTTATAATCTGTGATGCCACGTGGACAAATATATTTGCATATGGTAATATATAAGCCCCGCCCATGTGTGTTAGGTCAGCTGACACCTGTAGAAATCCCAGATGCTCTAACTAATAATTTAATCACTGGCGTTCTTTGTTGGTTATTGAGTCGCATTATTTTCGGATATACTGTGCTTGAGTCTGTTGACAGCAGGACACTGTAATGGAGAGTTAAGAAACTTTTGTTGAAAGATAAAGCAGCTGCACCGCAAACCGTAAGTTAAGAGTTTCACAATGCTTTATTTGTAAATGAGAATTTATATGGGTAAAATGTTTTTAAAACGCTTACTTACGTGCTATCCACCTTATTTTTTAACGCGGAAAAGATCTTATCGGCGAGACTTCCGGTTCATTACAATGTGCAGTAAATGGTAAAACTGTTTGCACTCCAAACAGTGTGTTTATAATTAAGATAAAACAGTAATTGATATGGTAAGACACCAATTTGCAGTATCAAGCAGCAAAACAAGCTGTTATGTATAGCTAAAAATGGCTGGACATCGATGAGACTGGAACACAGTACATTTGTAACATTTACAAATGGCCACGCCCACTTTTACAGCAAAAATAAGCAAGTATAAGTCTCTGCAGGAAAGTAATGGGAGTTACCAGATCCTTGAAATCCTTGAAAGTTTGTGAATCTGAAAAAACTATTTTAAGGCCCTGGAAAGTTTTTGAAAATAAACATACATAAGATACAGGTCCTTAAAAGTGCTTGAATTTATTTTGTGCAACAAATTTTTTGGAAAAAAATCCATATTATTCCCTCCGGTCTGCTATTATGTATTACGTGTTATTATGCCAACACGTCGTGCCCTATGCATACTAGCTTGCTTGGTTTTTTTTTGTAGTTAGGGTGACCATACGTCCTCTTTTCACCAGACATGTCCTGTTGTTGGACCTAAAAAATCCGTCCGGCCAGGATTTCTAAATCGTCCAGGATTTGGCTTTTGCTTTCTACAGTCGGCATTCATTGTGTGCGGTCTTGTATTAAAGCCCTATGCAGGACTGTTTTATCAATCCCGCTCCTGCGGAATTTCGGGCCATTACTGTCTGCTCACGCAGTCATTCTTATATTAAATATAATTTCCGCACATCAGAGAGCCGCTATCGTATGTGGAGTATGTGAATCTCTTTTGAATGACTATTCACTTTCACTTTCAATTTCGCGATCACACACACTCCATATAAAGGGACCAAGTCTTACAAGATCATAAATGAACACATTATTTGCTGAGCAGCAAATCCTCCAGCATGATTTGTCACTTCACTTGCTCAGGTGCAGAGCCGAATATTCTTCAGTTTTATGCAATGCAGAAATGCGACAAATAGAATATCAGATCTCTGTCGTATGGCCAAAAAAAAAAAGCTTTTTAGTTGTATAGTTGTGTTTGGAAACTGTAACAATGTGTCCTACAAGGTAACACGATGTAACCTTGCTCTCACTTGAAATGGGTCCCCACGTTAAGTCCTTGAATTTGAGGGTATTGGACCTGGAAAGTCCTTGAAAGGTCCTTAAATTTGAAGATAACCAAGGTGTGGGAACCCTGGGTTAGGTAAAGGGGATCATTTTGATTGCATGATTTAGAAACACCCTACGGCTTGAAAACACCCAGAAATTCAGAAACGCCCTCTTTTGCTCTGCAGAGACCAGAGAATCTCCAAAAAAGGTGGCTAGCGAGGGACCTTAATACTATTTCTTATGCAATGATGTAAGCCAGTCATAACAGTGGTTGTTTACTGTCAAGCCTTAAATGAACAATCCCTCAAAAACAGATCGTAAGTGTCAAAATAAAAAAGTCCAAGAAAAACCCCATGTATTTTATTGTACACTGCCCTCCAAAAGTTTGGAAACGCCTTAGAAAAGTGGGGTTTTAGACAATATTGGCATGAATCCATTTAATTTGTGATAATTTTGCACTGATAAGAGACAACACAAACTACGAAAACATATCTTATTACATAAACCGTTTATACATAGAAAAAACTTAAATTTTCGATTCCTCAAAATATCAACCATTAGCAGCTATTACAGCTCTGCATAATCTGGGCCTAAATTGATTGTATTCTAAACTTAATTGGCAATCAATTGTTGAAGCTATTAACGTGTGCTGACCCAAAAATCTTTTAAAAACCTGGGCCAAGTTTAAACCAGTAACCAGGCATCACAGCTGACAAAGGGGCATGTCTGACTTTGACATGTATATATTGCCATTATAATGTAATCAACATGAAAATTATTATTGCTGGTCTTCAATGATGATGTCAAGTTACTTAAATGTATTTGCACCAAAAAATGATAAGGATTTATGCTGATATTGTCTAAAAACCACACTTTCCCAGGGGTGTTTCCAAACTTTTGGAGGGCAGTGTATTTTCAGGGCTTGCATTTCTTGAGACTGTAATTCAACATGGTTATAAATTTAAGGTGTGAATATTTAAACTGAAAAGAAGTCACTTTTCATTATAAAAATTTCAATCATTAATATTCACCTCCCAAACTTTCAAATTTGTCATTCTTTTTAAAAACATATGCAGATGGAGATTATGCTTGGGTACGCAACTGCTACTACTAGTCCTGCAGTTCCCAAAATGTTGAATAGAATCGAATTTGAACATTCTGCTTAATTGGAAATATTTCAACCAATGTTAATGCAATGCATTTATTTTATTTTATTTATTTTGTTTTTATTGGATTTCAACATGCTAGGTCAAAGACTTTTGTTATTAATTTACTTACATATGTAAACCTTATTAACATTAAGAAAAAACTTACTAACATAAATAAATACCAGGGAACATACTGAAATAATAGTAATAAATAAATAATACGTCATGACCCCTTTACAAACTCCATGAACAGTCACTTATTAAAATGTGTTTTTGAATATAAATCAAATACAATCACAATAAAACAATAACAATCAAAATGGTTTATTGTGCTTGACAGCGGTGTTTTATTGTAGGAATCAAATACCTAAACTGAGCAATATGAATATGTAATATGTGATAGTACTACAACACATGACTGGTGTTAAACAGTTTGGCCTGAGTTGCGAAAGCCACTTCGGTCTTACAAAATATTACATACTAAAAACAGATTCAAGCACTACAGAAAACAAACTACAACATGTCAAGTTGAACAGAGTGGAATATTGCAAAGCCAAAGCATTTCCACTACAAATGTACAAAACGGCAACAGTAAAATGATTCCAGCTTCAGAATGTACAGCAAATCATGTAAATAGTACTTTAATGTTGTGTCTGACAAAGGAAAACACAATACCACAAAACTATACAAAAAAAAAAAGACTTGTGTAAATGTAAAAAAAAAAAAAACTGAAGTGTGAAACCCAGTGATAGAAATGAGGTGCCTTCAGCATGCTGATACAAACAATGCTGTAGCTTATTGCACACGGGGAACCACACAAGACATAAAATACCACGTTAATCAAATGTAATCAATGAATAAAATAAATTAGTAACCTGAACTAAACAGGCAGTTCAGTTAAGTCATAAAAATGGCACTTAAACATGTTTCAACTATGGATAGATGGATACCTGACTGTTTAGTCTTATCTGACTTTCAGATTGCATGTTTTATAGTGGCAATAAACAGTATGTTGTGCTTCTTAACTACATGTGCACTGATCCATCAATCTATTGCAAAATGCTGTTGAAACAGGTTTACAGAGTTATACGCAAGCTTTTCAAAATGGTCCACTATATTAAGATTTACTGTTAACAGGTGTACGGGTGAATGGATCTCACACCTAAAAACACAGAAGCTTCTTGACAATTATGCATATTTTGACACTTTTTAATGTGGTAAATTTAAACCACAATAATCAAAAGCAATCACTTTGTCATAGCACACAATAATAAAAAAAACATTCAAAATGTAAAAAAGTGGTCTTTTTGGAGGGGAAAAACAAAAAACAACTATCAATGAAGCTTGGCACTAATTTAAGAGATTCTCTCTAATTTAAAGGGAAATTCTATTATAGTTACATGGGGAAACAGGAGAAGTCGGTATGTTGTAACTCACAAGAGACTATAAAATGGCGTGGTGTCATTTTGTGCTATAATGTGTATATAAAGGCGAGGAAGCTTAGGAGAGTTCAAGACTTGTGGTGTTCAGAAGCCGGAAGGAGTGAGAATGTTCATGTCTCGATGTCTCAGTCTGTGACAGGATGTTTTCTTTCCGTCCTCGCCGCTCACCTCGATTTTGGGAGATTTTAAATTGGCGGGATCTTCAACAGTGAGGTTTACTTGGGTTTTCATGGCATCCATTGTATTGGACTTCTGAACACCAAGGTACGATTGCAGCATGAATCCCCCTATAGGAAAAAATGTTTACGTTAACACACACATTCCTAGTCATATTGTGAATTTTCCAAAATGTATATAGTATAGTAGCTTTTCACAATACAATACACTGTAATGCACTAACAGTCAAACGTTTTTTGAACAGTACGATTTTTAATGTTTTTTTTTTTTTTTTTTAAGAATTCTCTTCTGCTCACCAAGTCTGCATTTAATCCAAAAACAGTAAAATTTTGAATTATTTTTACTACTTAAAATGTAATTTATTCCTGTGATCAAAGCTAAATTTTCAGCATCATTACTCCAGTCTTCAGTGTTACATGATCCTTCAGAAATCATTGTAATATGCTGATTCGCTGATCAGGAAACATTATTATTCATTCATTCACTCATTAATTATTATTATTATTATCATCATCATTATCAATATTTAAAACAGTTGAGTACATTCATTTTTTGGGCTTCTTTAATTGAAAAGACCCAAAAATCAAAAGTGATGATCAAGACATTTATAATGTTACAAAAGATTTCTATTTCAGACAAATGCTGTTCTTCTGAACTTTCTATTCATCAAAGAAACCTGAAAAAAAATTCTACTTGGCTATTTTCAACATAATAATAATAATAATAAAAATGTTTTTGAGCAGCAAATCTGAATATTAGAATGATTTCTAAAGGATCATGTGACTGGAGTAATGATGCTAAAAATTCAGTTTTGAAATTACATGAATAAATTTTAAGTAGTAAAAATAGTTCAGAATTGTACTGTTTTTGCTGTACTTTGGATCAAATAAATGCAGGCTTGGTGAGCGGAAGAGAATTCTTAAAATAAAAAAAATAAATAAATAAATAAAAAAAAACTTACTGTTCAAAAACTTTTGACTGGTAGTGTATGTTAATATCTTTAGGCCTTTAGTCACATTTACCAAATTAGACCTAGGTGATAGTATACACTGAAAAAAAATTGGCATAGGAGCTATTTTCACTCTGAAACTGTAAGTACGTTTCACAATTACAAAGAACTGGCAAGTAACACATTTAATTAAACTTAAAATTCAGAAGTATGTGTATACTGAATGTATGCTGATAAAGTATGACGTGCCAACTTAAAGAAAATAGCAATAATATAGTTACGTTTTCTATGGAATTAACTAAATAAATAAATAATCTGGTTGCCAAACAAATTTTGCATAAAGAACAAACAATCAAATCTGAGGTTATAATTAGGCCTCTTTAAAATCTAAAGTAATAGCCATATAACAGGTTCTTGCCAGGTGTCTTGGTTTCTGATCCTGGGTCAGTGGGGGATTTCTGCACGATGGGCCGCACCCCAAAGAGGCTCCATCGCTCTCCTCCTCGTCCACCTCCTTCGTTACCTCCCATTGAAATGCTTGATGAAACTGCTGGACTTAAACAGAGTATTGTTGTGAGGACTCTGGCTAAACCAGTGCCTGTCAGAGAAAAGAGAGATAAATTATCAGTAAATTGCTTGTAGTAGCAGATTGTTCTACTGTGCGTTACAAATCCAATTTTGTATTTAAACAGTCTATAACTACAAAACATAGCTGTGAAACAGTGTTTTCACCTGTGCCAGATGTTTAGGGGATGAGGGGAGGGACAAAGTGATGGACGGTGCTGATGTTGAAAGCTTGTCCTCTCTGAAGTCCTCTTTTGGCATCTTCAACTCCTACAAAAAGGAAAGAAAACAGCTGTTTATAACGCCAGTGGTGCGTCATAACTCGTATAGGAAATGCTTATCATGGTCTGTTATCATAGTAACAGCAATACAGCAAAGCAACATGACGCATGTCTATTAAGTTAGCGCTAGTTCAACACAACAAAGATATTAGATATCACAAAAACATATTAACTGAAACCCTTTACAGTAAAATAGGAAGACCTCAACGGATGAACTGTACTTTAAAAAATAATAATAAATAAGAGCTGTAATGCTGGAGCTTCAGGGTCGTAATACACTAGTCCAGTGACATTACCGACCTGCTCCCAACAGTTCATGTGTAACATTAAATAGCTGATAGTAATATAATAATGTCTTGTAATGACATTAATCCAGCTCTCTTGACATTTAACAGCGATATATTGGATTTAATCCAGTTTCTTTAGTAGTTAAATGGCTGCAATCCAAACACTAGAAGCTTCCGTGCGCTGGTAAACAGGCCGTTGTTTACAACAGAGAACCTACCTTTTCCGCTCTATAGCTCGTTTATTATCCGATCCAGCGGGGTCTTCCATTTGGTCCATGTTTGTCAAATTAAATATTTGTTGGTGGTATGCTGATGAAGTCGGAAAATACCGAAAAAGCGTCGTTAAATTCGTTTTTTTTTTTTGTAAGCGGGCGCAAGGGTATCCAATCGAGAACAAGAACAACACGTAGTGCCAAAATGACGGACAGGAAGTTCAACGTTTCATAATAAAAGCCCCCCACAGCAATATGAGGGCGTGGGCTTCTGACACACCTCCAGCAAAGCCCAATGAAATCGCAAGAAGATCGTTTAAATGTATATTTTTCGGCGTCAACAACCCTTTTTATATTTAGATACGCCTAGTCTTATGATAACAGACAAATAAAATCAAAAGTTGTGACGCACATAGGTCGTTGACACAACAAGTACAAACAAATTTGCGTCCGTGTGTGTGATCAGAATATTTTACATTAAAGTCTACATTACATAAATATAAGCAGTAGTCCATTCAAACGTATAACTTAGCACAAAGGCAGAAAAATAGATAAACATTCTACCCTGCTAAAAAAACAGCTAAAACCAGCCTAAGCTGGCTGGTCTCCCATCCCGACCAGCCTGATCAGCTAAGAAAGTTGCCCAAACCCCTCTAAAACCAGCTTGCGGACCAGCTATGACCAGTTAAGACAAGCCTGGATGACCAGCTAAATCCAGCCAACCAGCTTAGGCTGGTTTTAGCTGTTTTTTTCAGCAGGGACTCCAAGCATTTACTCCAGTTTTCTTATTTAAAATCATAACAAGACAAAGAAATAATAGTATAAATAGCAATATTAATTGATTAGATGGATTAAATATTAGATGGAGATTAATTAAATGAAGATGAAGAGTAGTTACAGGTAAAATGAAAATTTATTTCCGACATCACATGGAAGGCACTGCATTACAGCATTTTGCATAGGACAAACATTTTTATTTTTAATGAAGAAACTAAAATTAAGCTGAATAAAATGACTGACTTTTTTTCTGACTTCCTTTGCAGTCTGCAATATCAAGCCACCTTCACATACACAATACATAGACATTTTCATGATAAACATTATTATCAATAAAATAACAATGATGTAAACCCAATTTTAAGGCGCCGCTGCATTTTAAAACTTAACATTATGAATAAATAACAGTTTAACTACAACATTAAAAAACAGAAAATCAGTACATTGGTCATAGTTCTCCAAAACATTATGCAAGGAGAACTTATAATGAATTATCCAGAGATTGTTTTTTTTTTGTTTGTTTTTTTTTTCCCAATTGACTGACACCAAAAAAACTTAAGATACACATTTACATGTTTATAGGTTATTTAAACCTAAATACATTCCCTGGGTTAATGCCTGTATTAAACAGAACATATAATCAAGCGTTATCTAAAAAGATAGTTTTTAGAATATTTCTCTCATTCTCTCATTTAAGAATTCAAAATCAAAGCACCATATATAATTTGAACTCTTTTTTTTTTGTCCAGCATCATCGCAAACACCGTTCACAACAGTTTTTAAGCTCTTTATACAATACATACTATAAATAGTATATGACTACACAGAATTTAACCTAAAAAGAACCCAGTGCTATACACTTCATATGACTTTTTGAACTATTATTGCTATGAAAATTTTTTTTTTGTTTTTTTTTAATATATATTCCTTTCCGGAGCTGTTTCCTGAGTACAGATTAACCATAGCACTAAACTAAATTGGACTGACAGTGCAAGTTAGTTCATGACTAGACAAATCTGCTCCCATTTTCCAGTTCATTTTATGTATATAATGTACTTACAATATGTCACTACTGCGTGCAAAAAAAAAAAAATCATTTCATATTCTTGGTGCAAAATATTCTTTCAGATGACCCATGCTTTTCTTGGATTATAATGCCATAGTTCATAGTTTTTTTGTTTTTCTTTTCTCTGAGGTCTCTGTAATAAATAGACATAAAAAAGCAAATGCAACATATGGCACAGGAACAGTGAAACTGCACCCCCTGAAAAAAGTTGGAAGGTATCCTTCATTCTGTGTTCAAGTCAATAAGGCGGGCATCACTTTGAGTGAGCCAGTTTGATTGGTCACTCTTAAGGACATCTTAAAGGTGCAGAGTTGATCGATATAGCGCTCCATTGAGCTTCACTGCGACTCAGCTCTTTCCAGAAACTTCCCTTTGGAACCTAAAACACAATTATATCAAGTATTACCAACTAATGATTAATAATAATTGTGTTCTATGTCACAGCCTATGACTTATCCCTTCTGATTACCTGACGTTTTGGAAGTGCCCAGAAGGGGGCATCAGATTGGATTTCCCTTTCTGCAACACAGCTGATGACACTGGCAGGCCATTCTTAGGCAACATCTGGATGAAACGCAACAAATATGTGCAGTCATAGTAAGTAAACAGTTTATTTATTTACTCACAATTATTAACTCAACATTAAGTCACATGTTGTTCTGATAAGCATATGGCAGGCCCATAAGGATACATTAAACAGTGGAAAGGTGTGGGAAGTTAAGCCCTGCACATTTCCACATACTGGGACATATGGACATTGTTTGGACGTTTACTGGATGTTACAGAGAAAACCAGTGATGGGACCAACAGGGTAGAGCAGAAGATTTGCAGGTAAAATGGGTATCTGCTGCTTTTTCCATTTTTTTTAGTGGGTTTGTCAGCTGTTTTTTCATGGGCTAACATTATTTGTTTCAACTGTTAAAGGAAATCTCTTCAAACTGCAAAATGAACTGATCTGTGTAATGCTCGTTTGAATAGACTTGAAGTTTTTTGAAGACAGCAGTGAAAGAAACAGTGAACCATTCACCTAAGTAAATGAAAAGGAGTGAACTGAACTTAATTTAATTGTGAAATAATTGACTTTTATTTTGAAATGTTGACCTTTTGTCATGTCAACCCCAAGGATAGTTTACCCAAAAATTAAAATTCTGTCATTAATTACTCACCCTCATGCCATTCCAAACCCATAAGACCCGTTCTTCTTCGGAACACAAATTGAGCATCTCAACTACCACGTTTAAGGCCCAGAAAGGTAGCAAGGACATTGTTAAACTAGTCCATGTGACATCAGTGGTTCAACCACAATTTTATAAAGCTACGAGAATACAAAAATAATGACTTTATTCAAACATCTCTTCTCTGTCAGTCTTCGCTGCACATTCATGAGAGTACCGCGACGCAGGAGATGGTGTTCTGACGCTCTAACGTAGCTCATCGTCTGTATATTCTGGTACAGAATATAAATAAGTAAGGCTGCGCTAAAAATTTCAAGTCATTCTCTCTGTCGAAATCTTTACATATGTTTACGAAGACTGTTTTATGTACAGCATGTGTCTTTTTCTGCTTGTAAACAAGGCTCAGTGTATCCTGGTTCTATGTCAGCATCACCACACACAACAGGAAATTGTTGAATAAAGTCGTAATTTTTTGTTTTCTTTGCACACAAAAAGTATTCTCATAGCTTCATAACATTACGGTTGAACCACTGATGTCACATGGACTATTTTAACAATGTCTTTACTGCCTTTCTGGGCCTTGAACATGTCAGTTGCATTGCTGTTTATGCAGGGTCAGAAAGCTCTCAGATTTCATCAAAAATATCTTAATTTGAGTTCCGAAGATGAACAAAGGTTTTGCAAGTTTGAAACAACATGAGGGTGAGTAATTAATGACAGAATTTAAATTTTTGGGTGAACTGGATAATGAATAACATTTCCCTTGTCTGGTTCTTATTTTTGGTACATTAGTATTTAACCAATATTCTTAACAAGGTTTCCACTCCGTTAAAGAATTATTTCTTTCCAAAACAAAAATTTACAAATAATTAACCCTCTTGTCATCCAAGATGTTCATGTCTTTCTTTCTTCAGTCGTAAAGAAATTATGTTTTTATAGAAAAACATTTCAGGATTTTTCTCCATCTAGTGGACTTCAATGGTGCCCCCACATTTGAACTTCCAAAATGCAGTTTAAATGCAGCTTCAAAGGGCTTTAAACAATCCCAGAGGAAGAAGGGACTAGCGAAACGATTGCTTATTTTCTTAAAAAATGTACACTTTATATACTTTTTAATCTCAAATGCTCATCTTGTCCAGCTCTGCGATGCCAATGCGTACTCTGTGCAGTTCCATTCAAGAGAGTTAGGGTATGTCGATAAACAGCAAATTTTCCCCTCCTTCTTCAAAATCATCCTACATTGCTGTTTTACCTTTTTTTGTAAAGGCCGCTTGACCTTCTTTGCAGGTTCACTTTGTAAATACTGGGCCGGTACTTCTGCAGCAATGTAGAGTGATTTTGAAGTTGTAGGAGAAAATGAGATAAGAGTTTTCATTGCAGAGCTAGACAAGACGAGCATTTGAAGTTAAAAAGTATCAATTGTATTTTTTTTATTTTTTTTAGAAAATAACTGATCGTTCACTAGATAAGACCCTTCTTCATCGGCTGGGATCATTTGAAGGCCTCTCCTTTGAAGCTGCATTTAAACTGCATTTTGAACATTTAAACTCACAGGCACATGCACGTCTTGGATGACATTTATCTGTAAATTTTTGTTCTGAAAGTGAACTAATCCTTTAAATGAATGAATCCTTTGTAGGGTTGACTGACTCAAGGCTTGACAGAACATTTTGCTGATAAAACAACTTGCTTAGCACATCAGATATCGAAGTCAATCCATTATAATTATGCAAATAATAGTCTAATTGTTAAGCAGTGCTTTTGCCTGGGAGGACACTCACCTCTGCAGGCTGAGAGGGTTTGGTCATGGGACAGGGTGGAGGGGGTCTGGTGGGTGGTAACGGTCTTGTTTTGGGGGCAGTTGATGAAGACGGCTGGGACGGCTCTGAATGCTGTAAACTCTGCTTGTGTGCAGCATAGGCTGGAATTGGAGGTGGTTTCACAGTGGGCCGAACCACAGAATGTCTGGATCGAGGAGGACCCGTAGGACTCGCTCGAGGACTGGCCTGAATGAAAAAAAAAAAGTTGTTTGTATGCAAAATCAAATTTCCAAATCACCAGTTTCAATCACCATCAATGAATACATTTCACATGGATTTTTAGGATGGTGGAATGTGGGTCATTTTCAGTGACAATGGCTGCACCAGTTCAAATGGCTTCTCCATAACCGATCTTTAGGACTGATTGTCCACACTGTCATTTTGCAAGCAATCAAATCAGAGCTGTTTGTTCAGACAGTGTAGTTGATAGTCGGTAGTTGAACATCAGTTGCTATAGTAATGAATGAATGCCAAGAGACATAAGAGTGGCTGTCATTGTGGAAAGATGGGAAAAGGATTTTTTTTTCTCTCTGCTCATGTCAATTTGCATTTTTATAATGGGTCGAGAGTCAAACCCTGAAATTGATTCTCTTGGGTATCTTTGCTCTTATATTTCAAGTATCTGGTGCATAAGCTCTGTTTGATTTCTGTTGTGTCCAAAATTATTTAAAAAAGCTACTTGAAATGTAACCGGCCTGTTCAGACTGAAGTGTAAACCAGATTTAAATGGATTTAAAAATATATGAATCAGTGTATAGTATTATTCATAGTCTGTTGTAGTATTTATTCATTTTTTTAATTGGCTGTTATATTTTCAGTGTTTCGAAAAAAAAAATAGTTTTATTTAATAACAGTACTGATTTGGATAGATTTAGATCTGGTTCCATGTGGTTTCTTGCTGTTTGAACAACAAACAACGAAATGGATTTGAGTTGGATACAGAACATTTTTGCTTGTTGTCGGAAAAAAGCCAACGATGCACGAAACTGTGCTTTTGGATGGATATACTGTGAACCCATGCTGACAACAAAACAACTTCACACCTGTTCATCAGCATGATATTTCTTTGGCTGGAACACTGGGTTGGCGTGACCTGTCGTGTGACTTTTAGTATCAGGGGTATCTGGAACACTGACAACAAGAGAAATAACACATTTTCAAATGCAAGAAGTGCCAAATGCATGAATATCATCACATGCACGTGTTTGCATTTCACAGTTAAGAGTTTAGGCGATTACTTGATGCATATTTGGGTAGCAGGAAGGGTTGGGCTTTTGGTGGAAAAGAGCTTCTGTTTGCAGTGGCACCAATAGACACCAATGATAACCATTCCCAGAAGGAAAAACAGGATCAGGAGAACCAGGACAAGATAAAGGTTGCCTGCACAAGATAAGACAAAGATAAAACACATCAACAAAAGAGCAAATTTATGATAACATTCAATGAAATATACATTTTTATTAAGCATCTGTT
The DNA here is from genome assembly GCA_012976165.1 of Labeo catla. Classification (NCBI taxonomy): domain Eukaryota; kingdom Metazoa; phylum Chordata; class Actinopteri; order Cypriniformes; family Cyprinidae; genus Labeo; species Labeo catla. The sequence continues at coordinate 97,746 of VONZ01000592.1, forward strand.
GACGTACTGTGTGTGATCACAGGCCCACTGTTCAAACTTCCTCCAGAACCAGACGTGTCACAAAACGGTGGTGCCCAACCCGAGTTACAATGACAGTTGTGGTTATTATTACAAAGCTGAAGAAAAAACAAACAAAATCTTTTTTTAAAAAAATAAATAATTTAAAGGAATAGATCAATCAAAAATTAAAACCTAAAAAGAAAAGACTAAAATATGGACCAATATAGCACACAAAATGTATGTTATGTTGTTTTTTTTTTTTAGGGCTGTCAGTCGATTTAAAATGACATGATGTGTTGATTAATGAATCTAATTAATCGCAAAATAAATTTGACTCTGAAAATACCCACAAAAGATTATTTTGTGTTAAATGAGAAAGTATCAAGTAGACATTACAAACTGTAGCATTAGAAAGAAATATTTTATATGATTCAACATAAAATTTATTACACAAACATTTAGGCATAACATAAATCTAAACTATGGAACATAAAAGAAGATAATTTGAGAAACATCTCATATTTTTTGTTGAAAGTCATTGGTAACCAAAACAGCTTTGTTAACATCAGTCTCTTTTATGTTCCACAAATGAAGGTTTGAAACGATGTGAGGGTGAGTAAATGATGACGTAATTAAATTTTTTTGGGGTGAACTATCCCTTTAATGTTTTTATTTTCATTATTGTTATATTATTTTGTTCTAATGAAATGATTCTCTAAATAAGAAACTGCCAGCAGGTGTGGTAAATGTCTTTATGAGTCATTCACTCATTCGATTCGTTTAAATTAGTTTGAAATGATTCATTCAGGAATGAAGTAAATGGCTCTCTTTATGAATGGACCTTTGAATCATTGATTCACACGATTTGTTCAAAATGCAGATTCATTCAGAAACTAAACACCACTCTGGTCGGAGATGTGCAACAATTCTGCTATGGCTTCAAGGTTAATATTTTCTCTGCAAAATTGAGCAAAACATAATTTAATGTTTAAAATACAACAAAATATCAACTTATTTACTGAACTGTTGTATAAAATCACGTTTAAGCTTGTGATAGATCGGGACAAAATCAGTACTAATCATTGCTCTTGCTGCCCGTCTGATATCATGTGATACATAATATATATAATTATGAGACAAAACACATACAGGTGCATTTTTTTGCACCAATATCTTGAATTTTAGGGCATAACTGCATTTATGGAGTTAACTGTATGAAATATAAGATAATGTACAGGTCTGGGGGTGGGGTCAGTGCGTTAACTGTGCTAAAATATTTTAATTGCGTTATTTTTCATAACCAATTAATGTGTTAAACTGACAGCCCTAGATTTTTTTTCTCGACGGATACCGTGGGAAAAAGCTACTTTAAAAAATATTCAGAAATATTCTTTGAAAAGTAAATGATGACAAAGCTTCCTTAAACTATTTCTTTGTATCTTTCCCACAACAATATTAATTCTGTAGTGTTAAACACACTGCCTTATAAAGTAACATAATAGTAACCTGCATTCAGTGGAACTGATTACACTACTGAAGCCTGCTGTAAATTTAGCACATACAAAAATACACAGATTTCCTTATATCCTCAAAAGAACTCATCACTTGATATAGATAGACATAATAAATGCAACACTTTTCCGAAAAGCCAGTCAGTATCTGGTGTGACCACCATTTGCCTCATGCAGTGCAACACATCTCCTTCACATAGAGTTGATCAGGTTGTTGATTGTGGCCTGTGGAATGTTCGTCCACTCTTCTTCAGTGTATTTATAAATATTAACCTGCATAACTAATAGCGAGAATAGTGGGGGATTTTTTCCACTGATGGTTATACATGGTATTTACTGTTAGAGGAAATGATGTAAACAGGAAATGCTTCAGGGCGGTAGCTATAAGATGACCATGTATGTGCAATCAAGTTCACTCAGCTCTATGTAGAAAATAAGCAATATGGACTTACACCATGGCCATGACATTTGGCACTGCATTCATCGGCTTGAAGGAAAGACGCATTGCGACATTCCCCTTCAAAACAGATCTGTTCAGATAGAAAATGAAGCAAAATGTTGATGAAATATATTCTCAATACACTTAAAGGGACAGTTCACCCAAAAAGGGTTAGAAAATTCTGTCATTATTTACTCACCCTCATTTTGTTCCAAGCCCGTAAGACCTTCACTCATCTTGGGAACACAAATTAAGATATTTTATTGTATTTTAACAATGTCCTTACTATCTTTCTGAGCCCTGAATGTGTCGGTTGCTGTCGGTGCAAGGTCAGAAAACTCTCAGATTTCATCAAAAATATCTTAATTTATGTTCAGAAGATGAACAAACATCTTACGGGTTTGGAATGACATGAGGGTGAGTAATTAATGACAGAATGTTTGTTTTTGGGTGAACTATCCCTTTAAATCAATCTGTTATAAGATCTATTCAGTCTATCAGTACCTACCGCATTCTCCCCACATTTGGTCCCGGTCTGAACCAGGCCCGGGTCTAGGGTGTCACTCTGGTCCTCATTACCACGCTGGTACACATGTGTGCCTCTGCACAGGATCTTTTGTTGACCAAACGGGATGTTGGTGTCTATGGCGACAGCATTGGATTCTAAAGGCTTGCTGGCAGCACTCTGGCACTGAATTTTCCCACATTTAGCATTCCTAAACAGAGGACCAATAGTGCTTTGGTGTCACATGCTCTTCAATAAATCATTTGCTTATTTGGTGCTTAAATATTAATAGTAGTGCTTTTTATCAGTGTTGATGTGAATACAGTTTTTGAGGCTTAATATATATTTCAAGATTTTTTGATAAATAGAATGTTTAAACGAACAGCATTTAATGTGTCCTTAATTTCTTTTTTTTATGCATTTTCAATTTCTCTCTTACTACAAACGTTTGATTGGTATATCACAGTTTTAACAAAAATATTAAGCAGCAAAAACTTTAAATGTTTTCAACATTGATACTATGAGCACCAAATATTAGAATGATTTCAAAAGGCTCATGTGACTCTGTAGACTGGAGTAATGATGTTGAAAATTCAGCTTTGTATCACAGAAATAAATTGCATTTTAAAATATATTACAGGTTTTTGAAATTGTAATAATATTTCAAAATATTACTGATTTTCCAGAGTTTTTGATCAAGTAAATGCAGCCTTGGTGAGCATAAGAGAACATTAAAAAGAACATTAAAAAAAAACTTAATTATTCCAAGCTTTTGACTGTTAGTGTAATTCTAAAAAAAAGTACCTCACCTTTCAGTGCATTTCCTGTATGTACCCCTGAAACTGCCACAGTTTCCAAAGAGATCACCTGCTTTATTTACCTCAGTAAAGCAAAGATCAGGAGCAGGATGGGCATCTAAGACACAGAGACAGAAAATTTAGCTTAATAGCAGAATTAGAACAGAACAAACACATCAACTCACGTCTCAAGTTAATGGTTATGTGAATGTTATAATCTAGTATAACTCAGCTGGACTCAAATGCGTTCACTGATAGCTACGGAGAGCAGCAGATGGCAAGCACTGTATTTGCTGTACAGTAAACTACAGTACACTGCCACATGGATTCCCTTTGGGAAAATTAAATAAAGTGTAATTTATTCCTGTGATGCAAAGTTGAATGTTCAGCATCATTACTCCAGTCTATCACTTGATTTTTTTTTTTTTTTTATTAAAAAAAATTGTCACTTTGAATTTTTAGAAAATACTGATTTGCTGCTTCAGAAACATTTCTTACTGTCACCAATGTTGTGCTGCTATTTTTGTGGAGGCCATGACTGAATATTGCTTGCTTGGTTTAATGGTGTTACTTTTAAACTTAAGGACTTTTAGCGGACATTAGTAGACACAGACCTTTGCCCCACAGAGAGCGGCACTGCTGCTCCAGCGTCAAACAGATTCCTGTGTAACAGTAAGCACTGCCTCCCGCACAACTGCTGCCATCCACCAGGTAAAAGTTAGCAGGGCAGGACTCTGATTTCCCATCACAGTACTCAGGCAGGTCACACGAACCTGAAGGTGGACGGCACATCACTCCTGGACTCTTCAGCTGGTCAGGAGTGTGAGAAAACAAACAGATTAAACTGTATTAATTTACAACAGAGTCAGAGAACTACACAACAATGGACATTTGAGAGCAAGAATACCCTAAAATTAGGGTTGCCCTCAACTAAAGATTTTTCTGGTCAACTAGTAGTCGTTCATTTTAAAGATTAGTCGACTATTAGTCGTAAGTCCAATAAACCATGTAAATCATAATAATGAGCTTTTAATTGCCTACATAGCCTAATAAGTGCCCAAGTACACACAAAAAACTTTCAATTCAATTATTTATTGATAAACTAGTGCTTTCTCTGGGGCTTTTTCTTTTTTTTGGTTTAAGAGATGAAGTTGGCGACACTGACTCGATATCTCCGCAGTAGTGGATGTGCCTACATGTTTCATACAGAATATATAATTTGAGAATATTTGTTTTCTATTTGAATTGTTTCATTTGAAAGTACACATTTCACAGTGACCGAGACGGCAGAAAGCACGTCCTGTTTGCTTCCATTATTTTACAAAAGAGCAACGTTTCGTTGTTATTTGAGTACAAACAAATAAACGTAGATTCGAAAGATGTATTACTTTTATTTGTATGAGAAATAATAGAGTATTTTAAGAGCAAGTAACCACACTGGCGCCACCATCTGTCATGCAGTATGTGCGCTACTGTCCAACTTCGACACTCCACACAGACACTTCAATAGCGCACATTTTTGTAGGCTTACATTAGATTGAGCAGCCATGTAAAATTGCTGCTACTTACATATTTTAGATGAAGCCATATTTGAGTTTGATTAATAATAGGTGAGCATTTGGATGTTCTGCCCAATGTACTGTTTTACCACATAGACCAGCAGTTAACATTCTGTCCGTCATGGACTGTGTGACTTCAGTACTTCCTGTGGAATTTTTTTTTCTGCGGCTAAGTGACTAATAAAATTTTAGCCACCCAAGCCTCTTCTTGTCAACTGTTAGTCAATTGTTAGTACCTAAAATGCCTGACTACATTTTAAATAATACTATTATTATTTAAAATGTTAAGGGTAAAACATTTTGCAGATATCAAATCCTGAGTATAAAAGCTTTGTTGTATTAGTTGATATAATAATTAAGAATAAGTATTGCTTAAAAATACTATAAACTTTTATAGCTTTTAAAGCTTTATTTCTTTTTTCTTACCATTTTAAGTCACCAAAGCTTCCTTTCTTACTAAAAAATCCCTTATTTGTTAGTTGGTTTGTTTGCTTATTTATTCACTTATTAAATTAAACTCATCACAAAATCAAATGTATTTATTTATTTTTACTCACCATTTAAAGCAACACTTCTTGAAAAATGAAATTGAAAAATTTACATTTCCGTTTATTTGTTTGCTTATTCATTAATTCATTCATACCATTTAAAGCCACCAAAACTTTAAATTCACACTAAAAATCCTTTTTTGTTTGTTTGCTTATTTACTTATTTAATTATATTCAACGCTTCAAAGGGGACATCGGATGCCCATCTTCTACAAGTTGGTATGATTCTTTAGGGGCTTCATGAAATGTCTGCAGAATACTTTGGTTAAAATCCTTCAATGATAATGTAAAACAACATCCTTTTTACCTGGTCTAAAACAGTTCTATTCACAGCAAGCCATTTCGGTTCATGTCTCTTTAAATGCTAATGAGCTAGTGCTCACCCTGTCCCTCTCTTCCATTTTTTTGAGTATTTTTTGGCATCAAAAACAAAACTAATTCATTGCATCCTCAGTGGCTCTGATGTCAGGAGAAAATGAAGACTCTTATGGTCACTTTACATCCAACTACAAACCCCTGCGTTGCATACGAGACACTGTTGTCGCTACAGCTGCTCAAGCATAGAGAAAATGGCGGACAGTATACAACTGGCTGAGGGTGGCAATATGCTAATACGGAATATGCTAATCAGCAGTCGTGCGCAGGGCCTGAGCAGTATGACATTATGCTGCTCAGAAAATCAAAACAGCTTGATAATTGAGAGCGTTTATGTTTTTGGGGGATTAAAAAAAAGAAGTGAATGGGTTTTTAGAATTGTAGGGTGGTTGTGTGCACACACTGCTAAGACACATTTATGTGCAAACACCATGTAAAAGCAAATTTTGCATCCAATGTCCCCTTTAAAAATCACATTCAGAAAATCCGCAATTTAATTTAATTTCTGTTTTTCTGATGCTGAACTACAGGAAAGGGTGTAAAGAGAGCGTGAGATGAGTCTGGCAGGGATTCACCTTGCACTCATGACAGCAAACTCCATGTGCGCACTCCGCACCGTTCTTCAGCGTGCAGTTGTTGGCATTACAACAGGGACTCGAGCACTCCTTTGTAGTGAAGGAAGCAGAAACGGAAAATGTGAGAGTGAAAGATCAATCGCAATCACAGCGTGGGAGAAAACGAGACAGAGGAAGCAATGAAACTCTCTCCTGACCTCCACTTCCCCACAATCACACTCCTCTCCTTCCTCCAGGTATCCGTTTCCACAGCGCTGGCCCCCGTACATGACCCTGGTGTTGGGAAGGTTAAACAAACACTTCCCTCCACCGGAGCTCAGGTAGCGCTTCAGCTCTTTCTGATTGCATTGGTTGAAGACACGAGGGAACGGATCCCTGAAGAACATGGACTTTTAGATCAAGTTGACTTTAAAGCGACAGTTCACCAAAAATGGAAATTCTGTCATCATTTACTAAAGTATAATATATTTTTCTTTGGTTCTCACCCTGTGGCAGCAGCCATGATGCAGCCTCCATCCTCGGGCAGAGCGAGACAGCAGCCTGGAGTGTCGTGGTTCATACCAAAGTTATGCCCCATCTCATGAGCCATGGTGGCAGCGACCCCCACAGCACTCTCGGAGTGGTCCTACAGAAAGACAGGCAGTCGAAACAAAAATTGAGTCCACACGGCTATAAAAACTTAATGGAATAATGCTGTAGGTCAATTTACCGAATTGACTCCACCCGATTGGTATTGAGAACACATGGCTTTGAGGGGAGCCAGACCAATGATCGTGCCCTGAAAAGAAACACCCCTACAAACACAACAAAAACAATTGTTGAAAAACCAATAAAACCATGGAAGAACCAAATCAAACCTATACACTGACTAGCTGAACAGGAAAAGGTAGGGCTGACCCTTGACTAAAGATTTTTCTGGTTAAGCATTAGTCGACTAATCGCATGTTTATTAATAAACCATTTCCAACCAAATCATAATAATGAGCCTTTAATTGCCTACATAGCTTAATAAGCGCTCAATATAAAGCTTGCCAAAGCACACCAGAAGAAGTAATGATTATGAATGTGTCAGGGAAAAACAGTTTTGATGTTGCATTAACTTAATAATAATTTATTGATAAACTAGTGCTTTTTTTTTGTTTTCGGCTTAAGAGGTGAAGTCGGCAACACTGACTTGTCATCGCAGTAGTGATGCGGCTGTATGCATGTTTCATACAAATTACATAATCTGAGAATAATTGTTTTCTGTTTGAATTGGTTCATTTAAAAGTAGACATTTCGCCTCTCTGTAGATATATTTTGTCATGTCTGTAAGGCAAGAATACACAGAGTTTCGAGTTCACAAGTTCACAGAGACCGCTTTCATTATTTTACAAAAGCACAATGTTTTGTTGTTATTCTGAGTTGCTAGCACTTGCACATTTTAGATGATAAGCCATATTTGACGTCGATGAATGGTGAGCATTTGGATGTCCTGCCCAATGTACTGTATTACCACATAGACCAGCCATTAATGATCTGTCCATCACGGACTGCGTGACTTCGCCACTTCCTGTGGATTTTTTTTCTCTCCGACCAAGCGACTAATAAAATTTTGGTCGACCAAGCCTATTCTCGTTGACTAACGGTTATGTGACTATTAGGGGGCAGCCCTAGAAACAGATTTTTAAGGAATAGTTCAATTGTATGACGTAATATAACGTAAATATGTTTTAATGAAATATGTCGTAAAAAAACAACGAAAGATTTATGTTATTTAAAAAATCCACATAGTTTTATACGTTTTGGACTGTTGGTGGCGCCTTTATTTCGATGATGTGAAATAGTTGCACTCAGTGAGCTACTGGTCCTACCTGTTGCTATTTTTACCACAACACAACTCGGAAAATAACGTATTGATACAATGCCACATCGTGTGGCTTTTGGTTGTAATTTTTGGTCAAAGGGCAAAAAGAGAAACAATGTAAGTCTTCACTGCTTTCCTAGTGATAAGAAGAGCAGAAAAAAATGAGAAGATGCCTGTGGGCGGAAAAAATTCCTAAAGACCCGAGTCTTTGTTCTCTCAACTTTAGCCTTCAGACTACAGCTACTGAAAAAGCTTATAAACGGCAGAGACAAGAAGCGCTAGATGCCATCCACCGCAGCCACTGAAGGAGTTTCTCAGGGTGGATTTCACTCGATATCCAGAACGTTTAGACTCCTTTTGCGGAAAAAAATGGTACGGCCTTTGGTTTAGGCCTACGCTTATATCCAGCGGCACATGTAAGCTCTTTCAGTAGCTGTGGTCATTGTATCAGTATTTTATTTTCAAGGTTGTATTGCGGTAAAAATAGCAACAGGTAGCACCAGTAGCTCACTGAGCGCAACCATTTGACATCATCCAAAAAATGGCACCCCCCATAGTACAAAATCTGTATAAACCGACGTGGACTTTTTAAATGTAACAGTGCAGTCACTTTTACCATTGCGAATTTTAGTGTGCAATATCCAGTTATTTCAATAGGAATCCAAGTGATTCATATTCTTGTGTTGTGAGGGCAAAAGATTTCCACACACAGATTTCATATCAGTGATTGTTATTATCTGGTCATATGTTAATGAGGTGGGAGGAGCTACATTGAGACTGACGTTATTAGCTGAGCATTGTCATTGGGCAGCTGTGGCAGTTGTTTCCTCCTCCAGTCCAGAAATGCACCCAGGGTGTTATAGGGGTTGTTGGTCACAGTGATCTTGTCTTGATCGTTCCAGATCTCCAACCGGATCAGAGCCACACGGATGTTCAGTGATTTGTAATACTGGGAACATCAAATCATATAATATATTAGAGTCCAGAAGCAGGTAAATGATAAAAAGTGTCTTAATAGTACAATTAACAGCAATCTCACCTTATCCACAAAGTTAGCTGCTTCAAGCAGTTTCATTTTGGTCCTTTCAAGGTCCTGACCATGTTTCACAAACTAAAAAAGAGACACTATTAGGATGCATCTTTGACTTTGGCTGAAATTAACTTTGTGTCATGTAGGTGGTGATTAGAGATGACAATATCAGAGCAGAGGTCAGCTATTCTGAGTCATGACAGGAAACAAGCCTTATCTGCAGAGGTACAGTGGAGAGAGTCAACAAACAGACCAGATTTGAAGCTCCAGAGCTGTCAGGTAACTGTCATTGACTTTTACCAGACACTTTTATCCAAAGCAACCAGCCGGCTTACAGTTGTGATGATTTATGTGATAAATACACTACCAGTCAAAAGTTTTTGAACAGTACAATTTGTGATGTTTTTAAAGAAGTCTCTTCTGTTCACCAAGCTTGCATTTGTTTGATCCAACGTACAGCAAAAACAGTCAAATTTTGAAATATTTTTACTATTTAAAATAACTGTTTTCTATTTGAATTTATTTTAAAATGTAATTTATTTCTGTGATTTCAAAGCTGAATTTTTAGCATCATTACTCGTCCATCATGATCCTTCAGAAAACATTCTAAAATGCTGAATTGCTGCTCAAGATACATTTATTATTATTATGTTGAGTACAATTTTTGTATGTCCTACAAATAAAACTGATAAAAAAAAAATTTAACTGAATCCCTTAATCACAGAAATAAATACTGAGATTATTATTAGCAGTGTTTGCTAAAGAACTATTTTTCCAGGAAATTATTATTCAATTAGGGCCAGTAAGCAACCATCTAGATAAAACAGTTTTGGCAGTTTGCTTGAGTAAATCTATACTTACGTGAACAACACAGTATAACTCATCTCTCAAAGCTCCCCAAACTCCTGCTTTTCAGCAGACACTTGAAGCTAAGTGATTTTACCTCTGCATAGTCGGCCACCACCATCAGCTCCACGTATTTCATGCTACTGCTGACATCCCTCCTTTCCTGCAGGAAGAGATAGAACAGATATGGCTGAGCATTGGCTAATTTGATATACTACAGAAGAAGTGCTGAGTCACTGCGTTTAAAATCTGAGTTTATGAATTTAAATACTGTGAGACATGACTAATTGGGACTGGGAGACATCCTGTGTCTTTGGATAGGGACAGACACTCTATTCATGTATGCCAATGCAAGAACAATGTGTCCTTGGTTTAGTACCACTTTAGTCAGCTCTTCTCATTTATTTAAATAAAAAGTTTATTATCTGGTACTTTCCATGAATGTGATACAAAATAGAGCCTGAACTCTTAAAAAAAGACTTTTTTTTTAAACAAATCATCAGTGAAAGAAGGTGCTTAACCAGGAAATGTCTACTGCCAGCTTTAGGAGGTTTAACAAAATATTAAATTTATTAATGCTTTGCAGCACTATTAACAAAATGGGGGTAAATACAATTCAAAACCTTTTTTTTTTGTTTTGGCAATTTTCAAGCTTTAAACATTAAACAAGCATGGGTATTTTTAATGTTTTTTTTTTTTTTAAAGAAGTCTCTTCTGCTCATCAAGGCTGCATTTATTTGACTGAAAATACAAAAAACTGTAATATTGTGAAATATTATTACAGTTTAAAATAACAGCTTTTTATTTTAACACGTCAAAATGTAAAATTTATTCCTGTGATGCAAAGCTAAATTTTCAGCATCATTACGCTAGTCTTTAGTGTCACATGATCCTTCAGAAATCACTCTAATATGTTTTTTTTTTCTGGGATATTTTGATGAATTACAAAAAAAGAACAGTAATATGATTTTAAATAGTTTTATTAAAAGATTTCTATTTCTATTTTTAATAAATGCTGTTCTTTTCAACTTTTTATTCATCAAAGAATCCTGAAAAAGGTATCAAAGGTTCCAAAAAAAAAGCAGCACAACTGTTTCCAACATTGATTTCTGAAGGATCATGTGACAATAAAGACTAGAATAATGATGCCAAAAAATTCAGTTTTGATCACAGAAATAAATTATATTTTAAATTATATTAATATAGAAATCTGTTATTTTAAATTGCAATAATATTTCACAATTTTCCAGTTCTTTTCTGTATTTTCGATCAAATAAATGCAGCCTTGATGAGCATAAAAATCTTACTTATCCCAAAATTTTGAACAACAGTGTATATAACATTGATCCTTGATAAAACATTAACACAAATATATTTTAAAGTCTATTTTACTCTATTTTCAAATATATTTAATGTACATAATGTACAGTAATTTTTTTTCTGTATGGGAATAAATTAATACATTTTGATTTTTCAATTGGATATAGAATGTCAAGACCTCTCTGGTGGGACAGGCCAAATGTATCATTATTAAAAGTGGTATACAGACATGTATTGTTTATAAAACTAACTAGATTTTATGCTAGGTTGATTTTATATTACATAATAGTTTATAAAAACAAAAACCACAAGAAATGTGCCTCTAATGCTTAAAAAAATGCCATGGGGAACCAACATGTACCATATTCGTGATGTGCTGTTGGAACTTCTTTTATGGTGAAGCAGCCATAGGACAGACAATAAACCTCTTTAAAATAAAACATTTTGGATTTGATTCAAGGGGTCCTGTACAGGAATCCCACACATGATCTCACCCTATTGGTCTGCTGAGGCTTTGCCATGACATCAATCAGCTCTTGAAGGCTTTCCGAGTGATTTCTATCTCCATGGTAGTGTCCGCAGGTGCCCACTGGCATTTTTAGACTCTGAGCGTTGAATACAGCATGTCCCTGAGATTGTGTTTGGTCTGCTAGCGGTTCGATCATGTAGCTCACGCTGTTATTGAGTGTTATCATGCCCCTGGAGATTGAGAAGACAATATGTCAATCAATAAGATATTTAAACTTTGAGATTCACTGATTAAGTGGAAAATGAGAGTCATAGACATTTAAACAGGCCGACAGGATGGAAACATCCTCTCAGCTGGGTTTTGCACGGGAAGCAGAGTAGCTTCACCACACAAAATGATCTTTATCCAGGATGGGAGGGTGAAGAAAGAAGGGAATAAATCTGAATTGATAGCCAACTTGTGTTTATGCTGAACTGGTTGATTTAAGCAAAAACAGATTTCCTTGCTTCCTGGATATCAGAGTTTTCCCCAAACACGGGCGTAGTTGCACACACAACACTTCACAGATGTCCAGTGATGACCTACTATCAATGAAAACGCTTCCACTGCAGAAATGCTAAATAATAAGGCACAAATATAAGCCAAAACCAAATAAGATTAAGCTTAATGTGATCGCTACTAGTCTTTAAATGTTAAAAGTTGCTTCTTTCTGCCAAACCAGATTTTTGAACGTCAACTTAAAACAAGTTTGCATATCTGCTGGTGTGTGTATATAAAACACTAGACATTCCTTTTTCTCATTTAGTGGAATCATACATTGCAGCTGTGAAGATCATCTGGAAGGGTGTGTGCATATACACTATAAACTGCTCCAGTTTTTCTCTTCTCCAATCAAATCCACTCAAGCTGTGCTGGCTTAAATATTCATTGATCTGTTTGGATCAGTCAATGCATGTCTGTTCTTCTCCGATTTGAGTCCCTGAAGGAGTCGATGCGCTCAATGGGACTCTATACATCTACCCTCGGCCCACTCAGAAACCCGAAGATCCGGCCACGCTGCAACAGTGAACTCACTGAACTCAAACTTTTGCACAGTGAAAACATGTCCTCATGATGCAAAGTCATATCACTCAAGCTGAAGAGTTTAGGAAATAGAACTAAAATGGTTTGTGAAAGACCCAATTAGTAAAAAGGACACCGTTTTTAATGATAATGCAAAAAAAAAAAACCCACTATAAAATGTAAATCTGATAAACCAAAAACAAAAAACTAAATAAAATACAAAAAAAACAAAAAAAACAAATACATGAAAAAAATTAAAATAAAATATAAAATGAAGAAGGATACTGATTTCTTCTGAAAAATGAAGCTATAGCTCACAAAAGGCTTAGTTATCATGATTTTACCTTGGTTAAATGTGTAATGTGTAATTTCAGACCCAGGAGTGGCACCAAGAGAAATTGCAAGAGAAAATGCAAAAAAAAAAAAAAAACTTTTTACAAAAAGGTTTTAAAAATGACTTGCAAACTCCCCATATCTTCCTTTGCTTGCAACCCGACTATGAAATATTACTTTAAGCTACTTAACGTGGAATATATATTATATGGAATATATATATATATATATATATATATATATATATAAATACTGTTGTTCAAAAATTTGGGATCAGTAGGATTTTTAATGTTTTTGTTTTAATGCTCATTTAATGCTTACATTTTTTTTAATGCTCATCAAGGCTGCATTTTCTTGATCAAAATTACAGAAAACAGTAATGAAACAGTAATTATGTGAAATATTATTACAATTTAAATAATGGTTTTCTATTTTAATGTATTTTAAAATCTAATTTATTCCTGTGATGCAAAGCTGAATTTTCATCATCCATTACTCCAGTCTTCAGTGTCACATGATCCTACAGAAATCATTCTAATATGCTGATTTATTACTTTTATTATAAATGTTAGAAATAATTGTGCTGCTTAATTTTTAATTTTTTTTTTTTTGGAACCTGTGATTCTTTTTTCAGGATTCTTTGAATAAAATGTTAAGTCTTTATAAGTCAATACAAGTCTTTGCGATCACTTTATATCAATTTAACACATCCTTGGTGAATTTCTCAAAAAAAGAAAGAAGAAATATTTACTGACCACAAACTTTTAAACTGTAATTTATATAGATTTCTATGTTAAATAAATGCTATTTATTAAAGTATCCTTAAAAAGAAGTATCACAGGTTCCAACAAAATATTAACCAGCACAACTGTTTTCATTATTGATAATAAATCAGCATATTAGAACGACTTCTGCAGAATCATGTGACACTGAAGACTGGAGTAACGATGCTGAAAATTCAGCTTTACATCACAGGAATAAATTACATTTTAAAATATATTCACACATATTTCACAATATTACTGATGAGCATAAGAAACTTCTTGTAAAAATCATTAAAATCTTACTGATCCCAAACTATTGAATGGCAATGTGTGTGTATATATATATATATATATATATATATATATATATATATATATAAATTTTTTTCACACAAATATTATTTATGTATGATATGCAGATCTGGTTCTTACCTGAGTCCAGCACAGGTGCTAATGACCACACTTGACCCCTGGATTCCTTTGACTGACCCATGATAATAACAGTGATCCTGGAACCAAAACAACATAATATAACATCAGAGGAAAGGAGGAAACTCGTTTTGAATTAATATATATATATATATATATATATATATAATCTGTAATATATGTCTTATTGCTTTATCTAATCTAGAATTACTTTCACAACATTAACATCACACATACTGAATCATTTTGAACACTGATAAAGGTGAAGCGAAACAAACTACTTGTTTCTGTAGTGATTTAGAGCCTATTAGTTTACCGTGACATCACAGTTTATCATAAGATTACCATGACCATATGAGCTATTCATGTGTAATTTAGCAGTGAATGATTGTTGAACGGCTCCTGCACTCACCCTGTTGGAAGGCCTGGAAAACTGACGCTCTCCATTTGAATTGTACCATATCTCCTGATATTCAGAAGAGAGCAGCTCCCTAAGAGAAGAACATACAAAATAATTCAGCTATACATTTAATCAGCGCACAGCTGCTATATAACCAGACAATTTCCATCATGTCCATTAAGGAATAACATAAACACTTCCAACTTGTTTCCATTCCTTTTCTGGAGTCGCACATGAATCAGGATTTGATCCTCATCAGATGTAGGTTATTTGGAGAGAATAAACCAAGAAGACATGCTGGTTTGATTTCAAAGGATTTCTACACAGAAAATGGCTGAAAATGTAAAGTCTCTTTCCTTTAATGGCCTTGAGCTCATTAAAGATTCATCAAAAGTGGCTGAATGCTTTGAGAATCAGAGATGCGCAGTAAGTGTGCTTACAGTCTGAGATCAGACTGTTTATTGTGCTTATATATTCTTTTTTCTCCTCAAAGTTTAAAACAAGACAACTAAGTGCCACTTTTATTGTGCACAAATGTATTCTAGTAGCTTAATAAAATTAATGTTAAACCACTGGACAATTTTACCCATGTCCTTACTACTTTTCTGTGCACTGAACATGGTAGGAACCTTTCTGTCTATGGAGGGTCAGAAAACTCTCAGATTTCATCAAAAAAATCTTAATTTGTGTTTTGAAGATGAACAAAGGTCTGACGGGTTTGAAATGACATAAGTGTGAGTAAGTGATGACAGAATTTTCATATCTGACATCTGCAACAAAATGGGAACTGAAACAGTCTCACACTAAAAATATATTTAATATGATTTGCTAAACGAGTCTGCCTAAACCTACCCACACATTGTGGTCTCATTCTGTCTCTCTCTCACTTTATACACACACAAACACAAAGATCTCAAGCATCTGTCCCTCTTTGTTTAAATTAGTTGGCCTAACAACACTTGTTGGACACAGTCCAGACCTACTGGCCCACAACCTCCATTACCCCTACGCAGGAACACCCACAAGGCAGCACAAGTCTGCACTGGCCCTGCAGGAGCCTGGATCTCCGCCAGGGAGAAAAAAAGTGTCATGGACGCAAATGCAAAGAGGCCCTCAGAGACATACCGGTCATACACCCTTCTGATATACATTGGGCCTTTAAAATAAATAAATGCTACAAGTATAAATACTATCAGACAGGGTTGTTTAAGGTCAAGCAGAATTCACAGCATCAACATACATATTAACAGATTAAATCCCCTAATGCTAATATAAAGGCAATGATGGACAGAAGCTACTATGGCCATAGTATTGATCTGAACATTGTATTTCTAGTGTTTTTACAATTACATACAAATTAACTACATTTTTTGTAAAAGGATATGCATTATCTTTCATGCATATATGTACTTCATAAACACAAATTCATAATTTGTACCTAAGAATAATTAAAAATAATAATAGTTATATCAAAAAAAAAAGTTTTTAAAGAACTTGACAATCAAATGTCCCCATTTCCCATATGTTCTCAGCTTCACTTTTAAATAATGGTTACATATATTTTGAGTATATATTTAAGTATACATTATATCATTTTGAGTATTAGTATACAGTGCGGCGCCAACTAATATTGGCACCCTTGGTAAATATGAGCAAAGGTGGCTGTGAAAATAAATCTGAGTTGTTTATCCTTTTGATCTTACATTCAAAAAATGTACGAAATTCTAACCTTTCATTGAAGTAAAACAATGGAAAGTGGGGGAAAATCTGATCATGAAAGAAATGTTTTCCCTAGTTCACAATTACTAGCACCACTTATTGCAACGTCCTTCTCCCAAGATAACAGTTCCAAGTTTTCTCCTATAATGCCTGATGAGTTTGGTGAACACCTGACAAGAGATCAGAGACCATTCCTTCATACAGAATCTCTCCAGATCCTTCAGAAATCCAGCTCCTTGTTCTTCTTCTCTTCAGTTCACCCCACTCATTTTCTATAAGCTCCAGGTCAGGGAACTGAGAGAGCCATGGCAAAAGCTTCATTTTGTGCTCAGTGACACATTTTTGTGTCGATTTTGATGTTTGTTTTGGATCATTGTCTTGATGGAAAATCCAAACATGGTCCACTATAAGATTTCTTACAGAGGCAGTCAGGTTTATTTTTTTTTTTATCTACTGGCATTGGATAGAATCCATGCTGCCACGTATCTGAACAAGACGTCCAGGACCTCCGGCAGAAAAATACGCCCAGGGTGGGTTTGCTGCCAGAAAGCTCTTTTTTATGTTTCATCTGACCATAGAAGTCAGTGCCGTTTGAAGTTCCAGTCATGTCTGACAAATGAATATGCTGGAGTTTGTTTTTCTTGAGTTTTTTTTTAACCCATTTGAACAATGTGGTGATGTAGGGGCTGTTTACTGATTTTTTTTTAGGCTTTCTGGCCCCAAGATTCAACTAATCTCTGCAATTCTCCAGCTCTCCAGCAATCCATGGAGAGTCACTGGCCACTCAAACTCTCCTCCTCAGCATGCATTATGACGATTCAGACATACGTCCTCTTCCAGGCAGACTTGTAACATCATTAGTTGATTGGAACTTCTTAATCATTGCCCTGATGTTGGAAATGGGGATTTTCAATGCTTTAGCTATTTTCTTATAGCCACTTTCTATTTTGGGAAGCTCAACAATCTTGTTCTGTTCATCAGAACTATATTCTTGTAATAGATGATTAAGGGAATTTGGCCTTAGTGTTCCTCATATTTATAGTCCTCCTGTGGAACAGGAAGTCATGGCTGGACAATTTAAGTCACCCTGGTGTGCTACAAAATGTAAATATGAATGAATATACGTCAGGGATATTTTACTCAGATAAATTTCTAGGGGTGCCAGTAATGGTAGCCAACATTCATTGGAGAAAAACCATTGGTTTCCCCCCACTTTCAATATTTAACGTCAATGAAAGTTCAGAATTTTGTGAATTTTTTAAATGAAAGATCAAAGAGATAACTGATGCAGATTTATTTTCACAGCTGCCTTTGCTCATATTTACCAAAGGTGCTAATGTTAGTGGGCGGGAGTGTATACATTTGTTTAGGTTCTTTAATGTAAAATACATTTTATTGTGATACTTTTTTTTTTAATGTGTAAAAACATTAAATTAGTTTGTCTCTTAAACTCAAGTTCACACAGTTGCGACTTGTGTTTTAAAATCGTAAGCATATACCCTAAATCACATGACTTGCTAGAAATGACATCATTTCCTTGGAAGGAAGACACCTCCAAGAGCAAGGTAAGTGTTAACCACAAACGCTTCTCTCTTTTCCTGTTTTTTAGTAGACTTTTCTTACAACGTAAATAACAACGGCTGCGTCCGAAAGCTCTAAAATGCTGCCTTCGGAGACTCTTAAGTCTGTCCGAAACTGTTCCCGGAGTTGCCTTCGCAGCCTTTAAAGTCACTGCCTGATAAGGCCGCGAGGCAGCAAGTCAGCTGACTAGGCTTTCGGACACAGCCAACATCTCCACCCTGTCGTATATATCAATATATACAGAACATTAAAATGTTTGTTCATTTTTTTGAATAGATTTTTATCTTATAAAATATTTCTAAATGTTAATCATCTGCTAGCATATTTTTTTCTTCCTAGCCATTAGCTTTCATTAGCATTAACATCCACCCTGTCAGTTTACAGAATATTTGGTCAGAATTATTATGTTATCCTAGTCTTAGCTTGATTAGTGTATTATTCTAATAGACAGACAATTTTTCCCTCCAAGTATCTTTTTTCAGCAAACCCATATGAATGACCCACAGACACCTATTGTATAATTTCAGAAGACATGGATTTATCAACTTGGATTACCACCGTGTTCACTTTGTGTGGTTTTTGAAGCATCGGTTTTCATTTTTGGTTGGAGTATGAGAGAAAACACAGCCAATTCAACTACTAATATAATACAAAATGTTCGATATTAACTACATAAATGCCTCTAATGTTTGATTTTAACTTTAAATATATGCAAGCATGAGCAGACGAATGTTCCACCAATTCAACCATAAGAATCAGACACTTACGCATGAATATTTTTTACCCTGTAATCAAATGTGTTAGTACTGACATCTAGTTAAGTATAGGAACTGAAGAGGGTGACATTTAATGATCAGTCTTCATTTTGAAAAGAAAAGTATGCAGTGACCACCTTTTTAACAGACAACGACAAACCGAGACACAACATCTGCAGACACACTTAGTTTTTGACAGACAAATGATGAAGGCGTATAATTTGCAACTTTGACAGCGAACACCAACAAGGTCATTTCATTTCCAAATACACTCCAAGAGTGTGGAAAAGCACTCAGGACAAAATTTGGGGCAGTAGGCCAGAGGGGTTCTTGAGTGTATCTAATACCCTCTCAAACAATGCACGCCTGTTGATCCAGAACTAAAACAAGGCTCGCACTTAATGTGCCACACTGCCGCCCAGTGACCCAATATGCGATGCTATACTGAGCCCAGCCATAAACAGCCACTGGGCTAACAAGAAGAATCATAAATTAACAATAAACTGACTCTGGCTGAGCATGACGCTATAGTCCCTAAGGCTCTGGAAAAACAGCATGAGTGAGAAAGAGATAGCAGGAATTTTACTGACAGAAAGAAGGATGTTGCGCTTACCAGGTGGGCGATTAACAGAAATTTTAAGTGGCGCCTTGGCAGTTGTTTTAGCTACACGATAACAAACACTTACAGAAAGACACCTATAAAACAAACGCTGACAAAAATAGACCCTGCAGAGAGTTTGACTGTGGTCCAAACTAACTAGACTAACTGTACAAGGAGATGTTGAATAACTTTTACTAACTTGCCCATTAATATTTCTTACTAGCATTTAAACTGAATTTCAAACTAATTTTTATTACAATACACACTACCAGTCAAAAGTTTTTGAACAGTAAGATTTTTAATGTTTTTAAAGAAGTCTTCTGCTCACCAAGCCTGCATTTATTTGTTTGAAAGTACAGCAAAAACAGTAAAATTTTTAAATATTTTTACTATTTGAAAAAAAACTTTTTCTATTTGAATATCTTTTAATTTTAATGCCATTTATTCCTGTGATTGCAAAGCTGAATTTTTAGCATCATTTCTCCAGTCACATGATCCTTCAGAAATCATTCTAACATGCTGAACTGCTGCTCAAAAACATTTACTATTATTATTATGTTGAAAACAGCTGAGTAGAATTTTTTCAGGTTACTTTAATGAATAGAAAGTTCAGAAGAACAGCATTTATCTGAAATAGAACTATTTTGTAACATTATAAATGTCTTTATCATCATTTTTGATCAATTTAAAGCATCCTTGCTAATTGAAAGTATTAATTTCTATAGTTTTTTTTTCAAAAAAAAAAATTTAACTGACTCCAAACTTTCAAATGGTAGTGTATAATGTTACAAATCTTTTTATTTCAGATAAATGCTGTCAATGATCATTGGATCTTTCTATTCATTAAAGAATCCTGAAAAATGTACTCAAGTGTTTTAAATATTGATAATAATAGCAATAAATGTTTTTAAACAGCAAATCAGCATATTAGAATGATTTCTGAAGAATCATGTGACGCTGAAGACTGGAGTAATGATGCTGAAAATTTAGCTTTGATCACAGGAATAAATTACATTTTAAATTATATTTAGATAGAAAATAGTAAAAATATTTCACAATATTACTGCTTTTGCTGTATTTTGGATCAAATAAATTCAGGCTTGGTAAGCAGAAGACACATCTTTAAAAAATCTGAAAAATCTTACTGTTCAAAAATTTTTGACTGCTAGTGTATCTATCTATCAGAATTTTGTCTAACGTTTAAAAAAAAATCTGAAAAATCTCTGTGGTAAACTCTTGGTCAAATCTGAACAGGACTACATGCATATTAGCTTGCTGTCAAATTCCTTAACTCAAATTTGCTGCATAACTACATAAAGTCTTTCTTTCTCCGTCCCTCTGTTTAATCTAGGAAAAGAATATTCATATATTACACCACAATGATGCAAAACTGAATGATTTTCGACCCACAGAGCACTAAAAGGGTTGGCACGGGGCCCGACAGATGCAGTGATGAAGAGCTATGTGTTTGAGACACGGCTGTCTGGCAGCAGCTGAAACAAAGAGCTCATTTCAGTATAGACGAGCTGCGTCTCGAGGGTCAGTGGGCCACATTTTCTCCTCATATCAAATGACATCATTCTAGAAAGAGGGCGAGGGAGGAGGGAGAGAGAAAGATGAAATAGGGACATCACAAATAGACAGAATGATTGGAAAGGGTGAAAAGAGGAGAGGAGACGGGCTGGAGGGGAGGATGATGTAATTGAGGGCACTGCCTTGGCCATCGCCATGACGGAGGGGCTTTTATTGCCCTGTGCAAGAGCGTTTAAGAGGCTAAAAGCCTGTTCGAGCACTCTGCCCTCTAACTGACAGCAAGTCAGCCTCCCAGAGGGGTCGTCTGAAAGTCAAACAAACCAATGCATGTATAAGAAAATAAACATGAGAAGCAAGAGAATGCAGAAAGCATGCATTAAGCTCGACATAAAAATCAGTATTAAACACTTACTTACCCGTATAAAGACTATATTAAATTTGATAAGCTAATTTCTGAGGCGTCTAAATTATTAACATGATCAAATCTATCTGTTGTCTGATTGATAGTTCATACTTTTTAGCAAGTAGAAGGCCTTTTAGTAAAATTTTAAAAACGTCCCTCTTCAGGTCATGGTACACGTTTAATTTTTTGCTGTGAAATTCATAACGATTTTTATAAAGTGAACATAAGAATAACTTTTGTTTTGTTAGTTATATTTCAAGATGAACATTTACTAGACTGAAGCAACTTATGTTAGAATGTGAGTATCTGTTAATCAACAGGATTTTGACGAAGATTAATTAAAGTTCTTCTATCAATTATCACTCCATTGCATTTCATTATAAAGCTGAGGTCAAAAGTTTACATACACTTGCAGAATCTGCTAAATGTTTTTTTTAAACCAAAATAAGAGAGAGCATACAAAATGCTTGTTATTTTTTAGTACTGATGTGAATAAGACATTTAACATATAAGATATTTACATATAGTCCACATGAGAAAATAATAGTTGAATTTATAAAAACTGCCTGCTGTTCTTCAGAAAAATTCTTCAGGTCCCACAAATTCTTCGTTTTTTTTTTAACCTTTTTTTTTATCAATGACTGTTTAAGAGCCGGGGGGTGAAAACTTTTTGAATTTGAAGATCAGGGTTAATTTAACTTATTTTGTCTTCTGGGAAACATGTAAGTATCTTCTGTAGCTTCTGAGGGGCAATACCAAATGAAAAAGATATGATATTTAGGCAAAATAAGAAAAAATGTACACATCTTCATTCTTTTCAAAAGTTTACACCCCCGGCTCTTAATGCATCGCTTTTCCTTTTAAAGCATCAGTGAGTGTTTGAACCTTCTGTCAAAATCATACAGTCATTGTTGGAAAGAGTTAAAATAACAAGGGTTCAAAAAAAAACAGCTGTGGATCATTCAGGTAACAACACATTATTAAGAATCAAGAATCAAAATAAGTCAAACCGTCAACCGCCTGGCTCCAATTTTCTACCTGACACCCATTTTTTACAATCCAATCAACTCCAGATGGTAAAATCAAGTCCTGCTCTAAATAATCTCTATTTGATTCAAAAAAGCTTTGACACTATAAAAGCAAAATGGTTATAAGTGACATTTCAGGTCGACTTTAAATAAATCACCACTAGTAACCTAATAATCCCCTGATGACACAGACCAGCATTTTGACTGAAACTATTAGGGAGGACACGGCCTCAGACCCCAGACTAATGTTTCCTCTGAGATCTGTCAGCCTTCCGGAGAGGGAAAACAGACAGAAATACAAGAGGGATAGAGGGAAAGAAACTTCACTTGCGGGTCAGCAGACATTGGGTGCAAAAGAGAACGAGGACTCTAGAGAGTCAGCTGGGTTGTGGGGTTCCCTGCTACTTCAAAATTTGAGCCCTAAATAATATCTCACCACTGACCTTCAAGGCGTGCTACCCCAGTCTCGCCACCCTCAGAAAACCTGAATCAGCACTGCCCTGCTTGGATCTAAACCCAATCACCTCCTTTGGGTCCATGAGGGCAAACATTCATTAGAATAAAAGCCTGGAGACGCCAACACACACACACAAAAGCTTTCTCCTTCAGACTGTGATGGATCTATCCTGGATGATGGCCATTGACTACAGATGCCTGGAGATTCACAGCTGCTTTTTGATATTCTATGCATGAGTGCTCACTTTTTAAATGGAGCAAACAAGACATTCAACTAAACAAGAAGGCAGAAAGCACAGAGATTCAACTTCATACTGTTGTTGCAGAAAATCTTTAACATTTACATCACTGACAGCCAAACCATTCCCTTGAAATCAACCATACTGCAGCTAGAAAATCCTTACAAGGCTAAGAAATGTGTTAAATAAGCACTATATTTTGTGTATTTCATGTAACATTTTAGCTAAAAGTGCTTTAATACAGATATGAGTTGATAAGCACATAAACAAAGACAGTCAACAAAGATAACTGGCTTTAACTGTTAAGATTTACCAGTTCAAACTGTAAATGAATATACATGAGAGCTCAGTGGCAGTTTAATGTGAGAGAAGCTGAAATTTCTGCTCTAATTTCCTGTACTCAAAATCATCCGTCAAGAACCCTAATTAGCATGGATTGTTTTTCACTGAGTGACCCATGGGTGTACATGGAGGTTAAAGAAGCCTTTCAGAACTAGGAATGACTCCCAAACACACCAAAGACAGAAAATATCTCTAATTAATGACAAACTTGACCCTAATTAGTATTAACCCGAGCCTTTATACAGAGATGGATATCTTTAAAGCCACTTCCCTTGCTTTTATCTTGCGCAATTATTAAAATTATCCAAACAAGAAATTGAGCTTGTATTACTATTCAGTGCTTGGACATGAATGCAGGAATGAGCGTGGGATAGCTAACACTGCATTGATTTTGCAACAGCCTTAATCAATAAATAGTCTACATAAGAAAATCTTACTAGTGCTGAAACCCCCGGCATTCAAAAATAGCTCTGCTGAGACACCAAAAGAAGAAATTTGTCATATCAGTGCTACTCAGGTAGGAAGTAACCTTATGAAGTAAGCTTATGGGTGAGACTTTCGGTTCAATAGAAACCTGTACATGGGAAATGACGAAAAGAATAATAGTTTGCAGTAAATGGTAACATTTTTTTGCACTACAAACCAGTACATTCACATTTAAGATAATACAAAAAAAATTAGGACTGTCATGATTCCTCGATTAAATTCAAGTACTCGATTATAAAATATCCTCGATTTTGCCCGTGTCGATTAAAGGAGAAGTTCACTTCCAGAACAACAATTTACAAATAATTTACTCACCCCTTTGTCATCCAAGATGTTCATGTCTTTCTTTCTTCAGCCGTAAAGAAATTATGTTTTTTAAAAGGAAACATTTCAGCATTTTTCTTCATATAATGGATATGGTGCCCCGATTTTGAACTTCCAAAATGCAGTTTAAATGCAGCTTCAAATGATCCCAAATGTGGTTGTAAACCCCAGCCGAGGAAGAAGGGTCTTATCTAGCGAAACGATCAGTTATTTTCATTAAAAAATATATATACTTTTTAATGCCAAACGCTCGTCCTGTCTTACTCTGCTTGGACTGTTTTTGTTCCGGTTCGTGACAGTTAGGGTATGTCTAAAAAGTCCCATCTCATGTTCTCCCTCAACTTCGAAATCGTCCTATATCGCTGTTTTACCTTTTTTGTTAAAGGTGTTTGATCATCTTTGCACATTCACGTTGCAAAGACTGGGTCGGTACTTCTGCAGCTATGTAAGATGATTTTGAAATAATTTTTAAAGTTGAGGGAGAAAATACGATCTGAGTTTTTCGACATACCCTAACTGTCTTGAGCCAGAATGCACAGAGTTCATGGAGAGAAAGGCAAGACGAGCGTTTGAGATTAAAAAGTATTTCAATTGTATTCTTTTTAATGAAAATAACCGATCGCTTCGCTAGACCCTTCTTCCTCGGCTGGGATCGTTTACAACCGCATTTGGGATCGTTTGAAGCCGCATTTAAAGTTTTGGAAGTTCAAAATCGGGGTACCATATCAGTCCAATATATGGAGAAAAATGCTGATTTTTTTTCTTCAAAAAACATAATTTCTTTACGACTGAAGAAAGAAAGACATGAACATCTTGGATGACAAGGGGGTGAGTACATTATATGTGAATATTTATTTTGGAAGTGGACTTCTCCTTTAACTGGCAAACAATCCATGAAAAGCATTTTTAGACCATTTTCTTATGCTGCACCATTTAAAGCTATTCACAAGCTATTGTAAATTCACAGAGGCTGCGATTCAGTTCAATAAAATGCGTCATTAGGGACTTGAAGCAGCAGCCACGGATGGAACGGCAACGGCATTCCGACGTCATATTGCGCGTTCACGACTTCAACTGCCACTTCTTGACGTTCTACTGTAGCCGTCTACTACGGGAGAACAGCTGGTTTGCCGTAGTCTTTACAACGTCACAGATTAGGTAGATAAATGTTACATTTTATAGTATATACCACTGAAATTCCATCAGTATACGATTCTACCATTAGTCATTCATTTAATCTGTGCTGATATGTTTTAAACTTAAGCCAATTTTAACGATGTTTTCATTTGTACAAAGATATGTCTGCTGTTGGCATCAGCACCTAGTTGCTTAATGATTTTTACGTTCTCGGCTACGGCGGGGTTACAGCCTACTTCCGGTCATCGTAGCCGTTCCATTGGAAGCTGTTGCTTATCACGACTTTAAAATAAAAGTTTGAACCCTTGCTCTGAGTTTGCATGTTCTGATGTCCACATGTTCTTGTTTAAGAAATGACAGTGACTGTGTCATTTCTAGCATAAAAAGCCAAATATTAAAGATTAAGTACACATTTGAATTAAATGTTGTTTAGTCAATATTAAACAAGGATTAGATCGGGCTGTAAAGTGTAAAAACAATCATCAGGTCGTTGGCGCCCTCTGCAGGCATTTGATATAATATATAATGTACAGAAGTTAATTATGTTGTGTTATTACATTATATATTTTAACTGTTTTGCTCAATAAAACTATATGATTACATGCTTTTTAGATTTTATTTGAAACAATTGAAGAGTTCAGATGCAAAAGCCTCTAAATCCGTCTGACATTTTCCTTTAAAATACGCATTTTTATTAGGCTCCTATGAATAGGTTTCTACGTAAGTACCGGCACTTCTAATTGAGCTGAGGCTGGGATTTAGTGAGTTTGAAGTAAAAGTATTTGATGGATGTATACTATGTGTCAAAAGCATTCACTCAGTATCATTATCTCATTTTTGACCAAGGTGGCTTTTAGCTGGTTTTGCATCTGAACTCTTCAATTATTATTGCCTCATTCCTATTATATATGTATATGTAAGTCATTTTAAAGTCTATTGTTTGCTTAGGTTTGTTTTTATTACCACCAAAAAAATTATCTGATTACTTGGTTAATTTTCAGAATAACTGACTGATTACTCGATTACCAAAATAATCATTAGCGACAGCCCTAATTAAATTAACATGGTAAGACCAATTTGCAATATAAAGCAGCAAAAATTGCTGGACGCAGATGAGACCAGAAGCCAAACCCATATAATTTTCAAAAGGCACACCCACTTTTGTGTGAAGGAAAAAGGTGGATAACCTAGAAATTAGTTAGCATTAAATTAGCATTTCTGGTTCCACTATTCTTGTGTCAGTTGGGTTTTTGATCTGGTTTTTGGATAAATGTCTGAAATGTGTGTTTAACACAATATTTTCACATTTTATTCTACAACATAAAATACACAAGTAATATCCACAGATTTTTTTTTAGCTTTTAATTGTTTTAAAAAAAGGCAGTTACCAACAAGTGGCTAATGGCATTAGGTGGTTGGCGTCAATAAACGTCATCATGATGAACGGGTAAACTCATCTACTTACTTGTCAGTTTTACAGCCTCACCATGTTTACAATCACACTCTTGCAAACTATTCTAATGCAAACTTTCAGGGAAAATGTTTTTGTAGTTTGTTCATTGCCAATATTTATCTTTTTATTACTGCCGACTACATTAAGTTGAACAAAACGTGTAAGAATCATACAATTTTGTTAGTCACAAAGCTTATTTCTTGCATTAATCCAAAAGCCGCCCTTATGAAAATTAACCATGGTTTTATTATAATAAAACATGTTTTTTCATATTGACTATCATTTGTATAACCACAGATTTAAATACAAATACCATTGTTAAACTGAGGTTAGTGTAGCAAAACTATGGTTAATTTGTGGTTACCTAAAGGTTTAACTATATGTTTTTTTTTTTGGTTTTATTTGTCATAAAACCATGGTTCATATTTATAATTTTCATTTTTTTTATTAAAAACCACAACAGAACTCATACGATATTATGGACATTATCTATTGATGCTAATTTTCAAAACACTGCTGTTGGTCAGTCACCATGACTTCTTAACAGTTTGACATTGCATCATATTGGAATCCAATAACAACTTGTATCTCTAAATTAGGATGTTTCTCAATACTATGTGTAAAACATTACTAAATTCTTGCGAATTATCAACCACATCCTTTTCAAAAATAAACTGACAAAATGTAGTGCTCATGAAACAGTGCTAACTGTTTTCATCACTCCAGAGTTGCATCTGTGACAAATGCCCACAGCAGGGTGTCGTCCCCTGGGCTTATCTCAGCCAGACACCATGGAGTCGTGGTCTGGATGGATCTTCAGTTGGTAGCCTATGGCTTTTCCATCTGCTCTGATTTCCAGATAGTACCTTTACTATTGTGACAGCACTTAGACCAGGGTAGGGTTGCAACAGCCTTTCACAAGTTCTTACTTAAATGGAACATAAAGTCCACACTACAGGCTTAGTAACTACTAGCTAGTACTCTGTACTTTATTAGGTTTCAAATTTGTTCTTAAGGGTCCCACAGAAAACCTGTCATGGAGCTGAGATTCAACTTCAGTTCAGTGGTGCAATGCAAAAACATAATAAGTTGTAACTTGGTGCCCTTTTACGTCAAAACTAGGCACAGCTGGTGCAACCGGCCCTAGGAGAGGACTGTGCTGTTTTTAAAAAAAGTTCTGTCACTTGCCTTTTAATGCCAATCATACAACCTGATTTATTCTGTTATCAACCTGTTATCATGTCCACTAATTAACTTACTCCCTAATGGCAATGTGCTCCAGGGGAAGGCAGTAAACCATATGACACGCTCAGCTTCCTGTGTCCTGGAGCAGGCGTATCAAATGTCACTCACATATGGATTAATACTCGTGCGGTGCAAACGCTCTCCATCAACACATGCACATCTGTTCATGCCAAAATGAAAAGGGAAACCACATAGATGTGTATTTTTGGCACAACGCTATGAACAGCATTTCATTGCGAATATATCACGACACCTCTAGTCGGTAAGTGATATGTGGCTACAGTGGAGTAAAGCTTTAGAGTGAATGGAGATGGTTATTTATAAGACTACATGCACAAACTCACTCATTTCTCTGGAGTTGTAGAATCAGATCTTCTCCTCCCACAGTAATTTTGACCTCTGCCTCAGATGGATGCTGGGAAGGTAAATCAATTAGGTTAGAATAGAATTACCCAATAAATTCCATTATGCAAAAACGGTGGTAGATACATGATAGTGTTAGAAAATATAATAAATGAGGAAAGTAGGTATTATATAGGTATTATATACAGTGGGGTCCCAAAAACATGAGAGCATACTGATTATTTCTATAATATATCAACAAAAATACACTGGAAGTTTTAAGAATTCACAGCAAATTTAGACTAAAAATATGCTAACAAACAAAATAGAAATATTCAAAAGTTCTTAAGAATATTCTAATATTATTCTCTATAAGTCTAATATAAATCACTTGTCACAAAAGCAACCTTATAGTAAAGGTTACATGTTTTTGCTTCTATATAAACACAAGATGATTTTTAGATTAGTTTTTAATCATTCTGGATAACATACACAAAGCTGTGGAGTTCATAGCGAAATACCAAATACTAGGACTTTTGAAACTCACTGAAATTGTTATGATGAAATATTGACTTAGAAAAACAAAATTAATTTAGACGTTTGATTCACAAGCCATTTTGCGACAAATTAGACCCGCAAATATGGAGCTCGACAGTTTAAAACACAATGAACCCCTCATGCACTACTACTAGATAGATTCTCATTCTCAAAACAACACTACTTCCAGTCAGCATTACCTTAGTGCCCTCATGAGATCTTTTGTGTCTGGCTGGGCTGATCCACTGTGGATAAGTGATAAAGTGCTCCGGGTTGTCATGGATGCGAGATGAGTCTCTATGCCAACGTTCATCTAATAGTGTAAAAAATCAATCACGTGAGCAATAAATAATCCATCTGACACAATTTCTTGCCATCGTTCCAGCGCTCAGCATCTTCTATTCCACGCAGACTTCCACGAAACACAACAACGCGCACCCGGTATTATTTTACAAAGACTAATATAATAACACTCACCCGTATGTATGTCCTCGCCATGTGCAGTGCAAAAAGAGAGATGTAAACAACAACAAAAACATAATAATAAAAACAATCGGAACTGCACTGCGCCCGCGACCATGCAGCGATTCAAATGCACGCCCTGAAGCATCATAAAATGCAAAAAATAAAAAATGCACGAAATAAACGAACCGTGCACGATGAATTATTATCGATTATGAACAGCATTCATGATGAACAGCACCGGTTGTGTTGTGTGTCTGTGTTTGTCTGTAGAGACCGACAGAGGCAGTGAGAGGAGCGCATCTTTACAGGGCTCTATCACCCTGATTCAAGCACCTCCCCTCCACCAGCCTGCCTCCACCATTCATAAAATCATCTATCTATCTATCTATCTATCTATCTATCTATCTATCTATCTATCTATCTGTCTATCTATCTATCTATCTATCTGTCTATCTATCTCTCTGTCTGTCTGTCTATCTGTCTATCTTACAAAAATTAACTATGGTTTTACTACCAATAAAACAAAATGAAAAAAAAAAAAACCATTAACCATGGTCTTGCTACACTAACCATCGTTTAACCATGGTATTTGTAGTAAAACTGTGGTTTTGCAAATGGTAATCAATGCGCCAAAAACCATGGTTACTACACTAATAAATAAAACCATGGTTAAATTTTGTAAGGGTATCTCTCTATCTGTCTCTATAGTGGTATGCCTATCTATCTATCTATCTATCTGTCTATCTATCTATCTATCTATCTATCTATCTATCTATCTATCTATCTATCTATCTATCTATCTGTCTGGTCTATCTATCTATCTATCTATCTATCTATCTATCTATCTCTGTCTGTCTATCTATCTATCTATCTATCTGTCTCTATGGTGGTATGCCCTATCTATCTATCTATCTATATCTATCTGTCTGTCTATCTATCTGTCTATCTGTCTGTCTATCTCTCTATCTATCTATCTATCCTGTCTATCTATCTATCTATCTATCTCTCTGTCTGTCTGTCTATCTATCTATCTATCTATCTATCTATCTGTCTCTATAGTGGTATGCATCTATCTATCTATCTATCTGTCTGACTGTCTGTCTATCTGTATTTTTGTCTGTTTGTCTCTATAGTGGTATATCTATTTTTCTATCTGTCTGTCTATCTCTTTAGTGGTATGTATGTCTATCTATCTATCTATCTATCTATCTATCTATCTATCTATCTATCAGTCTATCTGTCTACTGTATCTATCCATCTGTCTCCATAGTGCTATGCTATCTATCTATCTATCTATCTATCTATCTATCTATCTGTCTCTATACTGCTATGCCTATCTATCAATCTATCTATCTACCTACCTACCTATCTGTCTGTCTATCTGTCTCTATAGTGGTATATCTATTTTTCTATCTGTCTGTCTCTTTAGTGGTATGTCTATCTATCTATCTATCTATCTATCTATCTATCTATATGTTTGTCTCTCTGTCTCTATAGTGGTATATCTGTCTGTCTGTTTAGTGGTATGTCTATCTATCTATCATCTATCTATCTGTCTGTCTTTCAAATTCACATTACCATGTTTTTACTATAGTAATAGATCCCTACAATACAAATACATTGTTAATGATGAATTATGATGAAGATTAATTAAATGTAAAATCACCTGAATTAATAAATGTCCTAAGCCTTCAATGGCATGTGCAGTTGTTACAGTCACAACATGCTGCTGTACAGCACTCACTGTTATAATTTAAGCACAAAATGAGGTCAGGGATACCCGATATAACCTGAAATAAAACACACCTTGGCACCAAAATAATAGTGTAGCACAATTCATTAAAACTAAAAGAAACAAAAAGATTTCTAGTAGCAGCCCGCATGCTGAGCTATGATACAGACCTTTGCTAAATATTAGTGGTAAAAATATCATGTTCATGCTTGGTCTTGAAAGGCATTTACAGTTGTTACAGTGACAGCGTACATTCACTGTTATAATTTAAGCACGAAACGAGGTCAGGGATACCATATTACACACTACACACAACATTGTGTGTAATAATATACACCTTGGCTTCAAAACAGCCACCACAGAGAGTAGTGTAGAGGGAAGATGTGTGTCCCTGCAGTGATTCATTAAAATCAGTAGCATAGATAAGGAGATAGACAGACTTCATGATCAGACTACATGCTGTGTGAGCAATAATTCTGTGACTTCATCTAATTGCATCCAACATCAAAGTACAGGAAGACCCAGACGAGCACAAACTACATCCTCTAGGATGTTCATATCTGTCTAAGCTTTGATGTTAAAATTTTTTTTAAGCAAAAATCTGGGTTACAGCAAGACACTTGCAATGAAAGTGAATTGGGGGCCAATTCGCAACATTAGATTTCAAAAGTATAGTTATATTCTGCTATTAAAAATATTTTTGTGGTGATCAACATTATTGCACAAATGCTGTGGATTGAGCTCAACTTAAAAAGCTCTTCAAACAATGCAAAAGTTTTGAAAGTATTTTTAATTGTGCTTTTATGCAATTGTAAAATTCACATTTTTGCTTTTAAATCAACCATAAATTGTTCTTATTCACTTCCATTCTAAGTGCCTCAGTAAAACTTCAGGGGCACAGTTAAAAATAATTGTTGTAATCAACATTATGCCACAAATGCGGTGGATTGAGTTTAACCCAGAATATTTAATTATATAATTCTCTTTTCATTAAATGTGCCCTATACAGAAAATGTAATGACACTAAAACTTGTCTGGAGTAATACTGACTTTTAAAGTCATTACTACACTGAGAGGAAACAGTGGGGGGTGAGGTAAAACAGATGCTCATCCCTGCAGGAGAGAATAAGATCCCTGTGTCATTCCTTTTCTCCACTAGGAATCTTGGGGGGAAGAATAACATGGCAACATCCCCCTTCATTTACCTTCTTTTCCTCCAAAAAAAAGACAATTATATATATAAAACACAAAGTTGTTTTTATTATTAAATACCAAAGGGAAAAATGAACTAGCATTTGGTCTGGTAGTCTTTTAACCATGTGATCAACACTGGTCGCTTTCCAGAATGTCTGGATGTTCTTCCCAGAACTGATCTCCAATGATATCACAGGAATGACTTGTGACCTTCTTTCTGGTCCGTGTTACAGTGACTTCGGTCTCTCCTTTATCTGGCCGCTTGATCTGTTTAGTTGTGGTTTCATTCACCTGAATGAAGGAATTTGAGAAATTAAAAATGAAAGATAATAGATAATTAAAAAAAATATATGTTTTGCAGCTGCAGCTTACCTTTTCCCATATTAAAGTTGTGCCTTTTTTGTGCATTGGAGATTCATTATTGTAATTAATATTGAACTCAGAAAACAAGATCTCATTCTTATCCGCCGCTTGTGTTCCCTGTATATGGGAATAATTATGCAACTTTTTAGTTTCTTCATGTAAATGACACTACATTTATATAATGTGAACAGACAAAATAACTGAAATGAGATGTGTTTAATAAAACTAATATGGAAAAATAAGGCATAACAATTATGCATTATATCGTTAATTAAATACTGATTATGTTTCTGGCTAAATCTGTTAATTGGATAATATTCATAGAAGAGAGACAGCTTTTAAATACTGCCATGTTTATATTATTTTGGATAGCAATCTTCTTTGTGCCTTTGTGCCATTAGTGACAATCATTTCCCAAATCTATATAATATAATAATCTATATAAGAAAACAACTCAGAAAAAACATAAAAATACTCAGTTAAATCATACACTGAGTCTCTCCTCAGCTTGCGTTGTGGTCAGTCCACCTTTCTGCACCAGCGTCCAAAACGTAGTGTTGTATAAATTGTTAATGTGACCTGAATAGAAATAACAAATGTGAAAATTAACAATATTGAGATTCTGAAACAATTCTCAATCCACTGTCAAATTTTAATTAAGTCTGCATAGCTAGATGTTAATTTCTAGGACACCTAGAATGAAAAAATAATGGATTTCATATTTATGCACTACCAGTCAAAAGTTTTTGAACAGTAAGATTTTTAATGTTTTTTAAAGCATCATTACTCCAGTCACAAGATCCTTCAGAAATCATTCTAATATTCTGCTGCTCAAAAAACATTATTATGTTGAAAACAGCTGAGTAGAATTTTTTCAGGTTTCTTTGGTGAATACATTTCTATAAATTATTTATCAAAAAATTACACTGACTCCAAGCTTTTAAATGGTATATTGCATAATGTTACAAAAGCTTTTTACTTTATCTTACCATTCATCAAAGAATCCTGAAAAAAAAAATGACTCAACTGTTTTAAATATTGATAATAATAAAAATGTTTCTTGAACAGTAAATCAGCATATTAGAATGATTTCTGAAGTGACTGAAGCCTGGAGTAATGATGCTGAAAATATAGCTTTGATCACAGGAATAAATTACATTTTTAAATATATTCAAATAGAGAACAGTTATTTTAAATAGTACAAATGTTTCACAATGTTACTGCTTTTTCTGTACTTTGGAAAAATAAATGCAGGCTTGGTGAGAAGATGATGTTCAAAAAACATTAAAAATCTTCCTGTTCAA
The DNA here is from genome assembly GCA_012976165.1 of Labeo catla. Classification (NCBI taxonomy): domain Eukaryota; kingdom Metazoa; phylum Chordata; class Actinopteri; order Cypriniformes; family Cyprinidae; genus Labeo; species Labeo catla. The sequence continues at coordinate 131,793 of VONZ01000592.1, forward strand.
AAACTTTTGACTGGCAGTATATTTTAATGCATAATCAAAATACAATTTATTTATGTAATGAACATTTATCACATGCATTAATGCTCCATCACAAGCAAACGTTAATATTACCATATTAACAACCACAGGGTTGTCGTGAAAAAAGTACAATCACAATACATTTCAGAAGTCAAAAATTGTCAAAAAGTAAAAAATTTCATTCTAATATACACTCACATTTTAGCACTAAATTTGCTACAAAATTCACTTACAATCTGCCTGTCTCCAGCTTAGGTAGTCTCTTAGATTATGGTTGCTCGGATATAGAACTACCCTTCCATCAAAGCTGGGAGGGTACAGCAACGGCTGCTCCCCAAAATACTCCTTCCAGTAGTAAACAAAGCTAGAGGAAAACTGCGAAGTCACATGGGTCATCAGTTTACTGTAGAGAGAGAAAGGAAAACATTTTATGGGTAATTTTCCTAGACAGCATAACCCTGGAAAACCATCTTCCAACTGCAGTGTCTGGCATTAAGATGGTTTTATCAAATGTTCTGTCATTGTACCTGGCCCTTCTTTTGAACCAAGTTGTTGATCTTTTGAACACAAAGCTGAACTCATCACTCTGTCCATAGGCTATAGTGATGTCATCCAGCTCTTCCATGACCGAACGGGCACTGCGGCTCATCAAACCCAGAGCTCGGTTATCATTTGGTTTCATGAAGTTATGCTGCTCAGAAAACCTGCAATCGTAAATACCATGTTGAAAGTCACTTCACTCATCACTCATTTTCTACCCACCATGAAATTGTGCACACATAAGAAACAGTGTTAGTGCTGCAACAGCATGTTACACTGTACAAAAGCACTTACTTGTGGAAATTGCGTCCATCTAGCCGAACCACAATGTAACAGTTTCTCAAACATGTGTCGTCGAGCTCGAAGTTTCTCACGTATTCAAATTTGCTTTTGGCCATGACAGACGAAGTGCTGAATTTAAGACTTAAGAGTGTCTTGTGCTCTGTAAGCCCTCGAAAGTTGACCAATAACAGTCTCAGCATAAGGATATCAGGACAAAGAGTTATTTAATATGTTTAACTTAAATCATGCTGTTAGTTAGAATATTTGAGGCGTAACTGATTAGCTCTCATCCAGAAAGCGCATCGTCATGAGTTAATTTAATATTCACGTCCCAGGAAGAACCTCAACGAGTGATGATCTTAAAACGCGTTTTGTTTTTAAACATTCACCATTATACTGTTCACAAAATATTATTTCTTAACCGGAAGTATGTTGTGTCAAAACTCACATGTGCGTAAGCGGTCATTGTATTGGTACGTCACCATATGCAGTCCCTCGGATACAGTTCTGAAAATTGTGTTCCGCAGCACAGTCGACAAAACATCATCCGTATCTGATACAAATCTAAGTTTTTTGTCAGCAATGTTTTTAATAAAACGAGGTGTTTCGTTGACAATTTTTAATGAGAAAAGATCGTGCAGAATAATATGCCTAGTTGTGTCCACTGTAGTTGTTTGTAGTGCCAAATGATAAATACAGTTGAGGTCAAAAGTTTACATACACCTTGCAGAATCTGCAAAATGTTAATAAGAGGGATCATACAAAATGCATGTTATTTTTTATGTAGTACTGACCTAAATATAACATATTTCACATAAAGGATGTTTTCATATAGTCCACAAGAGAAAGTAGTAGTTGAATCTATAAAAATGACCCTGTTCAAAAGTTTATGTACGCTTGATTATTAAAACTGTGTTGTTACCTGAATGATCCACAGCATTTTTTATTTTTTTAGTGATAGTTGTTCATGAGTCTCTTGTTTGTCCTGAACAGTTATGAATGAATGAATGAATGAGCGCATTTATATAACGCTTTCATTGTGTATTGCCATACAACCAAAGTGCTTTAAAACCATATGGGGGGATCTCTCCTCAACCACCACCAGTGTGCAGCATCCACTTGGATGATGTGATGGCAGCCACAAGACAAGCGCTCACCACACACCAGCTATAGGTGGAGAGGAGAGAGATAGAACCAATTCAATGAATGGAGATTATTAGGAGGCCATGATTGACAAAGGTCAGAGGAGAAAATTTGACCAGGACACCTGTGGATACACCACTACTCTTTATGAGAAGTGCCATGGAGAGTCAGGACCTTGGTTTAACGTCTCATCTGAAGGACGGTGCTTTTTTACAGCATAGTGTCCCCGTCACTATACTGTGGCATTAGGACCCACTAGACCACAGGGTGAGCACCCCCTGCTGGCCTCACTAACACCTCTTCCAACAGCAACCTAGTTTTCCCAGGAAGTCTCCCATCCAGGTACTGACCAAACTCAGCCCTGCTTAGCTTCAGTGGGCAACCAGTCTTGGGCTGCACAATTTAATTTTTTTTTTTTTTAGCATTTTTGTGTATTTTAACTCTTTCCAACAATGACTGTATAATTTTGAAATCCATCATTTCACACTGAGGACAACTGAGGGACTCATATGCAACTATTACAGAAGGTTCAAACGCTCACAGAAAGAAACACAAAGGGGGGTGAAAACTTTTTGAATTTCAAGATCAGCATTAATTCAACTTATTTTGTCTTCTGGGAAACATGTAAATATCTTCTCTAGCTTTTGAAAAGCAGTACTAAATGAAAAAATATGCTATTTAGGCAAAATAAGAAAAATTTACACATCTTCATTCTGTTTAAAAGTTTACACCCCCGTCTCTTAATGCATCGTTTTTTTTTCTGGAGCATCAGTGAGTGTTTGAACCTTCTGTAATAGTTGCATATGAGTCCCTCAGTTGTCCTGAGTGTGAAAAGATGGATCTCAAAATCATACAGTCATTGTTAGAAAGGATTCAAGTATGCAAAAGATGCTTGAAAACTAAAGAATATTGTGGCACCTTAAGGATTTTTTCTGAAGGACAGCAGACAGTTTAACTGTTCAGTACAAACAAGGGACTCATAAACAACTATCACTTAACAAAAAAACAAAACAAAACAAAAAACAGCTGTGGATCATTCGGGTAACAAGACAGTATTAAGAATCAAGTGTATGTAAACTTTTGAATGGGGTAATTTTTATAAATTCAACTATTATTTTCTCTTGTGGACTATACGTAAATGTCTTTTATGTGAAATATCTTATTCAGGTCAGTATTAAATAAAAAATAACATGCATTTTGTATGATCCCTCTTATTTTGGCACAGTGTATGTTAATTTTTTACGTCAACTGTATTGTATGTTGATAACGCACACACTTACAAAAATTAACCATGGTTAATTTTCTCTAAAAAAAACAACAAAAAAAAAAAACAAAAAAAAACATGGTTACTATAGTTAAACCATGGTAACCACAAATTAACCATGGTTTTGCTACACTAACCATAGTTTAACCATGGTATTTGTAGTAAACTGTAGCTATACCAATAGAAATCAATAGCTATGCCAAAAATATGGTTTCAAAGACAAAGTGAAGCTAGTCAGACTTAAATTTGTTTGGCCAAGTATGTTTATTTTATTAGCAAAATAAAATGTAAAATCAAAGTATAAATAGTCTTCCTGCATCTTACATTTCTATTTTTGTTCGATTTTTTAAAGCTATTTAGAAAAAAACAAGCTGTAACTCCAAAACTTCACTCCTAAAACATTGCACTCAAAGCAGTTCCTATGTGCACTTTAGAAATTTAAATTATATATAGTAAGAAATATAAAGATAAACAGGATAGTGTCAAAAAACCAACTGACTTGATAGAAAATCAAACACTCTGCACTATTCACTCAAAGTCACCCAGCTGTAATAAAACTTACACATTTGTTGTAGTACTTGCCGTTTAGTTCTAGTGTTTTTTTAGGTGTTCACACATTTGCTGTTTATAGGTATACTGATGTCATTCTCTGGTGAGTATAGCAAACAACACTCTTAAACAAACATAGATATGAAAACCAAAGTGATGATATCATAAGGTCCTCCACCTCAGCAGCGGCCTTCTTTCACAATCAAAATGTCTGCATTAGTGTGCCTAAAAAACAAACACCCTTTCAGTGATTCAACATCCCAGCATCTATACCACAACACTTGCAACTAACAGCAAAATCCATACAGTAATGCTATTATCCTACACAAACAGAAGCAAATGAATGGACTCACATTCTCTGCACACACAGGGTGCATTCATTGACGTATGTGATGCCATCATTACCACATACGGGAGAGTAGTTGAGAGGGCATGCTTGATTGACGCTCAAGCCTCCACATGCAGGCTGTCAAATTAAAAACACACATGTAATTCACAGATATGCATCACAGTTTATCTTCTGATACATGTTTGTTCTGGATTTTAGTGCATTGATGGACTTACCCTGCGGTAGAGTCTTGATTTATCCTCTGCACCTGAAAACGTGGTACTGTTGAATTAATCTTATTGCAATAGTTCTTTGTTAATTCCAAAAATAAATGAGAGTGACTTACCCACAGAGAGGATGAGGACCAGGCTCATCAGAACCACTGCTGTTCCAGTCATGATGTTCAAATGAAGGATCTCTGGAGAAATCTGTGTTCGTAAGTTCAGGCTCTACTTAGCAACTGACTTCCAGCTTGTTTCTGAGTGTTGTATTGTTGATGACCAGCAACATATAGTTTGAAAGCGTGGAGGAGGAGGAGAGGTGCTGATATTTTGACGGCTGTTCGCCCCACCTACCCGCCGTCCCGCGTCAACAACACTGACAACAGAGCCTCTCTATTGTCTCTCTCTTTATTAAGGGATAAACATTCCAGTCTGTCCAAAAATTGCTGAGCACAATCCAAAATGCATTGGTCTGTATAATATCCCTCAAAACAGGTCTGGCTGGGAGGTGTGTCCCTGTTTATTGGCCTCAAAGTGAAATAAATGGAATTCCACTAAACATGGAATGCAGTTAACAATAATTATGTAATGTAATGATTAACTACATAAGTTAGCAGGGAATATGGAACTGAAAAACACCTTTGAAATAAAAATATTTATGTGTATCAAAAAAAAAAACACATCCTTTTGAAAATTTCTGAAATTAATATCATGTTTAATTCTTATGAAATGTGCAAAATGAAACTCCTGATTTTAACATAGTGTTATAGAAGTTAAATGAAAATCAAATATGGCATGGACCCAAAATAGAGAAATTCTGGCAAATTTAAACAAAAATAAATCAAGCAATTAAAGTGGCAAATAAAAGTTTAAAGGTACTATATTATGCTTGATTTTTTAACTACAAAAATCTTGAGATTAATGACAATGATTGAATTACAGGCTATCTTTAAATAATTTAAATAATAAATTGAATAAATGTTGAACGTACAGAAATGTACAGGTTTGGAATGGTGAGTAAACAATGACAGAATTGTTATTTTTGGTGGACTATCCCTTTAATAGCTTAAATTAACTTTAATAACTTAAAAAAACACATAGCCATTGTACTGATACTTTTAAGAATTTTTAAAGTGTGTGTTTTGGATTTTGATAGCTGTGGCAACTGTGAACTGCTGATGTATAGAAAATAAAGAGAGTGTAAATTCTTCAGAATTTCGTCTTTTGTGTTCTGCCAATAAATAAATAAATAAATAAATAAAAATAATAATAAAACTGTAAGAATATACATTTTTTAAAGAAATTAAAATAAATAAATAAATAAATAAATAAATAAGAATAAAAAATCAGGAGACAGGTCTGGAATAACATGACCATGAATAAATACACACACAAAAAATATTTTTGATTTCAAAATTATTTTGAAAGAAATTTACACTTTTATTATTCAAGAATCTATTAAATTTATCAAAAACATTTTTTAAATATATGCTGTTGTACTGAACTTTCTATTCATCAAAGAATTGTGGGGAAAATGTATCACTGTTACCACAAAATATTAAGCAGCACTGTTTTCAACACTAATAATAAGGTAATTCATTTTTGTCATGAGTTATAGAAATACGAAAATTAACCATGGTTTTATTAACCATGGTTAAAAAAAAAACAAAAAAACAAAAACATGATTACTATAGTTAAACCATGGAAACCACAAATAACCAAATAACCATGGTCTTGCTGCAATAACCATAGTTTAACCACGGTATTTGCAGTTAAACTAAATACAGATGGTAATCAATGCGCCAAAAAACATGGTTACTACATTTTTACTATAATGAAACCATGATTAATTTTCGAAAGAACATCGTAAAATATACAGACAACAGTTATTTTAAACTGTAATATTATTTCACAATATAGCTTTTTTTAACTATGCTTTTGATCAAATAAATGCTTCCTTGGTGAACATAAGAGACATTTCTAGCATTTTTAGGACAAACTGTTTCCTTAATGTGCAAAGGATTTGTTTACGTTTGATCATCTATTTCTGTCTGCAGGAGAAACGAGCAAATATTTCAGGTATTAAGAGAATCAGAAGCTTACAACATATATTGACAAATTGTATCTATATATGTTTTTGTAAGAATTATAAATGTAATGCGTTAAAGGTTGATAATTAAAAAAAGAAAAAAAAGGGGGAAAAAAGCCTACTGATTAAACTAAACATATTGCACAAGAGCTCCGCGAACTTGAACGATACATTTCGGCTTCCGTACTGACTCTGAGTGAACTTCGTTCCGTTCAGAACTGCACGTCTCATCTGGCTTGTTAATCACGCTGCAGGTACAATTTAGATTTACGTTGAGTAAAATGATACAATTACGCGGTATTTTCCGGAACGCGTTACGTCACGCAGAACAATGTCTGTCTGTGAAAAGCCTACCTACGGTGAGTTTAATCAACAGTCACTAGTTTTACACAGAGGGAAATAGCTCACATTCATCATTGTAGGTTTTCCTTGCAGAACGAATTTGATAATACTGAACTTTTGTGACTTTATAATGGCATTGAATTAAAAAACAAACGCCAGTTTTTTGGAGCTGTGTCAGAGGACGGACACCCCCCCCATTGTCTGTCATATGATCATGTAACTCCATTGTTACATTGTTTGTTAAGACCTTGGCAATGTCAGGAGTTACAAAAGCAAGTAATCATTGCAAAAGAATTTAATAATTCAAATAGACAGTCAAATAGATATGTTGGAGGCCCATATTCTTTATGCATATATTGATTTTATAGTGAGGTCCAAATGTCTGAGACTACTGGTAAAATGCTTATACTTTGCATTCTACAGCAAAAAATAATTACATATTATAAGCATTAGTTTCTGGTATGACACTTTATGACAGCAGCACCTGAGCTGCATAAACCCAAACAAATTAAACTTTTGTATAGAACCTGACCATGTTCTTTTTATGCAAAAGTTACATGGTTTTGCTTATTTGATTTAGTTACTTTGAAATGTGTAAAAACTTAATGTCTTTCTTCTTACATTTCCATCTTTAAAGGTCCAAAAGAAAATGCATTCCCAATGTGGTCTGACACTTTTTGACTCTTCTATATTTATACCCAATGTGTCTAGCTGTTCAGTTTTTAACATGTCCTTGCACAGAGTTAAGTATAGAGTTGTCTTCTTTAAAAAAAACATTGGATATGGGGACATAATTTGTAGACCTTTGAACTAAAATGAGAATTGGTTGGTCTGAGCCTGCAGAATGTAAACATTTGAACAGTTTATCTTAAATATCAAATGTTAGTTTCAAGGGTTTTAAAACGTACTTAGGGTTTTGAATGGGGGGGGGGAGTGGGGGGTTGTGCCTTAAAAACCTTAGGAATTTGAAATAAAAAACAAACAGAAACAGAAAGCTGGAGCTGCTATTTCTATAATGTGTTAGTTTTGTCTCATAGCTAAAATGTGACCCTGGACCACAAAACCAGCCATAAGGGTCAATTTTGAGAATATTGAGAAAATTTCCTTTAAAGTTGTCCAAATTAAGTTTTTAACAATGCATATTACTAATCAAAAATTCAGTTCTAATATATTTACAGTAGGAAACTTACAAATTTTATGTTTACATAATATCCTAATGATTTTCAGCATAGAAGAAAAATCAATAATTATGTATTGTTGGCTACTGCTACAAATATATCCATGCAGCTTATGAATGGTTGTGTGGTCCAGGGTCACACATAAATTCAAACAAGTGTAGAACTTCTCAGTTGAACAGTTCCACTAATAACCACATGGTGCCACTAGCAGTTTGTTTTACATTTCCTGAGCAGCCCAGGGCATCGATCTCCACTGGACCTCGGCAGCAGAACTCAACCTTCTATGAGTTCCGCACCTATTACATCCAGCCGCATCTCAACGGCGCCTTCCTCAAACTGACCAGTGAGAAGATCCATCTGCGGACAGCCCACTCAGAGCTCGTTGGTTATTGGAGTGTGGAATATGGGGGTCTTAATCAGGTTTTCCACATCTGGAAGTATGGTGAGAATGACTACTGAATTCTTAAACATCTAATCCAGGGGTCACCAAACTTGTTCCTGGAGGGCCGGTGTCCTGCAGAGTTTACCTCCAGCTTTCCTCAACACACCTGTCTGGAAGTTTTAAGTATACCTAGTAAGACCTTGATTAGCTGGTTCAGGTGTGTTTGATTAGGGTTGGAGCTAAACCAGGGGTCTCAAACTCTGGTCCTGGAGGGCCGCAGCCCTGCAGAGTTTAGATGCAATCCTAATTAAACACATCTGATCCAACTAATCAAGTCCTTCAGGCTTAATTGAAAACTGCATACTATGTGTATTGGAGCAAGGTTGGAACAAAACTCTGCAGGGACACCGGCCCTTCAGAACTGGGTCTGGTGACCCCTGGTCTAATCTATGCTTTTAAAACTTTATAGGGTTTCATAACCAAGTAAAATGCAACATATCATTGACATTTCTGACCTATGGAACCTGAAACTTTACTTCTAGGGGTTCGGTAGGTGTCCCATATTAGCTGGAACATCCTGCCTTATTACCACTTATTTAAAACCCTTGTGCTGTGCTGAAAATTCTTTACCCCATCAAAAATGATCAACTTTTAAAAATTGCTTGTAAATTCTCATTATGCTATATTATCAACAAATCTTGGATTCAGGTTTTTGTCAACTTGTTTGCACATAGGCCTCATTGATCTAAGCTTATGCAACTTGGTTTTTGAGTGGAAAAATAAGCATTGTGGTTAATTTTGGCATTATTTGCTCAAAAACTAAACTCAAAAAAATTGACAAGCAATTTTCTGTAGGCCGGTCATTTTTGACTGGGAACACCACAAGTGTTTAAAGGGGTCATCGGATGCTAAGTTCACTTTTACATGTTGTTTGAATATTAATGTGTGTTGGCAGTGTATGTACTAATCTACCCTATAATGATAAAAATCCATGCAGTGGTTTTTAATTAATCTGTAAAAATAATATCCCCTTTTTCAAATCAAGCCGTTCTTAGATGCCTGTCGTTGTGGCGTCACACCCACAGAGACCGCTCCCACGATAGTTGATTGACATGAGTGTCTTACCTCAGATCAGTTGTAACAGTCCAACCTCAATGTTTTGATGCCAGAGCGGGGTTGTAAGTTGGACAAGAATTGAGCAATTCAGGTGTTGTGTTGTTGGATGTAATAATGAACATAGTGATCGTGATTTACTCCCAACATCTGAGCCACTGAAGATGCAGTGGATTACGTTTGTTTGTGAAGGGAATGCACCTCCCGATCTACATATATCCGTCTATGTTCGCGCGAATCATTCGTGATCCAGCTTCACTTACAGAAGTAGTGACCTAAAGGTTTTTTATGAATCTTTGCGATCACCTTTTCTAATAATGTACTAGTTTAGCGGCTAAAGTAAACAGGCTCATCACTCCACAGAGAGAAGAGAGGGGTGGGGCGAGCAGAGCTCATTTGCATTTAAAGCAGCCTCGACCAGAATGAAGGTAAAAAGGGTGTTGTTTTACAAAACCATTAAGAATTTTTAATCAAAATATATTATAGACTTTTCATTAAGACCCTAAAGAATCATACTACTTTTGGAAAATGGGCATCCGATGACTCCTTTCAGATGAAAAAATAAGAAATGTGTGAGTAGAGTTAGTAAGTTTTAGTGCAGTGGGATGACATTTAACATTTTTGGGAAAATAAAATCCTCTCCAGGTCAAAATGACCGTAACACAACAAGAATAAGGTAAGAATTTTGAATCATTCTTAGCGTTCATACAGTAAACAACTAAGCTTTCTAAGATAATATGTATTTAGTTCATTTAGAATGTTTAAAAACACAATGCATCTCACATACTTCTCCATAAGAAACACTTCTTTCTGTCTTTGCTGTAATGATGTTTAGACAGCTATGCCCAGCGGGCATCTGTGCGGGCAGCCCTGGCTCAAGACCCCAACTGGATTGAGCAGTACATCTCTAAAGCGATGCCCATGCTGAGCTCTCAGGACAACGAGGTGACGTACCTTGTACCCTGGAGCAAAATTCAAAAGCCACCCAAAGATGGAGGTGAGAACTATGTGCATTAACATTCATGCACTGATTTTTAAAGAAGCACCAGTGCATGCTGACATGGTACTACAGGTGATATATAAGCAAAGAAAAAAAATCATTTTAACAACTTGTTGATTGATCATAATGACTGTTTTCAAAGAGGTTTCCTGAATATTCACCCTTCTGCTATTACATATATGCATAAAAGTTCAATAAACTGTTCACAAAACAAAGATACACAGATTTCAAATGCTCTAGGCGAACTGATCTAAACAGCTTTTGTGGAAATATATTGTTTTTTTGTAGGAGTTTTTGAGCTGGCCACCTTCCAGATGAAGCCAGGCGGTCCAGCAGTGTGGGGCAAGGCGTTTCAGGTAGCAGTGGGCACCCACACAGGGTCAGGATACACCCATGCAGTTGGGGTTTTTCACTCTGAATTTGGACAGCTCAATCAAGGTGAGTATAAACAAGAAAGAAGATATGTTGTAAAATAATTACCAAGTCATATTTTTTAAAGTTACAGTAACCTGTAATTTAAATATACACTAGTATTCAAAAGTGTGGGGTCAGTAAGTTGTTGTTGTTGTTTTTAAGGTACACTGCTGTTCAAAAGTTTGGGGTCAGTAAGATTTGTAATGTCTTTTTTAAAGAAATGTCCTGTGCTCATCAAGGCTGAATTTATTTGGTCAAAAATATTGTGAAATATTATTTCAGTGTAAAATAACAGTTTTCTGTATGAATATGTATTTTCCTGTGATGCAAAGCTGAATTTTCAGCATCATTATTCCAGTCTTCAGTGTCACATGATCCTTCTAATATGCTGGTTCATTCTAATATGAAAATCATTCTAATGTGCTGGTATATTATCAATGTTAAAAACAGTTGCGCTGCTTAATATTTTGTTAGAACCTGTGATTTTTTTTTTTTCCAGGATTTTTTAAATTTAAAGTAAAAAAAAAGGCATTTATTTAAAATAGAAATCTTTTGTAACAATACAAACTAACATTTATAAGTTTGTGGTCAGCACATTTTTATTCTTTTCTTTTTTGAATGAAATTAATACTTTTGTTCACCAAGGATGTGTTAAATTGATAAAAAGTCATAGCAAAGACTTATATTGTTAGAAGATTTACACTGTTCTTTAATCTTTAAATTCATCAAAGAATTCTGAAAAAAGAATCCCAGGTTCCAAAAAATGATTTCTGAAGGATCATGTGACACTGAAGACTGGAGTAATGGCTGATTTAAAAACAAAAAATCAGCTTTGAATCACAGGAATGAATTAAACTATAAAACGTATTAAAATAGAAAACCATTATTTTAAACTGCAATGCAGCTTGACAAATGTAGGCTTGATGAGCATAATTCTTTAAAAAACATTTAAAATTGTGCTGATCCCAAATTTTTGAACAGCAGTGTATTAATATTTTTATTCAGCAAAATTGGTAACAGTACAGGCATTTATAATGCCCTGAAAAGTGTATCATAGTTCAACTTTAACATCACAGGAATATATTACAATTTAAAATATGAAACATTTTAATAGTAATGACATTTTTCACAATATTAAAGTATTTTTGATCAAATAAATGCAGACTTGATGTGTTTAGAGACTTAAAAAACATTTATAAAAATCTTCACTGCAAAAAAAAAAAAGGCTTATCTTACTTAGTATTTTTGCCTTGTTTCTAAAATATCTAAAAATACTTAAATTAAGATGCATTTACTAAAAAACAAAATGACTTAAGATATTTAGTTTTATTTCCAGGGGTAAAAAACTAAATTTAGTGCAGTTTGCTTAATATAAATAAAATTATCTGCCAGTGGGGTAAGTAAAATACTCTTGATTTAAAGGAACACTTCACTTTAAAAAAAAAAAGGCTCATTTTCCAACTCCCCAGAGTTAAACAGTTGAGTTTTACCGTATTTGAATCCATTCAGACGATCTCCGGCTCTGGCGGTAACACTTTTAGCATAGCTTAGCATAGATCATTGAATCTGATTAGACCGATAGCATCTCGCTCAAAAATGACCAAAGAGTTTCAATATTTTTTCTATTTAAAACTTGACTCTTCTGCAGTTACATCGTGTACTAAGACTGACGGAAAATGAAAAGTTGCGATTTTGTAGACCGATATGGATAGGAACTATACTCCGGCGTAATAATCAAAGAACTTTGCTGCCGTACCATGGGTGCAGCAGGCGCAATGATATTACGCAGCGCCTGAAAATAGACAAAATCCATCAACATAACCAACGTGACCACCCGCTTGCACAGGGAGACTATTTTAATTACTGCGTAATATCATTGCGCCTGCTGCACCCATGGTACGGCAGCAGTGTTCCTTGATTATTATGCCGGAATGAGAGTATATAGTTCCTAGCCCTATCGACCTAGAAAATCGCAACTTTTTATTTTTTGTCAGTCTTAGTACACGATGTAACTACGGAACAGTCACGTTTTAAAAAGAAAAAATATCGAAACTCTTTGGTCATTTTTGAGCGAGATGCTAACGGTCTAATCAGATTCAATAAACTATGCTGTCCTATGCTGAAAGTGCTACCGCCAGACCCGGAGATCGGCTGAATGGATTCAAAAACGGTAAAACTCAACTGTTAACTCTAGGGGAGTTGGAAAATGAGTCTATTTTCAAAAAAAGTTGAGTGTTCCCTTTAAGAATATTTTATTTACCCCACTGACGGATAATTTTACTTGTTTCCAAGTGCATTTTGCTTAAAACAAGACTAAATATGTAGTAAATGCATTTTAGTTTAAAATATTGTAGATATTAAGGTATTTTGACTAGAAACGAGACAAAAATACTAAGATAAGCTTTTTTGTAGTGTTATAGGCCTAAAACTTTTGAATGGTAGTGTATGAGTAATACCAAATAAGAAACCCAAGTGTGTTGATAATGCTAACGAATTTAATTATTAACATATATTTTGCTATTTTTCTCTATGCACAGTGCATGTTTTATGGTGGTATGAGAGCGCAGACCAGCGGGCAGCGATACGGCATAAATCTCATGAAGATGCCAGAGTGGTGGCGGCAGGTAGTTTTATCATACAATATCGACACCATCCCATTATTATCAGAGCAATTTTTGTTTTACTGTTTGCATTCTTTAAATATTACCATTCACCTATACTTGTATTTTTTTTTTCTCCAGTAAGGGAGAGTGCAGCATACCTGGTGTCACAGAAGAACAAACTCTTGTTCCCCTGTGCTTTCTCACCAATGAAATAACATGGCTTCATGCTTTGATTCCAAACTCAGGAAAATGTGGAGTGAAATTTTATTGATGCAGTGCATGAGATAAGTAAACTGAAACAAGAACAAAAGATTAAATTCTAGAAAGTTCCTTAAAATGTTTTTGCTGATGGCCAAATGAATGTGAATCAAAATAATGCTTTGCGTCACATTACAAACTACTGCAGATATCTGTTGTCAGTGTTTCACAGCGTCATTCTTTTTCTACAATAAATGCTTTACATGCCAATAAAATCAATTAAAAATTCAGCATTTGTTAAATTTGAATTTTAATGGATTAGATGTAGTCTGGTTAAATTTTAAGCAGATGGACACTGAAATACCTCATACCTCAAATTTCCCAATATGACGTCACAGATCAAACAGTATTAGGGTTGTAGAATTGTCATGTTTTATTGTGTAAATACAGTAAGTGTACAAAGCGAGTAACAGACAATCCACAGCCATAAATGTGAAATGTAAACAGGTATTAAATGAGGAACATCACTGTGGTACTAAAACTTTTTGTCCTTTTAAGGTTTTTTTTGTTCTATCGTTTTGGTCGAACCCAAACCAAAACTAAACAGTATATTTAAAACAGCAAAAACATAGTCTGTGGAGAATCCAGTGCAAAGAGATTAACACATTTTGACATTAAATTAAATTTCAATTAACACAGCAAGTAAAGTGCTTGGATGAAAGGCGGGCAACGTTGTCGCCAGTCCCAATGAGATCCAAAATACTGATTTAATAATCCAAACTGAATGTATAGACAGATCACCCTTACTGTACTGAACGGCTAATGTGATACAGTTGGAATCAGTGTTGTGTTGTTGTGGATTTCTGTATTTCCAATGAAGGGCACGCCAGATGCCCTTTAACTAAAGAAGGCACATAATCGGTACGTTTTAATTGATTTCCTTCTAAGTTGTTCACGCGACTCCTGGAACATCCGCTAGGATTACCGTGTCAGTCAAGGTATTGGTTACATATTGTAACCATAAAGCTTATTTGTATAAACTTTATTTTATTATTTTTTTTAAAAAACAACTACAAAATCAATCACTTTTCTTGTTTTGCCATTGCACAAAGGCATGTATAAAGATAACGTGAGGCACTCTTGGATAGAACAGCCTATGAAATAATGCCCCTTCTGACTCTTTGAAACATCTAAAACATTTGCTTGTTTATAAATAAAGACATATTTAAAAAAAATCATTTTAACAGTACAATTTTCAGTTTTGCAGTTCCATGCAAACGATTCTGATTCTTCAGCATGTGATTCCCAGTCTTCTATTCTTAAAGTAAAAAATAAAGACACTGACCCTGAATTATTGATCATTGGCATGTTTCCATCGGCCTGATTATCTTGCACGATGAAAGCGATTTCTATCGACGACTGCGCAAAAATACAGTCTGTGCAGTCAGACTACAGCAGAAATTATGGCTTCAAGTTTTTAGCACTGTGACTAACATGGTGCGGATTCAGCCATGCTAGAAACACGAGAGAAGTCTTTTTAATTTCTTTTGCATTGACTTGCATTGAGTGTCTCGGCTGCAGTATCTGCCTCTCAGCTGACCGGTGAAGACTTTTATCTTCAGACGGAGGTCAGAATGGCAGGCTGCAGCTCAAAGGCCACAAAAACATTGTGAAATGTGTGGAATCCACTGGCTTCAGTTAGCATGTAGTGTAAAGGAGACTCCGGCTCACACGAAGCTTTCTATTGGCTTCTCCATGTTCTCTTTAGTAGACAGAGGGCTAAGGAGGACCATGTTGACCGCTGTGTCTTTACGACGAATGGAGCTGTCTGAATGGTCGTCACTTTGGTCCTTGGCAAAGTTAACAAATACCTGTTTATCAGGGAGAAGAGTATTTAGTAATCACAGCAAGACAAAAAAACAAAAAACAAAACCTAAATGTATAATTATATACTAAATACTAGTAGTAATATTAGTTAATAAGATTTAAAGACAGAAATTAATTTGAAATGTGAAATAAAATTGACCCCATGTACTTTTTAAATAATATCTATGTACCATATTGTAAAGAAAATTCCTCATTTTCCTCATTTATAATCAAAATGTAAAAATATCTCACTTTTCTGCTGAAAAAGTCATTTTAACCATTAATGACCTACCTTGTGAATCAGTGTTATTATAGTGTCATTAAGATACCATTTTAGGTTTTATTAATAATTTGAATCAGTTAATGTTTAAAATGCCCCCTTTTTATTTTAATATTTTTAAATTTTATAAGTTTTGTAGCATTTTCATCACATGTTGCAGTTTTAAGTATTATGTGTGTCTTATTGTAAAGAAAATATTTATTTTTTAATTAATTTTTCATTATTTACTGCAAAACATTTACTTTTTACATCATAAGAGTTCAATGTGTTGTGAATGTGTTATTTTTTTTAAGATACTATTATAGTTTTTATTAATATTTAAAATGTGTTTATGTTTTGAATACTCCTTTTTATTTGTTACAATTTTTGTAGTTTTGTGTTTTCATTATTTTTAGTAGTATTTAGTTTGTGTGTGTATGTGTGTGTGTTAAATATTTATTTTCCTTTTTTTAATAAAAAAATATATGTATGTATATATGTATATGTATGTATGTATGTGTGTGTGTGTGTGTGTATATATATATATATATATATATATATATATATATATATATATATATGTATATGTGTATATATATGTATATGTATATATGTGTATATGTATATATGTATGTGTGTGTGTGTATGTATATATATATATATATATATATATATATATATATATATATATAAATGCTCATGTGTATGCCTCCTGTGTCATATCAAAAATAATCATCATCTATCTATCTCATGCTGCTTATCTATATATATATATATATATATATATATATATATATATTTTAAGTATGGAAATATTTTTAACAGTTTAAGTTTCAACTTTAATAACCTTGCTGTCATACTATTTTTTGTTGTCTTTAATAAATATTAATATTCCATGTTCCAAAACGATAGTCCACCCTGAAATAAAAATTAAGTTATTGTTTACTTTCTCTCTCATGTCATTCCAAACCTGTATGACATTTTTTTTTTCTTTTGTGAAACAAAATGAGATATTTTGAAGAATGTTGGCAACCAGTATGGACAAAAATACCATGTAGTCAGTGGGACATGAAATGGTCTGGTTACTATTATTTTTCAAAATCTTTGTGTTCAACAGAAGAAAGAAAGCCATGAGAATGATATGAAAAAGAGTAAATGATGACTCTCTTTAACAGTTGACTGCTTTTTAACTTCCTCCTGTCCCCAGTAGGGGTCACTGCACTACATACATGACAAACTGTTCAGAAATGTGCCTGCAATATCGTAGAGTTGGAAATGCCCTCTTACCTGGTCCAGAGTGGTCTGGGACACGGAGTAGTCCTCTATCCTGAGAAACTCTTTGTTCTTCGCAAGGATGCTGAAGATGTGAGCGAGGGAGGTGAGGGAGGAGGAAAGCTGGTATTGCAGCATGTTTCTGTGTTTTTCTTTCAGGGTGCTTCCCGGCAGCTCGCTCTCAATGAACTTCATCACCGGCTGCAGGTCAGGATCTGGCCCCGCAACCCTCAGAATGATAGTGTACCCATCGCCAAATCTGCAGGAAACGATGTCACATATGCGTCAAAACTCTCCTAGATATGTCTACAAAGTAATATAGGCTTCATGCTTAATGTAGTTAATTTAAGTCATTATTTTTAATGACGGCACTAGTGTGCAGAATTAACACACTGTAACTTTAAATAGCTTAAATAAGCCATTAACCAAACCAACCAGCTACAAGGGGAAAAACACAAACGTTAATTTTGGAGCCAGACTGTGTACTTAAAGGAGAAGTTCACTTCCAGAACAAAAAATTACAGATAATTTACTCACCCCCTTGTTATCCAAGATGTTCATGTCTTTCTTTCTTCAGTTGTAAAGAAATTGTGTTTCTTGAGGAAAACATTTCTCTCCATATAGTGGACTTTAAAGGTGCCCCTAAGTTTGACCTTCCAAAATGCAGTTTAAATGCAGCTTCAAAAGGCTCTAAATGATCCCAACCAAGGAAAGAAATTGACAATTTATATACTTTTTAACCTCAAATGCTTGTCTTATCTATTCTCTGCAATGCGCATGCAAACTCTGTGTAATCCAGGTCAATGCAGTTAGGGTATGTCAAAAAACTCCCATCTCGTTTTCTTCTCCAACTTCAATTTTTTTGTAAAGGGCGTTTGATCTTTTTTGCATGTTCACTTTGTAAACACTGGGTCGGTACTTCTGCAGCGATGTAGGACGATTTTGAAGTTGGAGGAGAAAACGAGATGGCAGTTTTTCGACATACCCTAACTGTATCGACCCAGATTACACAGAGTTTGCATGCGCATTGCAGAGAATAGACAAAACGGGCTTTTGAAATTAAAAAGTATATAAATTGTCAATTTGTTGAAAATGGCCAATTGTTTTGCTAGATAAGACCCTTCTTCCTTAGCTGGGATCGTTTAGAGCCATTTAAACTGCATTTTGGACGTTCAAACTTGGGGGCACTATAGTAGTCCATTATATGGAGATAATTCCTGAAATGTTTTCCTCAAAAAACAATTTCTTATCAACTGAAGAAAGAAAGACATGAACATCTTGGGTGACAAGGGGGTGAGTAAATTATCTGTACATTTTTGTTCTGGAAGTGGTCTTCTCCTTTAATGACTTCAGTCAGGGAAAGAACTACAATCCCAAGAAGCATTAGGAATGACAAAATCAGTTGAAATGACAGATAAATGTAAAAGTACTGACTTGTTGCTTGTAGTGCACATATATACAGATTTGATTTATAATTATTATTATAAATATTTAAAGGAGAAGTCCACTTCCAAAACAAAGATTCACATATAATGTACTCACCCCCTTGTCATCCAAGATGTTCATGTCTTTCTTTCTTCAGTTGTAAAGAAATTATGTTTTTTGAGGAAAACATCTCATTTTTAAAAGCATTTTTCTTCATATAATGGACTGATTTGGTCCCTCGATTTTCAACTTCCAAAATGCAGTTTAAATGCGACTTCGAACGATCCCAAATGCGGTTGTAGGAAAGGTCTTATCTAACGTAACGATCAGTTATTTACAAAATCTCGTCTTGTCTAACTCTGCCTGGACTGTTTTTTTTTCCAGTTCGTGACAGTTAGGGTATGTCGAAAAACTCCCATCACATGTTCTCCCTCAACTTCAAAATCATCTTATATCGCTGTTTTACCTTTTTTGTTAAGGGTGTTTGATCTTCTTTGCATGTTCACTTTGCAAAGACTGGGTCGGTACTTCTGCAGCGATGTAGGGTGATTTTGAAATGATTTTTGAAGTTGAGGGAGAAAATATGATTGGAGTTTTTTGACATACCCAAACTGTCTTGAGCCAGAATACACAGAGTTCAAGGAGAGCAAGGCAAGACGAGCGTTTGAGATTAAAAAGTATATAAACTGTATTATTTTTATGAAAATAACAGACTGTTTCACTAGATAAGACCCTTCTTCCTCAGCCAGGGTCGTTTACAACCACATTTGGGATCGTTTGAAGCCGCATTTAAACTGCATTTTGGAAGTTCAAATCAGGGCACCGTATCAGTCCATTACATGAAGAAAAATGCTGAACTGTTTTCCTCAAAAAACAATTTCTTTACAACTGAAATGAACTTCTTGGATGACAAGGGGGTGAGTACATTATATGTGAATCTTTGTTTTGAAAGTGGACTTCTCCTTAAAGTAGTTTTTGCTTTCTGGGCAGCTTGCTTGTGGCAGAGATTTTTCAGAGAATCATGGGTAATGTAGTTTTTTTTTTTTTGTTTTTTTTTTACCAAGATTCCATTTTTAAATATTATTATTTAAAAAATAAGTTGGAATAATGTGAACTGATGGCTTCAACAAAGCATAGATGATCAATTAACAACCTCGTATCCCACTATAAGTCTGTCTATAAGTATATAAATCAATTCCTGAATGGAGAAAATGAAAGGGATTCTAACTTCCGAGACCCATTTGCTACACTCTGTATTATTCATGATCTTACCTGTTCTTCAGGTGCTGTACGCTGCCCAGACACCGGAACCTGCCGTTCACCATGATGGCCATCCTGGTGCAAAGTGCTTCACATTCTTCCATGCTAAGAGTGAACAAAAACACAGGTTAGTAAAGAAGAAAACATGAAACACTGCCCCCTAGAGATAGATGAAAGTCTAAGCTTAGCAAAAATCTCAGCTAAACTAAGAAGATGAATATTTTAGAGGACAATACTATGTATTAATAGCTCACTTAATGATCTTGTGATCTATAACATTAGCTAACTGATAGTGTTTAAGTGCATAAACTAGTTGTATTAAGAAAAGTCTGGTGAATATACCTGTGTGAGGTAAGTACAACAGAGCGTCCCTCTTTGATGACGCTGTGAATGCAGTTCCACAGTGCTCGTCGTGCTTTGGGGTCCATTCCAGTGGTGGGCTCGTCCTGTAACCAAAAGCACAGCCAGACTTAATTTCAGCCATAGGAAAACACACACTGAACAGCTACGTTGGCGGGAAGAACACCATCTTTTTCTCACACGTGTACTCAAGTGAACCGAAACAGGCTTGCTGACTCTTGAGCGTTCTTATGTGATCTTTGTGTCATCAACCCACCATGAAGTCTCTCTGAAGGTGAAGGCTAAAGAGTTCAGGGTAATTTAGCTCTGGGGTGTTACAGTCCTGAACTCCTTATATAACCAGAGTGGAAACCCAGTGGAGAGAATAATCAAACAGTGGTCATAAGATCCAGATTTGTGTTGTTTTTGTTGATTAGTTTGCAGACGTTCTCTCTAGGAGGCACAAGACTTTGAGCCAGTTGTGTACAAGTGTCTTTGCGTGGAGATGTGTGTGTTTGAGGAAATGCACATACCAGGAAGACCACTGGTGGGGCTCCAATGAGTGAAATGGCTGTGGAGAGTTTGCGCATGTTGCCACCGCTGTAGCTTCCTGCGTTTTTGTCCACGTACTTCACGAGGCCCAGTTTACGGATTCCCCATTCCGCCACCTGACCAAAGGTAAACACGTTAGTAAAACTACAACACTTTAATAGTTCCTATTAGGGTTCATCTCACAAAACCAGGTCACTTTTTTTAGGTTTTCAGGTCACTACCAGTCAAAAGTTTTTGAACAGTGAGATTTTTAATGTTTTTTTTTTTAAAGAAGTCTCTTCTGCTCACCAAGCCTGCATTTATTTGATCCAATGTACAGCAAAAAGAGTAAAATTTTGAAAGATTTTTACTATTTAAAGTAACTGTTTTCTATGTGAATATATTTTAAAATGTTATTTATTCCTGTGATTTCAAAGCTGAATTTTTAGCATCATTACTCCAGTCACATGATCCTTCAGAAATCATTCTATTCTGTTCTATTCTATTCTATTCTATAAAAAACATTTTAGTATAACATATTAGTATTAGTATTATGCTGAAAACAGCTGAGTAGATTTTTTTCAGGTTTCTTTGATGAATAAAAAGTTCAGAAGAACAGCATTTCTCTGAAATATACATCTTTTGTAACAATATAAATGTCTTTATCATCATATTATTTTGATCAATTTAAAGAAAAAATCGATTTTTTAGATAGACAGATACTGACTCCAAGCTTTTGAATGATATGGTGTGTAATGATACAAAAGCTTTTTATTTATATAAAATATATCTATAAAATATAATATAATATGTATATATATATATATATATCAGCATACACTAAAGCCTGTATAAATACTTTCTTTTTTTGTTTGTTGTTTTTTTTTTTGCATTTTGGTAATGAACACTGGCATGTCAGATGTGAAAAATAAGTAATTTTAATAAATTTTTAAGCATGTATATTTGCAGGGGTTTTTTATTTTATTTTTGTGGTAAGATTTGACCTGGACCTGTGTGGTTCACCCTAAAGGTCACATACCAAGAAATGATATCAAAAATTGTATATCATTATTTAAACACTGGTGTTAGTTTATATGCTCTGTCACCTCACAAACTTCCTTCTCAGGTACACCACGCAGGATGGCGTAGAATTCCAGATGTTCCCGTCCTGTCAGCAGATCATTGATTGCATCAAACTGGGGGCAGTAGCCCATGTTCTGATGTACTTCATCTATTTCTCTGAGTATACTGGAAAAAAGAAAACAGCGTCATCATAAATTCTTCCAAGAATTTTAAGATTAACCTATGACTCTATATTGACTAAGCTGTATTAGGCAAGTAGCATCCTATATACTGCTTATAATAACTACTTGTATTTTACTGTCTATACCTTTTCCCAGCCAAGAATGCTTCTCCTTTGGTGACTACAGAGTCTCCAGTCAGCATTTTAAAAGTGCTGGTCTTTCCAGCTCCGTTGACACCAAGCAGACCAAAACACTGAAAGAAGAAGGAAACACGTCAGTCTGTAGTCTTACAGTAAAAGTGATTCATTCAAATTAAGCTGATCATGAGACAGCTGTGAAGTGATCATGAATTACCTCTCCTGGAGGAATGCCAACACAGAGACGATCAACAGCCGGCTTTTGTTTCCGCTTGTACACCTGAAAAGAAAAGGATGACAGATTGATGAGGGCACCATGTATTTGACTAAATTTGAAATACCCAAGATGATGTCTGTGATCATCAGCCGAGGATTTCTGCTGACCTTAGTGAGTTGTCGGAGTTCAAGAATGTCTCCCTGTCCAGCTCCATTCATGATCCTCTGCCTCTCTCTGGCCACATCCTCGTCTTCCTCTCCAATCGGACTCAACTTAGCGCTTAAAGACCTGCAATAAATAGCCAAAAATCACTTTTAGACCTGAATCTTCTAAATCAGTTCATATAAATGTAATTTGTTTCAGAATGTCATGTTGCTTACTTGGGTTCAAAGAAGAAACGGTACTGGATAAGGACTGTGATGATGAAGAAAACCACTCCTTCCACTGCCATGGCAAAAAGATTCTTGCCCACCATGTCCCACTCCAATGGAGAACGGAAACGGTTCTCACCTAATACAAGATAAGAGAGCATTCACCATCCGTAATAATTACTCTTGCAGTATTTACAGTAAATACAGTGGATGGAGATCAAGCTTATGAGGTCAGACTTTGAACTTCATTGCTTATATTCATGCAAAACAATCTGCTGATCTTACCAAATCTCTCCAGAGCATCAGCCATGGCCTGATTCTTCACCATGTCGATGAGACCTCGACCCAGGCAGAAATGTGGGAAGATGAGCAAAACGTTCTTCAGGATGTCATTAATGCCGCCAATCTCCTGCAGCAGAGGATGAGTAGCATTGGAAATCATATGTGCTTGTGAATTGCAAATAGCAAGAGGGCATTAGGATGAGACCAAAGAAGCAAGTTCTTACATTACTTCCAAATAACTCCATGACAAAAGTGGACACGCTGCCATTGATCCCAATGAGGATGTTGACGCTAGTAAGAACCACGTAAGCGGTGCTGGGGATTTTGAAGAGGAATGAAGCTGGGTACATAAGAGGAGTGATGGACCATCTGAAGAGAGACAAGAATCAGTATTTATTATGTGGAAAAATGTGCAAATTGGCAGTGTACTGCGGTCCCATGTCAGGCCCCAAGCATATCTAGGTGCCACAATATCATGGAGACATAAGGGTGGATTCTTTTCACCAAGGAAGATTCCCAGATTGTGGGCTCTTTTAACTTTGGAAAGTATAATATATGATCCCATACGGGGCCCTAAAGGGGTCTTTTCATACCTGCGGAACACAACATATAGATAGATAAGGGTGGGCTCTTTCACTACAGGAAATTTACAGAGGCCCCTTGTGGGATCTCTAGGATATCTAGGGATCAGAGTATCTAAGAGACATATTTTGTAAAGACGAGCACCACTTACATTTTCTTCAGAAAATAAACCTAAACATAGCTTATATTTATTTGAAATGTAAAAATTATTAAAAATGTCCCCAAACATACTTTACAGTGTTTTTTTTTCCTATTTCTATTATATTTATATTGGACATTTTCTTTCAAAAATGTCCCCAAACATACTTTATAATTTTTTTCCTATTTCTATTTGACATTTTCTTTACAAAATGTCCCTAAACATACTTTATAATCTTTTTTCCTATATCTGTATTTTTATTTGATGTTTTTTTTTAAAAGAAATGTCTGCAAACATACTTCATAATCTCTCCTATTTCTATTAGATTTCTATTTGACATTTTCTTTCAAAAATGTCCCCAAACATATTTTATTTTTTTTTTCTATTTCTATTTGACATTTTCTTTACAAAATGTCCCTAAACATACTTTATAATCTTTTTTCCTATATATGTATTTTTATTTGATGTTTTTTTTTAAAAGAAATGTCTGCAGACATACTTCATAATCTTTCCTATTTCTATTAGATTTCTGTATGACATTTTCTTTGAAAAATGTCCCCAAACATACTTTATAAATTTTCCTATTTCTATTATATTTCTATTTGACATTTTCTTTAAAAAATGTCCTCAAACATACTTTATAAACTTTTTCCTATTTCTATTATATTTCTATTGGACATTTTCTTTCAAAAATGTCCCCAAACATAATTTATAACCTTTTTTCCTATTTCTATTGGATTTTTTTTAAATGTCCTCAAATATACTTTATAATCTTCTGTCCTATTTCTATTATATTTCTATTTGACATTTTCTTTACAAAATATCCCAAACATACTTTATAACTGTTTTTTCTATTTATATTTCTATTTTACATTTTCTTTAAAAAATGTCCTCAAACATACTTTATAAACTTTTTTCCTATTTCTATTATATTTCTATTGGACATTTTCTTTCAAAAATGTCCCCAAACATAATTTATAACCTTTTTTCCTATTTCTATTGGATTTTTTTTAAATGTCCTCAAATATACTTTATAATCTTCTGTCCTATTTCTATTATATTTCTATTTGACATTTTCTTTACAAAATATCCCAAACATACTTTATAACTGTTTTTTCTATTTATATTTCTATTTGACATTTTCTTTCAAAAATGTCCCCAAACATACTTTATAAATTTTCCTATTTCTATCATATTTCTATTTGACATTTTCTTTAAAAAATGTCCTCAAACATACTTTATAAACTTTTTCCTATTTCTATTATATTTCTATTGGACATTTTCTTTCAAAAATGTCCCCAAACATAATTTATAACCTTTTTTCCTATTTCTATTGGATTTTTTTTAAATGTCCTCAAATATACTTTATAATCTTCTGTCCTATTTCTATTATATTTCTATTTGACATTTTCTTTACAAAATATCCCAAACATACTTTATAACTGTTTTTTCTATTTATATTTCTATTTTACATTTTCTTTAAAAAATGTCCTCAAACATACTTTATAAACTTTTTTCCTATTTCTATTATATTTCTATTGGACATTTTCTTTCAAAAATGTCCCCAAACATAATTTATAACCTTTTTTCCTATTTCTATTGGATTTTTTTTAAATGTCCTCAAATATACTTTATAATCTTCTGTCCTATTTCTATTATATTTCTATTTGACATTTTCTTTACAAAATATCCCAAACATACTTTATAACTGTTTTTTCTATTTATATTTCTATTTGACATTTTCTTTCAAAAATGTCCCCAAACATACTTTATAATTTTTTTCCTATTTCTATTATATTTCTATTTGACATTTTCTTTAAAAAATGTCCTCAAACATACTTTATAATATTTTGTCTTATTTCTATTATATTTCTATTTGACATTTTCTTTCAAAAATGTCCTCAAACATACTTTATAATATTTTGTCTTATTTCTATTATATTTCTATTTGACATTTTCTTTAAAAATGTCCTCAAATATACTTTATAATCTTCTGTCCTTTCTATTCTATTTCTATTTGACATTTTCTTTACAAAATGCCCCTAAACATACTTTGTAATCTTTCTTCCTATTTCTGTATTTCTATTTGACATTTTCTTTCAAAAATGTCCCCACACATACTTTATAACATTTTTCCCATTTCTGTTATATTTCTATTTGACATTTTGGAAGTTTTCTTAAAAATAAAAAAAGACTAAATAATACAAAAAAATATTTTATGATTTGAGTTTTTCCCCTATTTTATTGTATTATTTCAATCATAAATATAGTTCATATGTTTTTCAGTTTCTATTTATGAAATATTTTGTCAGTACCTACATAAATGATCACCTTTTTGACCTGGAGTATATGCTAAGTATATATGAATGTCTTGATTTGTTTTTCTTACCCATAAAGAAGCAGTAGAAGGGCAAGAACAGGCAGGTTGGTGGCAGAGACGTAGGCTTTTTGTTGAAAGCACACGAAGATCAAGATCACCAGAGTAGCAGGAACAACATAATTGCACTGTACCAGAAAACAGACAGAAATGTGCATTAGAGATTTTGTCTCAGCAGCCAACTAGGTGAGTGGTGCATTATGAGATTTGAAAGTAACACCAGACACTTACCATATCCCACAGAAAGTTGGCCAGCCAGTAGAGGTACGGCTGAACTCCGCTGATAAACTGCATGTGCTTGGCCTTATTCACTCGCTCCTGAATGAGGAAGACAACAAAGCTGGCGGGGACGAAGGACATGGCGAAGATCACACAGATGGAAACCAGCACGTCCACTGAGGTAGTCATTCTGAAATGCCATAAATCAGGGTTCAGAGCTTAGAAAAACATGACCAATGGACTATTTAAATTTAACTGAATCAACGTTTCAATGCTTACAGGGCCACTTGAGAAAGCTGTTCCTTGGTCAGATTGAGCGGATGGTTGAAAGCAGTCATGCCAAACTGACGGGGGTCTTTGCCAGGTGGTAAGTTGGCACGCAAGATACCATTGTTCATCACATTGAGGAAGGCTCCAATACTGTGCCAGCCCTTGTTATTGAACCATATCTAAAACCAAAATGCCAATAATAATCACTCCAGGTAGACTTAGAATGTCTATAATGGGTTTAAAAACAGCAGTCGTCAAGTTGTCACTCACCTTGACGTTATTCTTAGTGTCCAGCCCATTGATGAAGGCAGACAGGCTTTTCAAGAAACGGTCGGCCGCTGATCCAGAGTCCTAAAAACGTAAGATACGAAGAAATACTTCATGCACTATTCCCGGGAGCGATTTGATTAATTTCCTAAGAGTCAATGTTTTGGCTTACCGATTCCCAGTTGGAAGATTTCCCTGTTTTGGCTTAGAAATGGCATCAGTTGGAAGATTTCCCTGACTCTAGAAATGGCATCATCGATCTCCTCAGCAGGAGGAAGTACCTGAGTGCTTCTAGCACCCAATGAAAATCCTCCATATCTGAATTCATTCACCCATATCTTGTTCTTTAAGCTATGAAAGAAACAATCCATTAATGTGTTGAATAACACAGTTGAACTGTTTCAGTTCATGTGGCTATACAATCAAGCCATACCTTTTCCCAATGATCTGTGCGTAGGTCTTCACTAGATAGTCTGAGATGTTTCGTCCCGTCAGGTTCTGGAGGATCTCAGTTTCACTGAGCTTCATCTGAGGAGGTGGCAGTCCACCTGCACCAGCAGGGCATTCCGGGAGCATCTTCTTTTTGCCATTACAGCTGCACTCGCAAGCAGGCGATGGATTGTCCATGGTCCAGTTTGTCGATGTGAAAATGTCCATCACGCTTTCTGCCACTTCTGGTGTAGACCATTCCTCATCGCCTATTGTACAGGGAGCCTCACTAAAACCATAGGAGAAGACAAGCTTAGCTTTTCCAGAATTAAAAAAAAATATTAGCAGTTTCATAAAATGTAAGTTACTTACGGAATCGGTTCTCCTTCCATGCATCGTGTTCCAAAGCCAGGATCATCTAATAAAGCGTTGAGTAATTTTTGTGTGCTTATATCATGTGGAGCATCATCACTGTAATGAAGAAAGACTGTATTTAATCTAAATGGTTCCGAGCATTTTAAATTTATGTTGAGTAGCTTTGTCATTGTCATACCTGATGAATGTAAACTGTTCTTCATACATCCAGGGGTTAAGAGCCAGACTTGGATATTTTCCAAATGGTGGCACAATAAGACTGAACACCAGAGCGATGCACACAAACAC
Source organism: Labeo catla (assembly GCA_012976165.1). NCBI lineage: Eukaryota > Metazoa > Chordata > Actinopteri > Cypriniformes > Cyprinidae > Labeo > Labeo catla. The sequence continues at coordinate 159,606 of VONZ01000592.1, forward strand.
AGCCGGAAGAACAATCTGCAAAGAAAATCAAAGTGAGTTGATCAAAACTGTACTGTACTGACATGGGCTGTTTTCCAAAAGTAGCATAAGCCTAACTAGATTATAGAAACCACTGGCACCAGTAGACCCTATCATCTGCTTAGGCTTACAATATTTTGGGGAATCACAGACACCATTGGCACTAATAGTGTATACAATATACTTAGGCTTATGTTTTTTTTGGGAATCACAGAAACCATTAGCACCAATAGTGTCTTTTATATACTTAAGCTTATCACGTTTTTGGGATCTGTAGAAACCACTGGCACCAACAGTTTCTATGATCTACTTGGTCTTACGAGGCTTTTGGTTAACACAGCCTAAGTTTATTTTTTTTAATTGACAATATTTTCCATTCCTACCTGTGCAAAGAAGCCTTTCCTTGAGCGGCGAGCGTAAAGGAATCTCTTCCACAATAAAGCCACAAACTGCTGCCTCTTCAAACTCCAGCCTTTCACCTGATATGATCCTTTCCCATTGGAAACGCTCAAATAGTCTGTCTCTTTCGATTCTGGTGATCAAATATATCAACAGGAGTTGGCAACAGCACATTTAGACTTGTATGGCTTAATATAACTTAAATTATGCCTCTTACTGAAATTTGTAGTAGATAACCTATGAAAGCTATGAAACCTATGAAAATCCACATCGCTTTATACATATTTTGGACTATGGGGGCGCCATTGTTTCAGTGATGTAAAATGGTTGCACTAGGTGAGCTACTGGCACTACCTGTTGCTATTTTTAAAGCAACACAAGTCAAAAATAAAATACTGATATGATGACCACAACTACTGAAAGAGTTTACAGGTGGTAATGGATATAAGCGTAGGCTTAAACCAAATTGCGTACCGTTGATTTTTCCCCACAAGGTGTCTAAATTCCCTGAATATCGAGTGAAATCCATGCTGAGAAACTACTTCATTGGCTGCGACGTCATGACAAGCTTCAGCATGTTTACATCCTGCCAGGATGGCATCTAGCGTTTATTGTCTCTGCCATTTGTAAGCTCTTTCATGGCTGTGTGGTCTACTAAAAGCTTTAAAGGCATCAGGGCTAAAGTGGAGAGAACAAAGACACGGGTCTTTAGGAAGTTTTATTTGTCCACAGGCATCTTATCATTCTTTTCTTGTCTTATTATCTGTAGGAAAGCAGTGAAGACTTACATTGCTTCTCTCAAAGTCAAACAATGTGACATTGTATTAGTATTTTATTTTTGACTTGTTTATTCCGAATTGTATTGCAGTTAAAATAGCAACAGGTAGCACCAATAGCTTAAAGAGCGCAACCATTTCAGGTCACTGAAATAACGGCGCCCACATAGTCTGAAACGTGTAAAATAACATAAATTTTCAATAAGATACATCTTTTATAATATATAAAGTCTTAATACCCAGGGGTCCATTTAAAACCAAACAAATTAAGAAGGTATTTGGCTCACTCTACTGTAAAGACACAGTATAGATGTTTTAGGGCTTTTAGGGTTTACCTGGATCACCATCAGAATCGTTGCAGTCAAAGTTATCGTCTTCGGTCAGGGGTTTGAGGCAGCTCTGGTGGTCTGCGCCAAATGCATGTCGTCTATGTCTGCGCACTGGCAGAGTTCCATCTAACAAAATTAAAAATCCAAGATGAGACCTTTTTCTGCTTACTCAGTTTACTAGAGGGCTAATACTGAGGTACGCATTTACCTGAGATGATTTCCGTGTCAACTCCACTGTCCTCTGCCACTTTAAGGAAAATCTATAAAGACAAACAAGAAAGATCATTAGTAACTTGCATATGTAGTCAAAAATCACAGCTAGCAATAGCATCCTAAAGTTTTTGTTGACAGGTAAAAGCCAAGACAAGCTACACGTACCTCTTCAAGTGTAGTATCTGAGACACCATAGCTTGAAATGCCAAGGTCAGCAAGCCGATCATCCAGGTCATGGAAGAGCTCAACGAAAGCGCCATCTTTGGCAGACTCGTACGGCAGCACATACGTGATCTCATGACCGAGGTCTTCCACCATGCGGGCAGCAGGAACGTGCTTTAGGATTAGACTGGAGATGAGAGCCACATCAACAGGAACAACAGGAGATTCAGGCCATGTAGTTCCTGCAGAACATAATGAAAACTTTAGTGAAGATTCAGTTATAATGTCATGAACTGAAAAGATATTCATCATTTTAAAGTTTAAGGTGTTACCGATTGCTGTGGCGGCTTCGCTTTCTTGGTCACTACCTAGACCAGCATCCGAGCTGCTCTCAGATGCATTGTCGTCCTAGAAAACCAATGAAACGACAGTGTTTAGCATATCAGCTTAACAACAAATTAGTGGTAATTGAGTGTTCTTGCAACTTGAAGTGTACTTACTTTCTTAACAAAGGACACAGTGCTACTCGAATTCCTGCAAGAACTGAGAGAAGGCTCAGTGTTTTTCTTCACCAAGGTAAGATAGTATCCGGTTCCCAGTTGAGTCTTAAGAAAGAGCGAAGAGCCCACACAGCAAAGCTTTCCATGGGAGATGATGGCAATACGATCGCCCAGAATATCTGCTTCATCCATATGATGGGTTGAAAGAAGGATAGTCCGACCTAAAATATACCAGAAGTCCTCAATGAGATCTGATTGGTATTTTCTTTGCTTTTAAATACAAAATAGCGAATGGGGTAGTTACCTGCACGATACTTCAGAAGAAGGTCCCAGATGCCTCTTCGAGCATATGGGTCCACACCTGCAGTGGGTTCATCCAAAATAACAACCTTTGACCCTCCGACAAAAGCAAGGGCTACTGAGAGTTTTCTCTGCATACCACCTGAAGAGCACAAATATGTAAGTTTGCAACAAATCAAATGACTAACAAATAAAAATTTCAGAAGTCATAATGCCACACACCTGACAGCTGGCTAGTCCTGGATTTGCGCTTATGTGGAAGGCCGGTATCAATAAGAATCTGCTCCATTTCAGCCTTCACTTCCTCCTCAGAAAGACCCTTCAGACGGGCGTAGAACCAGATGTGCTCTTCTACTGTCAACCTGAAATACGACAGATGGATTAGCATCCACAGAACTTATCTATACCTAATCTATATTTATAACCTCAAAGGGAAAGTTCACCAAAAATGAGATTTGGTCATTAATTACTCACCCTCATATCATTCCAAACCCATCTTAAGAACACAAATTAAGATATTTTTGATGAAATCCAAATGCTTTCTGACCCTGCATAGACAGGACCCAGAAAGGTAGTAAGGACATTGTTAAAAAGGAATTCATGTGACATCAGTGGTTCAACCGTAATTTTATGAAGCTACGAGAATACTTGTCAAAGACTGACACGGAAGAGAAGAAACTGTTGAATAAAGTCATAATTTCTGTTTTCCCTGCACACAAAAATTATTCTCGAAGCTTCATAAAATTACGGTTGAACTGCTGATCTCACATGGACTGTTTTAACAATGTCCTTACTACCTTTCTGACTAACATGTTAGTTGGTTGCTGTCTATGCAGGGTCAGATAGCTCTCAATTCGATCAAAAATAAATAATTTGAGTTCCAAAGATGAACGAAGGTCTTACGGGTTTGGACTGACATGAGGGTGAAAATTAATGTCTGAAAACACTTACATGCTGAACAGGACGTTATGTTGTGGACATACTCCGAGGCTCCGTCTAATGGAACTGAGCTCTGAGCGAATATCTTTGCCCATGATATATGCAGTGCCAGAGGTGGGAGGGAAAAGGCCAGTTAGGATAGACCTAAAAACATTGATAGGAAAGTAGAGGGTTAGATATTGTAACAAAAAAACTAAATCCAATCAGCCATTACGCCAATCAATTTGATCCTTCAGAAATCATTCTAATACACTGATTTGAAATGGTGATACATTTTATTCAAGATTGTTCGATGAATATAAAGTGAAATGTGAACTTACATGGTGGTGGTTTTTCCAGCTCCATTGTGACCAAGGAAAGAGGTTATCTGCCCTTCATAGAAGCCAAGTGTCAATCCATCGACTGCTAGCTTTTTGCCATGACGGTAGACCTTCACAAGATTCTCAATGTAAACTCCCAATTCAAGGTGAGTGGGTTCCTCTTCAATGCAGACGGCTTTAAAACAACACAAAACACAATTAATTAAATTAATCAAAACGGATATGCCACTAAACATAGCTGCATGTGCCAGTGGCTTCTTAATATTTATACCGGCTCTACAAAATCCCTGTTGAAAAAACCAACATATGCTGTTTTGAAGCTTGGCAGCTGGTTTGAGCTGGTTTAAGCTGGTTTGGTGCTGGTCCTAAGCAACTACCTCCTGCTCAGGATCAGCTCAAACCAGCTGCCATGCTTCAAAACAGAACATGTTGCTTTTTTCAAAAGGGATAGTATAGTTTTTAAAGCTTTTTAATCAGTAACATGAACGGCCATAACATGAAAATAATCATCAGTTCAGAATTTTATTTTGGTATATCCTAAAAACAATTTTCTTACCCCCAGCGTTGCCCTTCTTTCCATGAATTGCAGTATTGTTTGTGTTGCTCTCTCCAAACCAGTAGGATTTGGTGAAAGGGAAGTACCATGGCCTGGGAATACCATACTGCCCTGGGAACACGGCCTCAATGTACCAGGTCATGACCCCATACATGAAGGCATCAAAGTACATGAGGATGAGGCAGGTGGTGAGGTTGTAGTTGTCTTCTTCCATTGGGCTGGAGAAGAGATTATTCCACTGGAGGCCCACACCCTGCTCCTCAAACAGGGCAAAATACTCACAGCCAAATCCAAACGCCACTGGAGACAGTAAGCTCTGTGGACACAACCATATTAGATGTAAGTAGTGTCCTGCTTTGTCAGTGTTAGTCAATGTTTCCTGTAGCAAAACTTACTACAGTTGCGTTGTCTACACTACAAAAAGTGATTTTCTGGTACAAATATCTAAATATTTATTGTTAAAGGGACAGTTCACCCAAAAATGAAAATTCTGTCATTTATTACTCTGCGTCATGTTGATCCAAACCCGTAAGACCTTGGTTCACCTTTGGAACACAAATGAAGATATTTTTGATGAAATCCAAAAGATTTCTGACCCTCCAAGAGAACAGTTGTTGAATAAAGTTGTTATTTTTGTTTTCTTTGTGCACAAAACATATTCTCGTAACTCTATAACATTACAGTTGAACTACTGATGTCAAATGGACTATTGTAACAATGTCATTTCTACCTTTCTGGGCTCTTGTATTTCATCAAAAATATCCTCATTTGTGTCTCGAAGATGAACAAAGGTCTTATGGGTTTTGAACAACGAGAGGGTGAGTAATTGATGACAGACCTTTCATTTTCGACTGAACTGTCCCTTTAAATCAAGATACATTTACTTCAAGCAAAATGATGTGAAAATAAGAAGTACGTGGACACTTAATCTCAAGTTGTTCCAGCGAAACCTGTGATAAGTCTACTGTAAGTCACTTTTATGACAAGTAACTAGGTAACTGCGCAGGATCAATTCGGCTTGGAAGACCCTAGGGTTAAGTAATCTCAGTAACACTTCAGTGCTGATTCACCTCTAACTGAACTCTTGTATTAGTGGCCCATATCTTTAATTTATCACCTGCATTTAACTAGTTTAAACAGGAACCACCCTAGTGAAGATTCCTTGCAATCTAGTGTCAGGAACCAAAGACTACAATGGGTTTAAAGTGCGATTTTACAGTTAAGATATTCTCATCACACCTGTAAGGCATTTTAGATAACGGGAGCAGGATAAATGAGTTTCCTTATGCAACATACTGTACGATAACCTAATGCACTTGGCCAACAACCCATGACGCTGCACATATACACACTTGCACTTTGTAACTGTGAAATTTTTTGATTTTTAAAGATATTTTAGTAGGTGGTCGTAAACTTACAGCGATGACTTTGGCGCTGAAGCCCACGTAGTCTTGCCAAGCCACGCAGAGTACGTAAGGCAGGTAGAGGGTGAAGTAAATAATGCCGCCACAAGCCGCTGCCAGGTTGGCACGTGCGAATGCCGTACTGATCAGAAAACACTGCATGATGGTTACCACAGCGAATGACCCGAGGAAGAGGAAGACTACACCAGGGTCACTATAGGGAAGGAGATTACCCATCTGGAAAGATAAAAGAAATCAGGTTTATTATCTTTGTTTTGCTTCTATTGATGACAGTTTCTTAAAGAATGCCACATAATGAATAATAATCATTATTACAATTAATAGTCATAATCAGGGTCCCTGTAGGGTATATTTTTTATATAACTAAAATTAACAGAAATTAAAAAATTAATAAAAAGTATACACACACACATTTATGACCCTGGACCACAAAATGATTGATTTTTCTTTTATGCCAAAAATCATAAGAATATTCATGATCATGTTCCATGAAGAAATTTTGTACATTTCCTACCGTAAATATATCAAAACTAAATTTTTTATTAGTAATATGCATTGCTAAGAACTTCATTTGGACAACTTTAAAGGCAATTTTCTCTTTTTTTTCCGCATAATCAGATTCCAGATATTCAAATAGTTGTATCTCGACCAAATATTGTCCTGTCCTAACCATACATCAATGGAAAGCTTATTTATTCAGATTTTAATTTCAAAAATGGACCCTTATGACTGATTTTGAGGTCCAGGGTCACATATTATATCACACATATAATATTACACACACATACAATTACTAAAACTACAAAAACACAACGAAATTACTGAAACCTAAAAATGAATAAACATCTTAAATAAAAATATTAATAAAATATTTAAAATAATAATAAAAACTATAATAGTATCTCAAAGACACTAAAATAAAACATTAATAACAGTAATAATAATAATTAGTGTTACGTTAGTATTATTTATTTATATTTTATATTTTCATAGTATTTATTACATTTTGAATTAGCTTTAATATTACATTTTAAATTTCAATTTTAGTTTGTAATCATTTAATGTGCTTTTGTCATATATTTTCCTATTTTCATATTTCATATATTATTCATTTTCATATTTCTATTTAGCTTTTTTTATTTCAGTTTTATTAATTGTAGTACTTCAACTTCACATCAGTTATTGTCGAGGCAAAACAGCATTTTTTAAATCAGTTTTTTCTTGTTTATTTTTATTTTTATTGTTTTTTCTATTATTGTTTCTATGATAAGTAGTACAATAAAAAGATAAATATTCCGATCAAATAACAATATGGGATGATGAAAGAATAATGGCCATAAAGTCACTTGGCACTCTTAACATAAACAATCCTAAAACAGAAAAAAAAGCAATACAGTATAAGTTAAAGCTGTGCTCCTTAGAAAACAAACCGTCTTAAGATCTGATGATGTCTTTTTAGTACCTTAAGTAGAAGAACGAGCAGACTTGCGCTGATGAGAAGAGGGATGAGGCTGCTAATGAACCAGCTGAACCACAGGATTCCATTGTCCAATCCCATAATCCTCATGGTCTCTTTGAGCCGGGCCTCCTTCTCATAGACGACGCCTTTGATGATGATGGCCACCGAGTACATCCAAGCCAGAGTCATAAAAAGCGGCATGGAACGGCTCATAATGCGAAGGAAACTACAAGAAAAGAGGAGAATTTTTAATAATTGTTCCTACTGTTACAGAAAGACTAGCATAAAGCAGTCTGGACAAGCATGCAATGTATTAATCATAATTTGTCAGCTCTGTTATTTGATTAGGTTTATTTGCAGTGCAATGGAATGCTTACATATCATCTACGTAACATGGATAAGGCATCTGTTGGATGTAAACACCGGTCTTCTCTTTGGTCCCAGTAACTGCTCTGATGATGCTGTGTTCAACCACATCCTGAAGGTAAGTAAATCCTCCCCAAACATACCGCAAATCCTCAAACGGATCAGCCCTGGGACCAGGATCCCAATACCTGCCAACAAAAAACACAATAAGCATATGAGTATCTTAAAAATGGGAATTTCCATTTTTGGGCAGTTAGGAAAAGAAAACACTGACTTACCCATCTTTAATCTTGTTTGTACGCTCCACATTGTCAATATCCATTCGGATCTTGTAATTGACATGTGGGGGAAGTTCAGAGCTGTTTGAATGAACATCCAGAAACACAATTCCAGCCCAAAACTTTCTGTTATCCAAGAGACTCATGGACTCGTTGACCAGTTTCTCCTCTGTGCTCACAGGTTCAAGTTTATCCAGGTTTACACACTGTAAAAAGCAACATCATTCAGTCACAATGTGTCTTTATCTGTTTATTGATAGTGAGTTGATTTTATTTGGCCGTATTAGACAATTAACATGCTACAGTGTGTTATTTAATCACTAACTTTTATAACTCACATAAAATAATTTATTTGACCTCTAATAGTCTTTGGCTTGCTCTTGTATTACTGTAAAAGGGAACTTTTGACCCATTAAAAATGACTGCGTATTGTTTGTCTTCTCCAGTCATGGTTAAACCTCTCTTTAGGCTACATTCAAGTCGATTTTCACTTCCTTTTTATCTTTCACATCTCATTTTGTCAGACTAACATACGTCATATTGCTGAATGAGATATAATAAAGACTCAAAACCCCACACAATTCATGAAATGGGACATGCAAACACGTTTTGCACGTGTCTTTCTTTCAACAAACGTGAAATCCAGCTGGTTGTGACATGCATGTGCTATGCCGCTTATGCGACTTATGATTGGTTGTTGACTTGTTTTATGTGAAAGTATGTATGTGGGATACAGATGGATTATAAGATAGAAAGGAAATGTGTAGGAGGGGAAAAGAAAGGAAAAGGTAGCATGAAAGAGAGCTGTTCTGACCTCCATGAAACGGGATATGCTCATAATAGCCTGGTCGGTCTCATTGAAGACATCCCGCCATGTAAACGCCGTTCCGTGGGGACGTGTGTCCTCAGAGTGCTTAGACAAGAAGCTTATAACATCTTCCACGCTCCACTGAGTTCCAGCCAACTGGGTGCTGAAGAAATTAGCGGTGGCATTGTTTCGAAGAAGCGTCTATGTTCAGAAGAAAAAAGAAATAAAAATTAGCTAGTTCCAGTTCTCCGCTGCAACCTCCAGCCACATAGGGGGCAGTAATGAGAGTAAGGCAGATCATACCCGCATTAGATTTACTTCTTCACTGTTCTCCATGAAGTTCCAAACCTTCGGTCTAGCTTCTTCCCACATTCCGCCTAAATCTCGTAAAATTCCGAGCTCCTGGAATGTCTTGTTGACCTGTGAAAGAACAAGGATGCACATATGTGACCCTGAACCACAAAACCAGTCATAAGGGTCCATTTTTTTAAAACTGAGATCTAAAAAACAGAATAAATAAGCTTACCATTGATGTATGGTTTGTTAGGGTAGGACAATATTTGTTTGAGATACAACTATTAAAATCTGGAATATGAGGGTGCAAAAAAATCTAAATATTGAGAAAATCGTCTTTAAAGTTGTCCAAATGAAGTTCTTAGCAATGCATATCACTAATCAAGGTAGGAAATTTACAAAATATCTTATGGAACATGATCTTCGCTTAACATCCTAAAGATTTTTGGCATAAAAGAAAAATCTATAATTTTGACCCATACAATGTATTTTTGACTATTGCTACAAATATACCCGTGCTACTTAAGACTGGTTTTGTGGTCCAGGGTCACATATGTTTTTTTTTTAGGATGGTTACCTCATGAATGATCTTCTGTGTTGCAGGGTTGTGGGGCGTGTAGAGGATCTTCCCCATCAGGAGAGGTTTCAATGCTCTCCAGATCATTCGAGAGATAGGACTGGCTTCCATGTTCTTCATCAGGTTGTTACAGTATGGAGCTAGAAGCACAATACATGAGAATATGCATTAAAGAATTAGTTCACTATAGAATTACAGAGGTCATACGATGCAATTTCATGTTTTCCTTTGACTTTGGAGTGTTACAAGCTGTTCGTGCATATACAAGATCTGTAAAGTTGCAAAGATTAAAGTCTCAAACCCAAAGAGATATTCTTTATAAAAGTTAAGACTCATTCAAAGGCTCATTTAAACACACCCCCACATATTTACGTCACAGTGTGGGAAGATCTGCATAACACCGCCCAAAAGTATATGCAAAAAAGGCATAACTTTTATTGTCAATGTAGTATTGTTGCAGCCGCCGCCATGTTGTAGAGACACTGTGTGTTTCGTTGCAAAAGCGATAGTACATTGTTTGGCACAACTAGAGTACACAACTAGAAATCAGCGCATTTTACAGAGGATTGTTTCCTGAACCTGGGAGAGTTGCCTACAATGCCGGCTGTGCACACTATAAAGTGGGGCAGTTCCAATTATGCAAGGACAGTCTGGCGATTCTGACTCACAGCCTGTAAGTACACTTTCATATTTAAAGAATTTGCTACAGGCTATTTAAACGCAAGTTTAAACGCATTTCAGAACGGCAGGGCAGAGAGGAGCAACAATAATGTACAGTATGTGGAAAATAATGTTTTTTGAGCCTCAAACCGCATGAACACATTGCATTACATCAAATACACAAAATAATGTTCTTTCTAGCAACATCACATGACCCCTTTAAAATTTCCCTATTTAATCTAGTATATAAAAAACACTAAATAAGCTCTGACGTACTTGTGGTGTTGTCATAGACTGAAACCGGTTCATCATCACTGTCGTTGTGGCTGCCAAACAGTGCCTGGAAGTTGCTGTCCTCGTACCAATTGAGGGATTTGATCTTGAGGCCTCCGCCTTCCGGGTGTCCACACACAATACGGGACACAGCCTGGTACATCAGACTCGGTGAGCCAGTGGCGTTTTCTGTCAAAAACAGGATCTCGTTTCGCAGGTCACTCCAGCTCCTCATACTGGCCAGCTGAAGGAATGAAAGAGGATACAATTATAATCGGAAAGTCAAGAAGGCTGATGTAACACAACAAATTTACTTAAGAGGTTCATATTAGTTTGTTAAACAGGTGTGTCGATTTTATAGGATTAGTTCATTTGATAATTAAAAGTGACAATTTACTCACCCTTATGTCATCCAAGATGTTTATGTCTTTCTTTCTTCAGTCAAAAAGAAATTAAGGTTTTTGAGGATTTTTCTCTATATAGTGAACTTCAGTGGGGATCAGTGAATTGAAGGTCCAAACTGCAGTTTCACTGCAGCTTCAAAGGGCTCTACATGATCCCAGCAAAGGAATAAGGGTCTTAACTAGAAAAACGATCAGTCATTTTCCAAAATAAGAAAAAGTGCTTTTTAACCACAAATGCTTGTCTTGCACTAGCTCGACTTCTCGCATTACATAATCATGTTGGAAAGGTCACGTGTGACGTAGGTGGAAGCTCCAACCCAGTGTTTACAAAGCAAACGTGCAAAGAAAGTCAACTACCCTTAACAAAGCCAGAACTAACCGCGCGTGACCTTTTCAACGTGACTACATAATGTGTAAAATCGAGCGTAAAGACAAGCATTTGTGGTTAAGAAGTATATAAGTTTGTATTTTTTTAAGAAAACTACCAATTTTTTTCACTACACTGTAAAAATGACTGTGATTTTAATGGTAAGAGAGTGTAAAAATGCTACAGAAAATCCCTATATGGTGAAAAACTGTATTGGACATTACATGTAATTTTACAGTAGTATACAGTTTTTGGAAGTGAAAAAAGAATGTATGAATAACCATATACTGACATTCCCAGAATTCCCTGCGTTACATTTCACATTTGATGTTCTTTCATTGAAATAACTGTTTCTTCTTAGTTTTTTCTTATCAGTTGTGTACATTAGGGTTGTATGTTGCATCTAATGTTGAAGCTGCATTAAAACTGCAATTTGGACCTCCCATTGAAGTCCACTATATGGAGAAAAAATCCTGGAATGTTTTCCTCAAAAACTGTAATTCTTTTTTGACTGAAGAAAGAAAGACATGAACATCTTGGATGACGTGGGGTTGAGTAAATTACCTGAAAAATTTTCATTTTAATTAGTGAACTACTCCTTTAATATAAAATTGGTGTAATAAAACAATTGGTTGACCCAAAAAAGGAAAATTCTGTCATCATTTACTCACACTCATGTAGATCCAAACCCATATGTTTTTTTTTTTATTTGTTTTTCTTACTATTTAGCATTCAGACTCCATGGGATCGCATTTGGAATACAGTGCATGTAGTTTGGACTACTATCATGATACGGTAATGGTGCTTTTGTGTCCTTTTTGAAGCATGAAAGCTCCAGTTACTATTCATTCTAAATGAAAAGAAGTGAAACAAGTGTCTCCTTTTGTGTTCCACTGAAGAAAGAAAGTCAGCAGGGTGAGCAAATAACAAGAATTTTAATTTTGGGAGAACTATCCCTTTAACAGTACATAATAACAGAGAAAATTGACAACTATTACGAGAGATAATTTTAGTGTTTCATTATTCACTCCAGTGCAGGCTGTTTTTGCCTAATCCTTGACAGCTACTGTCATTGTCTAATGTTTAGGTCTTTCACCCAACAATCCCAAATCCAAAGATCCAGTGCCCCAAGGGCCTGTCAAAACCGAACGCAACTAGCTTTAGACAAACAAACCCTCCCATGAAAAGCTGGTTCTGCTTTTTCAACACACAAAAGGTTTTGTCAAACATAAAATAAAAGTCGATCATAAGTGCATTTCTAAGCTGGGAAGTTTGCTTTTCGAGGTTGGCTGACAGGAAAAGAAATGTTATTCTGTGCTGGTCACGACATTTCATGGTTAAACAACCCCAACTGCCCTGTGAAATTTTTTAATTTTATTATAAGTCTTTAGAAAAGGCCTCAAGTGTGTCTTCATTTAATCCGATTGCTGTTGAACAGAAACAAAACTGTAAAAACTGGTTTTATCTTTCCTAGAGGTGCTTTTTCAACCTCTTGAGTCATCTTGAATCTTGGGAGGTAAGAGAAATACAAACATGTTTTGCAAAGCACACTACTCTTACTTTTTCAGTAGTATACAGTATCTGCATACAAAAAAAATACTATGCAGTAACTTAGTATTTCGAACATATCTACTGAGTAGAGAATTGCTTTTCCAGGTCATTCATTTTAAGGCAGGTGTGGACAAAGCTGTGCAGGATAAAAGCGTGCGAGCCTTACGGATCTGACTCAGCAAGCAAATAAAGTCACGTGCTGCTAATTTTGTGTAAAAGTGCACAGAGAATGGAGGGCGGAGGGTGCAACAGATGTCCTACTGCAAAAACAAAACACTCGCACAGAGGGGGAGAGAGCAAGAAATCAAGAAGGAATAACGTGCCAACTAACATCTTAAAGCTGTGATCAACTTGCATGCAAGTTTTTAAATTACACTACTAAAACTGATTTTTAATCTTGTTTTATTCCATGCAAAATTAGATTTCAGAAAACAAATACTAAATCAAGTTTTTGTTTACTTGCTTTATAGGCAAATAAGTGTTTTTTTCTTATTTCCAGAGTAAATAAAACAAACTCATTCTATTTCTAATAAGCTGATTTGTGCACAAGAAACATTTCTAAGTTTTGGCTGCTGGAAATCGTGATAAACAACCATTTAAAAGTCTGCAGCAAGTAAGCTTAAAATAAATTAATATTATTAATATTAAGCAACACAACTGCTTTCAACACTGATAATAATAGAAAATGTTTCTTGAGCAGCAAATCAGCATATTAGAATGATTTCTGAAGGATAATGTGACTCTGAAGACCAGAGTAATGATGCTGAAAATTCTGCTTTCATCACAGGAATAAATTATATTTTTAATGTTTTTTTTTTTAAAGAATTCTGTTCTGCTCACTAAGCCTGCATTTATTTGATCCAAAATACAGCAAATAACGTTTTTCTATTTTAATATATTTTAAAATGTACAGCAAATCAGAAATTAGAATGATTTCTGAAGGATCATGTGACTGGAGTAATGATGCTAAAAATGTACAGGAATAAATTACATTTTAAAATATATTCAAATAGAAAACCGTTATTTTAAATAGTTAAAATATTTCACATTTTTACTGTTTTTACTGTACTTTAAATCAAATAAATGCAGGCTTGGCGAGTAGAACAGAATTTTTTAAAACAACCTTATAAATCTTACTGGTCAAAACTTTTGACTGGTAGTGTATAAATATATACAAGCCTAAATATTTGCACATCTCTTCTGTAGTTTTGCTTTTCAAGTATTGCTTATATATACTTAATAGAAAACAAGACGCAAATACTAATCAAGAAACTGTGCTTCATCCAGTCTCATACCAACACAGTGAAAGGTTACTGGAATTCACCATCCGTCTCAAACGTGAAAGTGAGCCAGCAAACTAGAGCAGCGGGTTGAGTTTAATGCTCCATTCGCTTAGACTCGCAGCCAAAGGTTTCCCTCTCAGTTGAGCAGAAAACAGAGGGGCTTTTGTATGGGCAAACAGGTCACGAACGCCTATCTCACTGTGTTAAGCAAACGTCTTTATTGCGGTTTTTGGATACTGACTGCTGAGTAGATAGTGTTACTCTTTCTCTGGATGCTTGTTCAGCTGTGCTTGGTTGTATATCTGTTCAGCTGGGAGCTGAAACAACTTTCTCTTCCTCCCACTGTGCACTGCTACAGCTGGCAAACGAGACACTACCGAACCCATCGACACATACAGGCCCAGTGCGACACTTTTACTGCTGCGTCACAGTCTCAGCAGTTGTCCTCGCCATTAAATGTCACTTTCACTCTCATGGGATGATTTTAGAGCCTTACTGTGTGCTGTTTGTTTGAACTATGATAGAAAACTCTCACATGTATTTGTTTGACAGTTCACAGGACTACTCAGGATTGTTCTACCTTGTCTGTATTGACAAAACTTTAATGATAAGTGAAAAATATGAGGTCTACCTCCACAGCCAGTGATCCCAGGCTCTCCAGAAGGTTGTCTGTGGCTTTGGCAACTAGATGGACATCAGTGGCATTAGTCCTTATGTCTGACTGTGAAACAGAGAGAGAGAATTATAGAATTTCATGTAGTTAATATATATAATACATATAGTTAAATAGACACAATTATTTTTGACAGTATATACATGTATAATATAAATTGTGCACTTTTTTATTTTAATTAATATAATTTATATATTGATTTATACATATAACTTAATTATTTTTTTTACACTACACAAATGTGTGCGTGTACACACACACACACACACACACTCACACACACATATATATATATATATATATATATATAACAAGCTTAATTATTTTTTACACTGTAGAAATGTATATAATATAAATTTTGCACATTTTAGTATAATTTATATGTATATACTTAAAGCATGAGATCTAATATAAATTGCACATAATTACACACACACACACACACACACACATATATATATATATATAAAGCTTGATTATTTAAACTATATAAATTTGCATAATTTTATTCTAATTAATATAATTAATATTAATTTATATACATAGCTTTACATACATAGCTAGCTTACTTTATTTATTACACTACATAAATCATATATATATATATATATATATATAAAGTCTAATTTATGTTTTACAGTATATAAATTCTATAATATAAATGTAGCATATTTTTATTGTAATTAATTTAATTAATATAAATTTATATATATATATAGCTTTGTTACTTTTTATTTTTAGATATATTTTTACACTACATATATATATAAGAAGCTTCATAATTTTTTTTACATATATTTTTAGATGTATATACATAAATCTTACTTTATTTTTTATAGTATATATATATATATATATAAAGATTTATTTTTTAAAGTATATAAACATATATAATATAAATTTTTCTAATTTTTTCTAATCAATTTTTTCTTTTTTATTCTAATTTATGTAATTATTAATTAAACATTATATTTGTATAATTTGTATAATATAAATTGTGCTGATTTTTTTCATCTAATTTATATAATTTATATTTTGTTTTACATTACATTACATAAAACACACATATATGTGCACTGTAAAATTATTTTTCTATTTTTATATATTTGTTCTTTTTTTAACCGTTATATATCTATTTGTTTTTATTTCATATTTTAATTTACATTAGAGTTACATTAGACAACTATGTAAAAGAAATATTATAATATACATAAACCTACATAAGGTTACATCATTTAAATTGCATATTACATACATTACATATTACATATTATAGGTCATTCACAATTTTGTGTGTCACTCGGTTTTATGGCTGAAAATCAAATCTAGTTGCTCTCGTATCTAGATGGTTCTCGTATCAAATTTGCATGGCAGTAAATGATCAAAGAGCCATAAAGTTATGTAAGGCCTCATTCATTCCATGCATTCTATTTACTACCAGCCAGCGAAATCAAACTAAGATGACATATTGATCTGATTTTCCACTGCACTTCACTTTCCAAGAATCCTATTGATGACTCAAAATCATCTTTCGTTGACCAGTGTGATCTATGACTCAAACTGGCATCTTTGTATTCCTTTTAAATGCTTATAGGAAGAAGCAGAACAGAGGAACTGAAGCTGTCGTAATTTCCAGCTGTGCCTTTGGGCTATATATTAAGGTAGGTGTGTAGGGCAACATGCAATGACATGCATCCTCCCACGCTCCTTATTACCAGCTAACTTGCTCTTTCTTTTCCTTTCTCTCTTTTAGCTTGTTGTTGAGTTGTTTGTGTCTCAGCCCAGTGCATGGCAATGATAAAGTCACCTGGTTTTGTTTTTAACAACTCAGCAACAGCAGTGGAGGAGGGGGGGGCTCTGTTGCACTGCTTTAGGAGATAAGATGATGACCTCTGTCACCCTTACACACACAGCAGGGCAAATTTATTAAGCGACAGTTTAATTTACACCCTTTCCTGACAACAAAGCCACACCATCTGGACTCATACAGAACTCCTGACTGGCCATTGCTGGCCATTGTTGCATTTACATTTCTCTACAGTAAAACTGCTTGTGTCCTCTGCAACACTAAACAAATTATGTATAATCTAATTTAGTGATGGTGCTAAATAGTAGAATATAATGCATAAAGAAAATTAAGTCTCTTTTAAGACCATTAAGATTTTTACACTGTGAAATTATTTTCTTAACTATTAAAAATAAAAAAAAGACTTCTTTTTAGCCTTTTTTTGTAATTACTCTCAATTATGAGTCTCATTACTATTATAAATATTTTAATATCTAAGTGAACAATGGTATTGTTTTGACACAAAATATTTACCATTTAAAATATATAGAAAAAGAAATGTATTGTTGAAATAAATATAAAACAACAACAACAACAACAACAACAACAATAATAATAATAATAATAAATTCCACCCAAAATATAAAAATGTCTTACTATTATTATTTTAATATTTTCTTTTCTTTTGTTTTTTGGGTGGAATTTATGACATGGACATAATTTAATTTAATTTAATTTAAGTTCTTTGTATCAAATCTGTTCATTTTGATAATAAATTCCACCCAAATAAAAAATATGAAACTGTATTGCTATTATTATTATTATTATTATTTATTTATTTTTCTTTTATTTATTTATTTATTTTTGGTGGAATTTATGACATGGACATATTCTTTATAGTTTTTATTAGATTATGATAATCGTAATATATGTTAATTAAAAAATATACATATTACCATATTTATTTATTTATTCATTAATTTTAATTTGAAAATTTATCTTTGAAAACATGTATCAAATCTGTTCATTCTGATAATAAATTCTGCCCAAATAAAAAATATGAAACTGTATTACTATTATTTATTTATTTATCTTTTGATTTGGGGGTGGAATTTATGACATGGACATATTCTTTATAGTTTTATTAGATTGATTCTGATCATTGTAATATATGGTAATTAAAAAAAATATTACAATATTTATTTATTCTTTTTAATTTAATTAAATTATTTCTTTGAAAATGTGTATCAGATATGTTCATTCTGATAAGAAATTTCACCCAAATAAAACAATAAATATAAAACTGTATTACTGTTATTATTTTTATTTATTTATTTATTTTTGGGTGAAATTTATGACATGGACATATTCTTTATAGTTTTTATTACATGGTGATAATTGTAATATATGGTCATTTAAAAAAAAGAATTTAATTTAATTTAATTTCTTTGAAAACGTATCACATCTGTTTATTTTGTTACCCTCTAGGATGTTTCTTACCCTAATAGGTTTGAGGAAATCCAAGTTGGACTTGAAGTGCTTCTCGGCCTGGTCCAGCCAGCTCTTAGGAGAGTTGCAGATGATGTTCTGGGTGAATCTCGCCACCCTTTTGTCTGGGATGGTCACAAAATCCTCAAGTGTGGTGGTGCTGCACATATCCCTTAGATGGATGCCAAAACCTCTGATCAGCACCTAAAACACGAGGAGCATTGGTGATAAGCGGTAGGAGTGAGAGCAGATAAAAAAAAGGTGCTCATGTGAACCGTGAGGGGTTTTGAGATAGAAGGGAACAAAGCTGTTCATATGACCCATGAGTTTGTTATCAGGACCAGGACATTATAAGGCACTTAGACTAGATGCCTTGAATACACGTTGCGAGGGTACATTAGGATAAAACTAGGCTGCCTATGGTCATTTATGAGGACTGTAGATTGTGTAATGCCCTGAGGGCATGTCACACAGCTAACAGATGTTGATTTACAAACAAAAATCAAGTTGCATGCTGGTTTCCTCTCTTTAACTGTTTCCTCAGGGCAGTTTATCAGCATGTGTGGAGTAAACTATCAAAACGGACCTAGAAACAATGACCGTGTATGCTGTGTAATTACAGTACGACAAGTGTGAGGTCAGTAGAGAACTTAAAGACTTCCAGAACAACAATTTACAAATAATTTACTCACCCCCTTGTCTTCCAAGATGTTCATGTTTTTCTGTCTTCAGTTGTAAAGAAATTATGGTTTATGAGGAAAACATTTCAGGATTTTTCTTCATATAATGGACTTCAATTGTGCCCCCAATTTTGAACTTCCAAAATGGCTCTAAATGATCCCAGCCGAGGAAGAAGGGTCTTATCTAGCAAAACGATCTGTCAGTTTTTTCAGAAAATAAAAATGTGTATACTTTTTAAGCACAAAAGCTTGTGTAGCACAGGCTCTGGGATGCACGTTTTTGAATGATTCGTTCATTTTGAACGGATCTTAAATGTGACTCAGGAAGAACAAGTCGTCTCGGGGAGTGATTCGTTCAGTCCTATTAGGTTCTGTACTGGAATTAGTTCACCTGTTTTGAGTCTTTTTTTCATTCTGTTTCAGGGTTTTTTGAGTCATCCGTTCATCTTATGGGGCTGTCACGTGATGAACGAACAACTCAAACCCGAAAACTTGTCAGATAAGAGGTGAGGTGAGCTAATGATAGACTAAAGACCCAGGTAAACAATGAATTAATCTTTTCTGTTTCTTATAGCATTATAGTTCTGTCTTGTTTGTAGTGTGATCAACGTTGGTGTAAGCAGTAGATGTGTTAGGGAAGTAACATGTAACATTTTAATTATATTTTGCTAAAATTAACGAAATGACTCGAACAAAAATTTGTTCATTTTGCTGAACCAGACTCAAAGGTCCGAGTCGATAAAATGATCCGAAGTATGGTGAAAAACTCTTATTTTCTCCTACAACTTCAGAATCGTCCGACATCGTTGTAGCTTTTTGTTTGTAAACAGCGTTTGACTTAACGTTACTTGCACTTTGTTAGTCTTTGCGTGTTCACTTTGTAAACACTGGGTCTGTAGTTCCGTGTGACCTTTCGATGTGATTCAATAGTGTGTATAGTGTCGTGGACGCGCATCCTAGAGCCTGTGCTACGTGAGCTTTTGTGCTTAAAAAGTATACACATTTTTATTTTTCGAAAAAAAAATGACTGATCGTTTCCCTAAAGAAGACCCTTCTTCCTCGGCTGGGATCGTTTAGAGTCTTTTGAAGCTGCATTTAAACTACATTTTGGAAGTTCAAAATCGGGGGCACAATTGAATCCATTATATGAAGAAAGATCCTGAAATGTTTTCCTCAAAAACCATAATTTCTTTACGACATGAACATCTTGGATGACAAGGGGGTGAGTAAATTATTTGTAAATTGTTGTTCTGGAAGTGGAGTTCTCTTTTAAATAGTCATGGACACCATCTACGCTTCAAAATAACGCTTTTCAATGCTCACCTTTTCAAGATTCACATCAGCTTCCAGAATATTCTGCACATAATTATGGGAAAAGGAGGCGTTCTGTTGGAGGAACGTGGAAAGGGTCTCATTTTCACGCAGGAAGTCCTTCAGCTTGAAACCTAAGGACAAACATACCACTTTAGCGTGTGCGTGTTAAGGAACGCTTTACAAAACCACCATACAATGGCTGTAGTTATCGGTTTTCAGCAATTTGACCAGACTTTTAATTTCAGAAGACCCGCCCCCACATTTTAGGATTAATGTTTTTGGAAACGTCCATTAGTTTACATTTACATCACATTCTTAACAAAACCTCAAACTTTTATTCGGCATACATGCGCTCACATGCTGAAATTCTGTGCTGTTCATTCAGGTGTGGAGCCTTTGAGAGTGTTAACTACACACTCGTGTGCTCTCCTTGAATTTCATTCCTCTTTGAAAGTTCAAGTGCATGTCTGAGCAGGCCAGCGAGTGCGGTTCACTTGGGAGTGGAAAGAAACGTCGAATGATTCATCGTGTGATTCCACAAACAATGTACAGGGAGTCTAGTTGCCTAAATGTTCTGGAATCTAAATCAGGGCCTGAAGTAGTACATGCAAATTGAGAAAAATTGGACAGAAGTGTAAGACTCTCTTTTCTTAACTCTCGTAACTCTGAGATTGTTACAAACGAAGTAAATGGTGTTCTTTTAAACTTTCTATTCTTCAGAGAAACTGTTTTCAACATTGATAATAACAGGAATCTTTTCTTGAGCAGCAAATTAGAATATTAGAATGATTTCTGAAGGATCATGTGACACTGAAGACTGGAGTAATGATACTAAAAATTCAGCTTTGCATCACAGGAATAAATTACATTTTAACTGATATTAAAATAGAAAGCAGCTATTTTAAATAGTAATAATATTACACAGTTTTACTGTTTTTACTGTATTTTTTTATCAATTAAAACCGTAAGCAAACGAGACTTCTCTTAAAACCATAAAAAACGAACAGACCAGAAACTTTTAAATAATAATGCATTCTTTACATTATTTGATCTATATGACGAATCACAATTGCAACCAAAATCCTAAAATGCGGTGATGGATCTGCAGAAATTCAAAGTTTGGTCAAATTGAAAGTTTTTCAGATCCCTTTTCTATGGAAAGTGTAGTCAATTCTGTAAATATAGGGACATCTCTTATGTTGCTAGACAGTAGATACTTCCTCCTCCAATCCATGCGCTTGAAGTCATACTTGATGTGTATGGAAAAGTGTAGCCGTTCACACCTTGCTAACAACTACCAGCCCAACTGTCTCCATGTCTTCCATCTGTGCTGTTCAGGGAAACAAAGGCTGGAAGTGTGTCCATTGCTAGGGAGGGGCAAAACCCCAGGAGGTGGCAGATTCCTGAACTATTCAGTTGCTTCCCCACTAATCATTCTTTTGAAAAGAGGGTAAAGGGGGAGAGTAAAATTGGGTCTGAAAAGACATGTGCAAGGACCTTTTGTAAAGTCATGGCCAATTACATCTCTTAGGCCTTTTTAGATAGTACAGTTATACGCAAGCTCAAAATGAGAAGGTCTAGTTAGTCTCAATGAGCTGTGGTGAAATCAAGATACGTATACATAATACATTGGTTTCCAAAACCCTTATTCCAGTTCTCAGACAGTTGTAACCTATGTCTTCAAATTGACAGTGACATTCAAAAGTTTGGTGTTGGTAAGACTCTTATGCTTTCAGCAAGACTGTATTTATTTGATCAACAATAGAATAGAAACACTAAAATTGTGAAATATTATTAGAATTTAAAACAACAGCTCTCTATTTTAATATACTTTAAAATGTAATTTGTTCCTGTGATGGCAAAGCTGGATTTTCAGCATCATTATCTAATATGCTAAAACAAACATCTTATCATCATTAAAGTGGTTCTACTTAATATTTTATGGAAACTGTGATTCTTCACTGAATAGAAAGTTCAAAAGAACAGCATTTATTTAAAAGGAACCCTAGGTATTATCGCTTAATGTAACGTAAACGTCTTACTGAAATATGTAGTAGAAAACCCATGATATATTTACGTTATTTTAAAAATCCTCATCGTTATATGTCTATTTTGGACTACACTGTAAAAACAATTTGTTGACTCAACTTAAAATAATTTGTTACCAGGCTGCCTTAGAATTTTAAGTTCAGTCAACTCAAAAAAAGTTTATTCAACTTGAAATGTTAAATTATATCAAGTGACAACTTAGATATTTGAGTTGAATCAACTTAAAATTTTAAGGCAGCTGGGTTACCTACCCATCTGTTAAGTTTAGCAAACACAAATATCTAAGTTGTTACTTAGTACAACTTAACATTTCAAGTTGACTAAACTTATTTTAGTTGACTGAACTTAAAATTTTAAGGCAGCATGTTAACAAATTATTTTAAGCTGCCTCAACAAATTGTGTTTTTTATTTTTTACAATGTATGGGGGGCTCCATTATTTTGATTACGTAAAACGGTTGTACTTGGTGAGCTACTGGCGGAATACACAACTCAGAAAATAAAATACTGATACGATGACCACAGCTGAAAGAGCTTATAGGTGGTGATAGATATAAACGTAGGCTTAAACCAAATGCCATACCATTGATTTTTCCACACAAAGAGTCTTTTTTTAAATAATGTAAATCTTTCATAGGCTTTCTGGTATATATTTTAGTATACGTACAGTTGAACGCGTAGCCTCTCAAAGTATTCTCCATTTGATTTTATGCATTAACGCAGGTGGTCGACACATGTGCTCTAGAAAGCTTCATTTATGTCCAGTGTCTGCTCTTTTTTTCTCCAAGTTATGACCGGTAACAAATATTTTTTAACTCTTTTAAACCAAAGCTGGGCTATCTTATACCCTCTCGCTTGCAAGCGCTTGTCAATGTGAGCATCTGTTGTTGTTGCAGTCTCCGCTATTTTGCTGTTGTTGTTTTGTTTTCTACTGTGAAACAGTGGCCCAGGACAGTGTTGCCACCTTGTGGAACAGCTAATTACTGCAAAACAAATTTGCAGTAATTTGCGTGGTTACAAATATCGGATTGTACGCTGACCCTCACATACGCATAAAAAGTGAAGTATACTTGAAAAAAAGTGAAATAAGTCATATGCTCAATAATCAAAAAGAATTTTCTTTTGGCGACTGCAACAATTAGCATCATATTTTGGGTGTGTTGTTTTTCATAAACATTGCAACCCATTATGAGGCCAATGTAAAGCAGCTATTTAAAGCTCTTTGTGAATTCAGCATTACAGCTAATCATAGCAAATGATCTAGGTGTGAATGGGTTCAAGCGATAACTATAACCCAAACCCAAGGACCTCAACTCTTTCATGTCTGTCGAGAATAAAGAGAGAAATGAATGAGATCGCAGCATGCGAAAAGCCCCACAATGGCTGGATGGCGTGTTCAAAGCATTCCTATTGTTATGCACGACAGTGCGAGACACAATAATGAAGCTTTAATTTGAACAGGTGGACTCACATGGCTCTTTTTCCTCTGATTTCAGATATTTGAACTACAGAACAGGAACAAGATTTAAACTTTTGCGGGAACAGGAGAGTGTATTATGTGAATTTAGGTCCATTTTGGATTCATTTGATCGTCATCTACCCATTTCACTGTCACAGATCTGAAAATGTCATCGCACTTCATTTTTTGGTTAAACGCATTCTAGAAATTGTTACTGCAGACATGCTGTGATGGCGCCTGTGTAACCTTTACTCCATTAGGCAGAGAAATGCAATTAAAGCTCACTTAGCGTGAGAAGAGACGTCTGTGATCGGAAGAGACAATTCACGCTGCACACTAAGTGAATAGGGCAGGTAATGCTCAAGCACTGGATTCTGGGATGTGTGTGCATATTTACACCCACACTAGCCCTGAAAGTGACTTGCCATGGCTTGTATGAAAGGCTTGATCCTTCATTCAGCCTCCTACTCTCCCAATGGAAAGATCTCAACAAATCATCAACAACCTTTTGCTTATATATTCACAAGGATTAACTGATAATTCAACTTTATGTTTGTTATAGAAGAATACAATTGCTGAAAAGGGGCAAAAAAAACATTACATAGTTCAGCCAAAAATGAAAAACATGCCATTTATGCAGTCTTATGTCATTGCCAAACCACATTACTCTTTTTCCTGGAACATAACAAGGAACAAGCTAAAAATTAAGTATTTAAGTCAACTGTGGTCAACTGTATATTCAAATTTGATGAAAACGGCAAGTTCATGATGTTCATGCCATTAGTTCTTGTGGGTTTCTCAACTGATTTTCAAAGTTGGAATAAAAATTAATATCATAAGTTATCATAAGGTTTTAGAAAACTTGGAATACAGCACACAAGTCAGATCGCTAATGATGTTTATCAGCATTTTTGTGTATTTGAACCCTTTCCAACAATGACTGTATGATTTTGAGATCCATTTTTTCACACTAATTACAACTGAGGGACTCATATGCAACTATTACAGAAGGTTCAAATGCTTACTGATGCTCCAGAAGGAAAAACAAGGCATTAAGAATTTGTGTATAAACCAAAGAATTTGTGGGACCTAAAAGATTTTTCTGAAGAACAGTGGGCAGTTTAACTGTTCAGGACAAACAAGGGAGTCATGAATAAATATCACTAAACAAAATAATTCAGGTAACAACACAGTATTAAGAAAACTTTTGAACTGGGTCGCTTTTATAAATTCAGCTATTATTTTCTTTTGTGGACTGTATGTAAGCACGTTTTATGTAAAATATTTTATTCAGCTCAGTACTAAATAAAAACATGCATTTATTTTGGTAAAATAATTACAATTTTGCAGATTCTGCAAGGTGTATGTAAACTTTTGACCTCAACTGTATTTGTGTCTTCATTCTAGGCAGTTTTACTGTACTCACCAGCTGTGTTATTTTGCATGACTTTTACTGCATTGATAAGCTCCTTGAATCCATCTAAGCTCTTGTCATTTTGACTGTACAGTAAGATCTTCTTGGCATCAGAAAACAGCCGTGAGATTCTGAAAAAAAAGTCAGAATTACTACTTGCGCTCTGTGTCTTATATTACACATAATTGGCCACATTATAGTGTTATTTTGAAATCTTCAGCTGTAGGCAACAACTTACATTGAATCATTAAAATTTCCAACGACTCCTGGAGATTCCCCAGGGGTTGGGTGTCGGAAGCACGGGTTGTTGGCGTTGCAGACGATGCCCTGGATCCAGGGCAGGGTGCCTGCTGATGGCATGGCTTTGTTGGGAAAGTGACCTGTAACAAATAAAGGGAGACAAAATGAACTACCTCATTGAAGAGGGCTGAAAAGAGTTTCCACATTAAGGCAGAAGAGAAGAAAGTGTACACGATAAAACCGGCATAATCAAGAAACGGACATAAGAGTGATGATATCAGAAAAAGTTGCGAAAAGCATTTTTTCCATTGAAACCATAATGCAGATAATCCAGATAATGCATCTATGACTTCAAAAGTGTATTTACTTCATATATGACAAGAGATCCTGATAATGGGGGGTGGTAGATAGTTCAGATATGCTATCAGATTGACATCCAACTGTATGGACATGATGTGCCGGATGAGATTTAGGCTATTTTTTCGTTCCAGTGCTGCAACCCATCCCAATATACAGTACAGTACAGAGAATTGACGCATTCCCTTAGACGGCCTTATCTTCTCACGGACCTAAAAAACATCAGCAAACATCTGACTATCCATCCCTGGAGGATGCGTATTCTACGAGGGGATCTTATCGAATGATTACCTAAGCGGTATATATGTGACCTATGTCCCCCCACAGACTCACTGTTATTTCTATAATGAGTCAAATATGCAGGTCTGCTATCAGTCAACCTTAAGACTGCCAGCTGATCCACTGCTGAGCACAGCAAAGATAAGATAATACTTAAAACATGAAGTAATCAATTCAACCACGATTTGTTCAATCCCACGTATATTTAATTTTAAATAATTTAAGATGAACCTTACAAAAATCTATCAAAGAACATATCTGGGTCATAATATTAAAATAAAAAATAACAAATTATAACAATTTTTTTTTTTTAAAATTAAAATCAAGCACAAGTTCTCATTACATTAATGGAAAAAACATAAAATGTTCTTTAATTTAATGCAATTTTTTCAATTTTAATGAGCTAAAAATGATGTATCTTTATAATATTTGTTGTAGTCCTTTTAATTTATGTTAAATTGAATTTAAAGTCATTAATTACAGCATTTTACAAGAGAACCACATTCTTGTAGAATACTGTAATGCATGATTCTTCTAATTAAATCATCATAAAAATAAATTCTCAAAAATATCACAATCACAATTGTTTAATGTAATCAGTTTCTTTTTATATCTACATACCTGTCAAAAGTTTTTAAACAGTAAGATTTTTTTTTTAAAGAAGTCTCTTCCGCTCACCAAGCCTGCTTTTATTTGATCCAAAGTACAGCAAAAACAGCATAATTCTAAAATATTTTTACTGTTTAAAATAATCATTTTCTGTTTGAATATATTTTAAAACATAATTTATTCCTGTGGTTTTAAAGCTGAATTTTTAGCATCATTTCTCCAGTCACATGATCCTTCAGAAAGTATTATTATAAATGCTGATCTTTGGATCTTTCTGTTCATCAAAGAATCCTGAAAAAATGTACTCAGCTTTAAATATTGATTCAGCAAATCAGCATAATTACAATGATTTCTGAAAGCAATGATGCTGAAAATTTAGCTTTGATCAAATTACATCTTAAAATATATTCATATAAAAAGAACTTATTTTAAATAGTAAAACTATTTCACAGTATTACTGCTTTTGCTGTATTTTGGATCAAATAAATTCAGGCTTAGTGAGCAGATGAGAATTCTTTAAAAACATTAAAAATCTTAATGTTCAAAAACCTTTGACTGGTAGTGTATATATGATGCAAAAAAATAACCTAACACATAAATACACTGTCAAAAATATCACAATACAAAAAAAAAACTTAAATATTTTTGTGTGATTTTGTGTGATTTCATTAATTCACATAATCTTGTGTTTACAGCTTCAGGGAACATAATATTGCTGGTTTTGAAGTCTTAAAATTGATTTTTACCTACGTGATGGACATTGTTCTTTCTGTCCACTTAATCACTTCAACAGGAGAAGTTGCAACATGACTGTACTCGCATATGACAAACCTATTTGTCCATCAGCAAACGCCAGACAGGGAGAAGTGAAATTATGAACAGGACCTCTTATTTCCTGTATAAACCAAAGCGGTACCACATGGACACATTTGCGCGTCAACAAGATCTTATGACCAAGTCTCTCCGTTCCACAAAGAAGAACAGAAAGTTCACAATCTCACAAAATAATCTGTATCGTAGTATGTCTTTTCAAACACCACTAGTCAAAGATTGTGTTTTACAGCCTGGCATGAGTAGCATTACTCAGGGCATCGTGACATTTAAACTTATCTATCTGAAAGCCGATCAGGCACAATAAAAACTATAAAACAACACATAATAATAGACTACCAAAATAACTAGCTAGTATTAAATTATAGACCATTCTGTACTAGTTTGTGCCCTAAAATGCAGAAATAGGGATTACTTTTTCTAAACCCCAGCATGCTCCTAATAGCATCACCCTATCTGTCTACACATCCTGTGTGACTGACAAAGCACCCATTACTCCAGTTATCAGTGGGAACTCATAAACACCCTGCCAGTTTGACACATCTGATAATGATACACCATAAAAAACATGCAATGAAATGAAACGTGCATTTTCGCCCTGTACATTATGTATTTAGGTTATGCAATGCAATTAATATGCACAGATTGTATTGCAAAAGCCATTACGTTTTTCAAAACAGGATGGAAGCCATTACGTTTTTCAAAACAGGATAATTGCATTGGATTGCATTGTGTAGACACATCACAACATCACTTCTTCTTCACTTCTGTTCAAAACTGAGTATACTCACATTCATGTTGCTCATAAGGCGGGTAGTTCAACCTCACAGCGATCAGGATGAAGAAAATAAAGAGAGGCCACACAATCTCCGTCAGCAGTTGGAGCTGCACAAGTCAAACACATGAAGACAAAAACGGTCAGCGTTTTCTGGAAAGTGCAGACACTAGAGACCATCTTTGGCCCTGGTGAAACATGACTAATAGAGCTCTCAGGAAATAAGCTCTAATGTCTAAGGTAAGGGCTTCTGGTGTGTCATGCCATCAAGGGAGGGTTTTTATTAACAACATTTATTATTAATACATGACAGAGGATCGATAAGACCCTCCAGATATAGTACAGCAGCACAGAGGAACATCCACTGGGAACAAGGCATGTCTACATATATCCAATGGGGAATAAAAGCCATCTGACCTTTCGTTCTGCATTTAGCACTTTTGTGGGTAATGCTTTTTTATTTTAAACCATAAAAATGTGAATACATCAGTACTGTACTGTTTCAAACTATTAAACAATAGAAAATTAGATTTTGGATTTAAGTTTTTGGACATGTATTATGGAACAACAATGGTTTAAGACATCTTGGAAGTACCTTGTAAATATAAACATTAGAGTACCATGTTATACACCAAAATACCATAGTATGGTAAAACAAAAATGCTTTTTGTAATGCATTCAAGAGTAAAATACCTTATTTTAAAGAGATGGAGAGGGTTTAAATATAGTTTGCATATGCAATAACCGGAGACTCATAGTATAACAGCATTCTGTATTGAAATTGTTCAAAATAAAATTAATATGTGATTGTTAATGAAAGTAAACATCTCAGGATTCTCAAATTATATAATCAGGAATGAAGAGCTAATAAAATTCAATCTAAAATGACTAAAACAATCTTCAGACTTAATGTTGATCTCAAAAAGCAGTATGATTTTAAAGCATTACGCATAACGTCACGTGCTATGCATAAAATGATATTTGCTTTGAAATAAATGTCATTCTTGTTTATGACAGCAGTTTGAAAAACAAAGAGAAAACCTGAAAGATATAGATGTTAAATCTGTTGTCCTTACCGTTTGTCTCCTTCTGTAGGTGAAGTTCTTCCACAGCAGCAGACCCAGTTGAGTAAAGACAGACATCTTCACTCGGGTCCCTCTTCACTCTCAGCTCTCAACTGCAATGACACAACAGAGACGCAGAGTGAAAAAGGCATCCAGCAGCGACCAACAGAGCAGCTCAAAAGTCCAGGACAAAGTGCAGCCTTCCAATCAGCCTCTCTGCTGCTTGCTCACGTCTTCCCTTTTCATCTCTTCTCTCCTGCCCCGTTTTAGGGAAGGCCAACCTTTTCTTTTTTCCCAGAATTCCTGGAAGTGGTGGACCTTGTAGTGTCAGAGAATCATCAAGCACGGAATTTCACAGGCCATTAGGGCCTCTGGGGTAGGTAGCTTCACTCTTAATGGCCATGTTTGATCAAAGAGCTTCATTTAAAATGCACAGATTCGCTGGAAGTCAGAGAATCGTGTCCTTGCTCTATGCTAACGACGCTATTCAAATGCGAAAAGGGTCTAGACATTCTTGAGTGATCTTCATCTAACACTTACATTGTTCTCACTGTCTGAGCCTTTCAGTGATTTAATCAGGTAACCCAAAACAGAAATGATCAGGTTTGTGATGAGCTTGGATGGAAACAAAACTTAAGCCTGTTAGAAATAGTAAAATATCTAGAAAAACAAAGCATATTTTATGGCTCATATAGGATGATGTATGTTTTTACAATGATACAAGAATGACTTTTACTTGTTTAAAAGTGTAAACTGTCAAACTGTCAAGAAAGACAAAATGATCTGAACTGCTAACCATATTCATTTTATACCTCTATACTTTTACTGTATGTCACCAGTTGACACATTTATATCTAGTTTTAGCAGAAACATCTAAGAACAAGTCAAAAAGAAACAATTATCAGAGTTTGAAACAATATTCACGCCCGCACCCTTCATCACGCTGCCCAGGACAATGTTCCTGCTGGCCCTTTCAAACCCTGACACCATGCACAGATCAAGAGAGAACATGACTGTACCTGTGACGAACACAAACTGCTTTCTATGGGTTTTTAGATATACATTCTTCAGGTCATTAACTATTAATTTCAGGCGTTTCCCATTATGTTCAAGCTGAAGTGCTTGAGGCTGCATGTTGCTTTGAGAATTTAAGAATTCAGACAGCTTTTCATTCCCAGCTACCTGCACATGTTATGTCTTGCATTATTACAGATGCAGATGGTATATATGTGACAGTGGACCACAAAACCAGTCTTAAGTAGCATGGGTATATTTGTAGCAATAGCCAAAAGTACACTGTATGGGTCAAACTGATAGATTTTTCTTTTATGCCAAAAATCATAATCATAAGTAAAGATCACGTTCCATGAAGATATTTTGTAAATTTCCTACCGTAAATATATCAAAACTTAATTTTTGAGTAGTAATATGAATTGCTAACAACTTCATTTGGGCAACTTTAAAGGTGATTTTCTCAGTATTTTGATTTTTTTGCACCCTCAGATTCCTGATTTTCAAATAATTGTCCTATTCCAACAAACTATACATCAATGAAAAGCTTATGTATTCAGCTTTCAAAAAAAATTCACCCTCATGACTGGTTTTGTGGTTCAGGGTTACATATACAGTGTACAAAATGTTTCATTGTTCATTTTCCATGTTTCAACATCCATTTCCATTAATTTAGCTTGACACTACATTAGTGGAAGTTCCGTCATTTCGTTTTCATTGTTTCTACTAAATTTTTTCATCTGTAATTCAACCCAAAATAGGCAAACGTCTAATTAACTTTTACTGCAGGTTGTGGATTTGTCTTCACTTTGAATTGCTTTAATACTTTAAGGCACTTAAACAAAGTTTTTTTTCGTGTTTTTACAGTGTAGTTTTGTTTTTCACACATTCAGACCTAAACCTTTGTCTGTCTGGTTCATTGTTCTGTTGCTGTTCTCATATAGCACTTCTGATCTTTCTGTTCGCTGATAAAGAGCCACACGTTATCACTTTTTTGCTATTTTTGTATTATTTTTGCTTTTTTTAAAAAAAAAACGTCAAGTTTTGTTTCTGAAGCTAACAGCTGTTCTTCAGATAAATAACAACTGCGTCGCACAATTTTACTTTAAGTGTTACTTTAATGAAAAAAAAAAACTGTGTCAGTGATTCAATCATTTCCTTTGACAACTTTTACTCTCTCGTCATAAATACTGAAATATTGTTATGGTATTTGTATTGTTTTCAATAATACGACACCTGAAACCTCTAATGTTCTCCTCAGAACATTAAAAAACACATAAACTGTGTTAAAGAAAACGAAACATAAATGTATCTTACCAGACAGTTGAAGAGCTTTGGTGGACATTCGCTGTAATCCAAATGAATCGGATGTATATTCGTCCCTGTGGACTCTGACGCCGGTGGATCTCGTGTGAAGGAGCATCTGAGGGTTTAGAAGTGGTTTTATAGCGCATCCGCTCTGAGCGCCGGGGTTACTGTCGGTCATCCAGTGTGCTGCTCATTTTAACTGAGTCTGGATCAACACGTGGAGCCCAAAACAGCTCTTAACTGGCATAACTGCAAACATCTGCTGACAAACGAGTGCCATGAAAACAACACAGGGATGAACCATGCCTCTTCTATTGGTGTTTACTTTTTAATGGCCATAAATGACAGAATCTTATTTGAAAGATTTATTATTCAGAGTACAGATGATGAAAAAGTATTGTTATGCAGTCTGGGCTCTTAAAAGCAGGCATATTACAACACTTAGCACAATCCCTTTCCCTTTTAACTCCACTGGGATCTATTTCTTGGAACTGATGTGATAAAATACTCATGTCTGACGATATTTGAATGCAAAAAGGATCACAATCTAAGAAAATATTAAATAATGTATATAATCATCACTCTCTGAGTATGCAAAATGTATATAAAACGGTATATAAAAACCATCGGAATTTCACAGTGGTTGAAAGATGGTAAATTGGATTAATATTACCAGTTAATTTGGATTTACTTTAATCATCTTTATTTATGGGAAATGACACATGAACGCAAACATGGAGTGGTAGGGACAGACCATTTATGGGAAAAGTGTCAAAGGTCTTCAACTTGCCTGACTCAATGTCCAGGCTTTAGGAATGGTGTATCTGCAAGTGCGCTTGTGATGGCCAGGTAGGCAATGTATTGTTTTTTGGTGGCTTTTCTTGGTGAATGTAGGTGGAGACTTCAGACTAGACCAGAATAAGATGTATTAAGCTATGTACTGACACTTATTATTGTGTTCTTAATGCTTAAATCTCATCAGGGAACTATTTTCCATAAACCGACCACAAAACCACTTATAAGTAGCATGGGTATGTTTGTAGCAATAGCCAACAATACATTGTATCTTTTATGCACATCTAAGTAAAGTCAAGTACAAACTGATTACAATCTTATGCCATGGCATATGCCAAGATGTACTTTCTCTGTGTTTGGTGTTCGTTGGTGTTGCAACATAGATGTAACTGACATTGTGAAAGCTAGTGAAACTCTGGAAAATCCTGGACTGGGATCCGGTATTCTAGCATTGTGAGAAACACAAACACTGAGTCATCTTAATTTTCAGAAATGGTGCAGAGCTCAGTATCCAAATTTACCCATAATTTACGTTCCAGTGATATCTGTAATTCTCGGCCAGGGAAGGTATTTCCTAACACTAACAGAACAAAACAGATAATTGAATTCACTAACAATTCATACATGACAATCCTATAATGACTTCTTAGGACACAGTTCGATCTAGAAGACAATAGGAAGGTTTAAAAACAGCTCAGAACAGCCAATGACCTAAAGTAACCTGTGTGTGATATCACTTTTTGGAGGAAGGGTCAGCTAATATTATCACTTCCTGAATGCATTTGCTGGAGCACAGCTGTTGGCACATACGGTCCACCGCTGTCAGTGCGTCTGGTGCAGTAAGTAATGAAAAATTTCTGACTTTTTTAGTGGAGGAGGGTGATGAAATAATGGAAAACTTCCTTCTGAAACCCTGGGAGCACATGCTCTACACTTGCTACCATTAAAAATGATTAGAAAGTGCTGCCAAAGTTATAATTCACTAGTTGAAGTCAGTTAGGTTTCATTTTGGAAAAACTGGCTGCAATAACATGTTGAGATGCTACTATAAAAATAATTTTCATGGTGTATGCCTTCTTTGGACAACTATGCATTTCAGGCAACCTTTTTTTCTGTTGTTTGCTATTTGTTAGAGAAAATTTCAGTAAAAATATTCATTAGAAAGATTTAAAGGTAATATATTATTTCGTTATTAAATTGAATCATACAAATTGCTTCAACTGTGAGGCTTACGTTTGAGGATATTATGTAAGTTTCCTATAAGTTGCTATAGAGTTTCTTAGTGAAGTGGGTCATTCCTCAGCTCTGAGGTCAGTGTGTCCTGCGGGGGAAATACCTGCCACCTTCGGCGAGCTCTTGCAAGGTTTCACGTCCATAAAATATGAGCAGCACTGATGCTGTCTTGAAAAAGAAAAGTGGAAGGCTAGAAGCAGAGAACTTGAATGTAAATATAAAACATAAATATCATATTACTCTTTGTCATAAATAGACTAAAGGTTCTTATGGAACAATAATAACTCCTAAGCTGACAATGGACTAATAAACAAGGGAAAGAGAGCAAACATGCTGACTTCAGATGTGTGTGACAGACACGTCAATGCTGTTTCATCACATTTTAAAGGGGAAAGTTCAGGCTACATTGGTTTAAGGAGTAAAAGGCTTGTTTTGTTTATAAGAGCAAAACAGCCTCCTAGATACTGTAGAGACTTGAAAATCTATTCTAAATATGTATCATTTCTGCATAATAAGATGAGACATTTGCTAAAACTGCTTAAGATTGCACATAAACATAGAGTAGGAGAGTAAATTGAATGTTTCACCCAGTGGTGAGAGATAATGTTGGTCGTGACCTTTATGTTTACAGTACCAAGCACGTAAAGACAGATAATAAGAACTTCATATGCTGGCATTAAATAAGTACCAGAAAAAGAACCGGTGAGCAAAAAACCAACAGATTTTAATTAATATTAAGCTGTGGAAATTGAGGTTTAAGAAAACAGCTTTGCGACTTTTACTCTACTTACAAGGGGCTTCAAAGACAATTCGGAAGTATACAGAATGGAATGCGTGTCTGAAACAAATAAAACTATTAAATTAGAACAATAAAAAATACATTCGAAATATAATGATACATATTAACGCACTGTATATACATATTCTGGCAGGTATGGTTGTTGAAGAAATCCATAAGAAAGGGTCAGTTTTGAGTCACGCTGCATTTGTTGTTAATGAGCTCCCTCTAGTGTACAGACTCATTAAATCACAGTTAGTTTGACAATAAAATCACTTGTGTTGTTTACAGTAATGTGGGAGGATTTTTCCCCTCTTTCTTTCTCTTTTTCTTTCTCTTTCTCTCCCTATCACTCTCTGTGACACACGCCCACACACAATAACTCACTATGTTCACTCTCTCCCTGGTACTACAAAGAACAATGGAACAATGCAGCTCTTCTGTGGCCCAGGCTGGCGTTTCTGAGCTGAGGCTCTACCCCTCACAGACTGAGCGCTGTGATGCTGCACACCGCCGAAGATGAGCGAGGTGAGACGGTCAACATCAAGCTCCTATCGGCCGAGGTCCAGCTGGATAAAGGTGGGACATTATCTTAATGCAATTCAAGTAACTGACGAGTTTAGAACTGGCAAAATGTCAAAGTGCGACTTCCAAAAGTAAACGGAGCTTAGAAAAAACCAAGGATTTCTCATTGTTTTGTCATGAAGGAATATTTCTCATACGCTGTAAATCAATTCCATATTTATTTACACCTGTTTAAGTTGTTACACTACAGAAATTTTATAGAATTTTTCAAACAATATTTAAAAAGTAATGAGCTGAACTTTCAAAGCTGGTAGTGACTTGCAGCAGTTTGATTTACATTAAGTAAACGCAGAAATTGATCTTATAGTTTATATAAACTTAATGAAGTTTATATAAAACTATAAAAAGTTTAAGTTTCAAGTTGATTTGTTGACATATTTAAAGTATTGAATACCCTGAGA
Source organism: Labeo catla (assembly GCA_012976165.1). Taxonomy (NCBI): domain Eukaryota; kingdom Metazoa; phylum Chordata; class Actinopteri; order Cypriniformes; family Cyprinidae; genus Labeo; species Labeo catla. The sequence goes on from VONZ01000592.1 coordinate 194,990, forward strand.
GTTTGAATTGTTTTTGAAGTTCTTCTTAAAGACACTAACAACTATTGTGATCAGTATACTATTATTTTAGCACTGGTTAAAAATGTGTAATCTCGAGTTAAAGTATATGAAGAGTTTGGGTGGAAATAGAGTTCCTGTATAAATGTGTGTTTCAGTGTAGTTTTACAGTGACTAGTACACTGAGTGGCAGCGGTGACGCAGATTCCCAACAGGGTGGTGATGATGACCATATGGAGTGACGTTTGTGCTTTTGTGCTGCTCATAGGGGTCAAGCAAACAGTGACCTTTTGCTCCTGTTTTTATAGGAATCTGTAGGCATATGCATTGAGGTCTGCTTGGGACCAAAGCCAAATCTTTTTTAAATTCTATCAGTTATTTCGTGTTTTATATCACCAGATGAGGAATGTTTATGCTTATGAAGCCAGAACAACGTTAGTTTACATCAGAAATATCATATTTACAACAGTTGTTGTTATGGCAAATGTGTTTTTTTTCTTTTTGACAAAATTAACAATAACTGTAATTCCCACGCATTTTGGCCAGTGAATTTCCATGATTTTTCTCATGACCTTTCCACGTTCTGAAAATGAAAGGATACTTGAAGCCCTATTTGGGAGTCTCAAATCAAAAGACACTAGCTGTATCATTGTTCTCTTTCTAAACAGACAGCTTTCTGAGAAATATAAAAATGGAACCCATTCCTGCAGGAACTGTAAAAAAGACTGAATGGTTCCTCCAGTGACGTCATCAAAACCTCTTGGAAAATGTAATTAAGTTCCTTGCGTACACAATAGGATAGTTTGCACACAAAGTTTGTTTAATTGGACGTTTTAACTTTAAACCGACGTTTCTGGCCAAGTCCATAATAATGCTTGCTCAAGTAAAAAAGTCCATCCCCTACTGATCTACTGATGTATAAGAATTGTTTTCACTTCTAAATGGTGCTTGATCTGTGAATATTTCTCTCCTGATTCAGACAAAGTGATTTCTGTCAAGGGTGAAACCAATATTACGGATAGACGACTTGTATTTTAGCCAGAAGCAAGGATTTGAAGTTAAAAATGCCTTAATGATGGATTCGTTTCTTACAAACATGCAACTTTTTGCTTCGCTTGTGGATTATTGGGTTGTTTTAATCATCTGTTTGGACTCTCATTCTGACGGCACCCATTCACTACAGAGGATCCATGAGCAAGTGAAATCTGTTCCAAATAAGAAACAAACTTTTCAGCAAACTTTATAGTATTCCTGTATTGTATAGTTGAGGTCAAAAGTTTACATACATCTTGCAGAATCTGCAAAATGTTAATTATTTTACCAAAATGCATGTTTTTTTTTATTTAGTACTGACCTGATGCTTCAGAAGGGAAAACTTCTGTTTTCTTTAAGTTTTCTAAGTTTCTGAAGAACAGCAGACAATTTAACTGTTCAGGACAAACAAGGGACTCGTGAACAATTCTATCAATCACTAAACACAAAAAACAGCCCTGGATCATTCAGGTTATAACACAGTATTAAGAATAAAGTGTATGTAAATTTTTGAAGAGGGTCATTATTACAAATTTAGCTATTATTTTCTCTTGTGGACTATATGTAAAATCTTTTATATGAAATATCTTATTCAGGTCGGTACTAAAGATAAAAGATAATTAACATTTTTGCACATTCTGCAAGGTGTATGTAAAATTTTTACCTCAACTGTATAATTTTTTGATGATATTGATGATATTTCAAAGTTGAACCACTATAATCGTGACTTTTATGGGTTAATTTATCGTGTTTCTAAGCCTGGAAAGTATCCTCTGTCTAGGCTTTCAGTGACTGTGAGAACCTGTAATAGCTTGATGTTGGAAGTATAGTTGAAAAAAAGACAGAACAATTATCATTATGAGCTAATTTTGATATATTTTAGCGGCGCTTAAAGTCAGAAATTCTGGCATATCGTCAGAAGCCTGTCGTTTTGCATAATCTTTCATTTTTTATTAAAAACAAGCAGTGAAGCGATTCTGATTAGAATGTGTTTGTTGACACGACATTAAATAAAACATACGCAAAATACATTTGTTTTATTAAATGTTCTATCAAGCGCTATCTTTTAAACTCAATTTATGCTAGACACAAATTCCAGAATTCCAGTTTAAAGTTCCCGGGTTCCTCCAGAGTCCCTACATTCAGCGCGCGTTCCGCCTTATCCAGCTCGTGCTGTGAATGGACGGCTGCCGTTCTTTTCCGGCTACACCTGCTCAATCCACCAGGAAGTGCTGGGCGATAAATCCTAAAGTAATAATCCCTTTTACCTGGAGCGAGAGGAGAGAACAAACATTATTATGCAGTGTATCCGGGGAAAGCCCTCCGATTAGATTCATGTGATCGACGCGCGCGATTAATGCAGGGTAGAAAACACACCGTCAACTCCCTGCAAGTTGGGGTTATTGTTTTCCTGCGGTGTAGCGTTTAGTTTTTTTGCGGTCCTAACCTCCCTCCGGCAATGGGATGCTGTGGAAGCGCAGAGGTAAGCGATGCTGCCCGCAAACAAAACGTGATACAATGTATCGAATCTCGCGCGGATGTGTAGATACATTGTTACATTGTTGCTGGCGCTGTGATACATTGTTTCACGGCTGATCGCATTTGACGGGCCAATCAAGTGCTGTACTGTCGCTTGCACTGCATGTAATCCTATTATTATGTCCTATGCGGTCGCACATAGCGATGAATGCATTTGACCATGACAGTTTAGGATGATTTCGCCTTTGCATCAAAATACAACGCGTTAGACCGTTTTTTGCTGCACATTATCATCATTATCATCATCATAGTGTGTTAGTAAACATGTTTACAGTCACTGTTGTCCTCTTACAACACACTGGTTACACAAAGGGGGTTATTTATAAATGGAAATCAATTGTGAACGGTGCTTGTTATGTGAAATTGATTTTTGAATATGTCCGTTTTGACAGTTTACATTTGCGAGGCCTTATATGATAAAATACTGTTTAACATTTGCAGCATGTTAACTAGTTATGTAAAGAAGAAATGGACTTATGTTGTTTTTTTATGATTATTTTTATATTTAAGTGTTTGATAACCGATATGTGACACAATAATATTTTTATTATCCATTACTGATCTCTGAAGGTATAGACAATAATAATCAAATAATAATACAATAATAATAAATAATCTATGTACTCTTAATTTTTTATTAATGTTTTTTTTTCCTAATAGCAGTGTTATTTTAGAAGATTTATCAATATATTGATATATTTCTGTATCTGATATTTTAGAACCAGTGAAGTGTAAAAATTATAAATATAGAAAAAGACCGAATTGATTATCAGTTATAATGTGATGGCATGTTATTTGAATCAAATGATAATCGTTTTAAGCATGATTGAACATTAAGCGTTGTGTATTTGTGCTTCAGAGGCCAAAAAGAGAATGGAAACCTTTGGAGGACCGAAGCTGCACGGATCTGCCATGGTTCCTGTTATTTACATTGTTCCTTGTGGGAATGGTAAGTTCACCTTATTCATAATTTATAGACAATATTATGTTAATTCATACAGTACTTCTGTCACACTGTGTATTACAGTGTTCATGTTACTTTGTGTTTACATAGACAGGAACTGACTAGCTTTGATGTACTACTTAATGATATACTAAAGGTGATTTTTTATTTATTTATTTATTTTTTTTTATAGTCCTGATTGGTTAGTCTTGGCATTCAATAGTCAGATGTTAGTGACAGTGTGTAACTGTATTTCATATTCATGCATTTGTTTATTTATTATTGTAAAAAGCAAAATAATGTACATGTATCACAAAGTAAACAGAGAGAGGTAAATTGGGACTGTGGTGTGCAGCAGACAGTATTTAGGGTTCTTGGACACTCTGTGGTCTTGTTCTTGTTGCAATAAAACAATAAACTAAAAACAATAAATAATGCTAGAGCTTAATGAATAATTGAAATAAATCCAAAATGGAAATATGGCTTAGTGTGATTTAATTAATAAATAAATGTGCTGTGTTATTCAGTGTGTTCTTACACATGAGCAGCTCATTATCCACTGGTGTTTGCAGCATCTCGGAGTGGCTCGGTTTGCAGTAAACGCTGCGCCACGTGAAATCATTTCTGCATGTGCTATGTGTTTGGGTTGATTTAACGTGAATTTGGAAACACACCATGCAGCAACCATCCTTCCATACTTTCCATAATGATAAGTGCTTATCAACAAAAGAGCAGCTTTAAAAGCCTACTTAAATGTTTGATGGTTTAATGTTTGAAAATGAAGAAATCAAGACATCCAGAAATATTAGTACTGTAATTTTACAGATTGAATGGGAAAAAAAAAAAGATTAGTTTGTTGTTAGTTAGTTTTTGTGTTTTTCATAATTAAATTTATTATTATTACTATTATTATTATTGCTAATATTAATATAGCAATATTGATATATCATCTCAAAATTTTGGCCAAATTGAGGAATCATACAAACAAGCACAGCAAACTTAAAATTAAGAAAGAAAGGCAATTTTTATCAGAAAATCTGCAATTGGATTTTTTTCCCCAGATCATGCAGCCCTAATTAAAGCCCATTTATTTATTTATTTAGTTAGTTAGTTAGTTAGTTAGTTAGTTAGTTAATAGCCATATGTGACCCTGGACCACAAAACCAGTCGTAAGTAGCACGGGTACATTTGTAGCAATAGCCAACAATACATTGTATGGGTCAAAATTATTGATTTTTCTTTTATGCCAAAAATCATTAGGATATTAAGTAAAGCTCATGTTCCATGAAGATATTTTGTAATGTAAATGTAAATGTAAATGTAAATGTAAGATATTTTGTAAATTTCCTACCATAAATATATCAAAACTTATAGTTGTAAAGCTTAATTATTAAGCTTTCTGATGATGTATAAATCTCAATTTCAAAAAATTGACCCTTATGACTGGCTTTGTGGTCCAGGGTCACGTATAATACAACATCCCACCATGATAATTCATTCAAAACTGTTTTCAGTATAGTGCAGAACACCAAGCATAAATATTTTATGGCTCAGCTTTTTTCTTGAAATTTCCCTTTTGATTAATAGTGTTTTCTCACCTTTCTGTGGTTTTTGCGACCAGCCAGAATGAGCGTGATTTGGTGTTATTTCTGTGGTGTTTTACAGGGTACTCCCATCAAGTGTGAAATCTCACTGCTCTAAAAAAAAATATATATCCTGTTCCACATACCTGTATAGTATTGTGATTATATACGGTCTTACAGTAGTTTTGCGTTTAGTGTTAGTTTATGTCTCAGTCTTATGCAAGGAGGCTGATGTTTGCCAAATGAACAAGCTCACAGGTATCTTTTGATTTAGTGGTGAAGCTTTCTATAATTAGGTTTATCCTGTGAATTATTTAGACTTTGCTGCAAATGAGTTTTCCCACTTTTTTTAAAAAAAAAAACAAACACTTTTCATGATTCCTGCTAATTCACTCTGATTCCAGTGTGGCATCTGTGGGTTTACCATCGCGACTGGAGGGGCGGCGAGGCTCGTCTTTGGATATGACAGCTATGGGAACACGTGTGGCCAACGCAACGAGCCCATCGAAGGGGTCCGGCTGAGTGGTCTCGACCATACTGACAGAAAGTGAGTCAGCTCGCCTTTCTTTCCTCTCTCATCCTTTTTTTTTTTTCTTTTACACTCAGCCCACATGTACCATCACCAACCTTCATTTTTTTCTCCTCCTCATTTTGTGCTTTTACACACCCGTTTTTCTCCGTCGTAAATGGTCAGCGGTGAAATCAGAGCGCTCCAGCTCTTGCCCTTCGATTATCACATCAATGCAAATGTCAAATGGCTGGCGTTTCACCTCGAGATGGCTGAGGACTATCTGAGCTACACACACGAGCCTTGAATAATTCAGCATAGGCCCTGAGGATGGGTACTGTCACAGTGTGCGGCCCTTAATGGGTGCTAGCCTGCAGGAAAGACAGGTATTGCGGGCCATTTCATTTGCAGTGCTGTCAAATGACGGCTTTTGGCTCTCCGGTGTGGTTGAACTGAATTGTACGTAGCTTTTTAGAGATGGGTCTGAGATCTGACTCATCACAAGGCAGAGCGAGTCATTTGGTGGAGTATTCACTGGCCTGTCAGAGCAGACGTGAACTTAATAATGGGTTGAAAATGTCTTGCTGGAGCTGTCAAAAAGAGATGGCTGCGCTGGCAGAGGGTGTGCGGTTTACCTGTGTATTTAATGATGTTTAGGCTTCATGGAAATCCAATTTTAAGCTGTTAGAGATGTTCACCCCAAAGGTCTGTCATTATACTCATTTTTATGTCAGTGCAAACCTGTTTGACTTTCTGTGGAAGACAAAAGATGTTTAAAAAATATCTTGGTGTTTTTTCCCCCCATACAACGAAAGGCAGTGGAGCCCAGTGTTGTTTTGTTATTGATTATTCTTCTTTTATGTTCTGCAGAAGACAAAGTCATACAGGATTGCGATGAGTAAATCATGACAGAATGTTTGGGTTAATTTGTCTATTAGTATTATGAAAATGTGTCACATGACACCAAATTCAAAACATATAAAATGTGTTATTCTTGTTTGGATCTTTATTTTTAAGCATCACCAAAAGCCCATTTATGTCATGTTGAAGTAATATGAAATCACAACCAGTCCTTTTCGAAAAAAATACAAATAAGTAAATAAATAAATAAATAAATAAATACATATATACATAATTGTCAACATACAATACTGTTAAAAACTGGGGTCAGTAAGATGATTTTTTTTTTTTTTTTAGTTTTTGTCTTTTTTTTTTTAAAGAAATTAGAACTTTTATTCAGAAAAGATCCAACTGATCAAGACAGTAAAGGCATTTAAAATGTAAAAAATATTTCTGTTAAAAAAATCCTAGAATAAAATAATTTAGCAAAAACATGAAACAGAACAACTGTTTTCAGCACTGATAATGATCAGTGTTGGGCAAGCTACTTGGAAAATGTAGTGAGCTAAGCTAACAGTTACTCTTCATTAAAGGGGTCATCAGATGCAAATTTCACTTTTACGTGTTGTTTGAACATCAATGTGTGTTGGCAGTGTATGTACAAATCTACCCTATAATGATAAAAAATCCATGCAGTGGTTTTTAATTAATCTGTAAAAATAATATCCCCTTTTTCAAATCGAGCCGTTCTCAGATGCCTGTCGGTGTGGTGTCACACCGACAGAGGCCGCTCCCACGATAGTTGACTGACATGAGCGTCTTACCTCAGACCTGCACTAAATCAGCTGTAACAGTCCGACCTCCATTGTTTCGATGCTGGATCAGGGATGTAAATTAGACAAGAATATCTCTGATTGAGCGATTGAGGTGTTGTGTTGCTGGATGTAATAATGAACATAGTGGTCATCATTTACTCCCAACATCTGAGCCACTGAAGATGAGGTAGATTACGTTTGTTTGTGAAGGGAATGCGCCTCCCGATCTACATAAATGCGTCAATGTTCACGTGAATTATTCGTGATCCAGCTTCACTTACAGCAGAAGTGAGTATAAGGTGTTTTTTTATGAATCTTTGCGATCGCCTTTCCTAATAACGCGCTAGTTATCAAGTTTAGTGGCTAAATGCAGCTAAAGTAGACAGGCTCATCACTCCACAAAGTGATGAGCCTGTCATTAACATTTAAAGCAACCTCGACCAGAACAGGATGATTTTTGCAGAGCTGATATTTGGCAAGGTAAAAAAGGTGTTATTTACACTATCATTGAAAATTTTTAACCAAAGCATGTTATAGACTTTTCATTAAGACCCTAAAGAATCATATCAACTTGTGGAAAATGGGCATCCGTTGAACCCTTTAAATGAAGCTTCACTACACTAAAGCTACAGCCCTGAGAAATGTAGCTAGCTAAGTTACAGCAACATGGTAAAAGTAGTTTACTACATCTAAGATATATATATTTTTTAAAAATATAATTTTTATTTTGAACCAACATCATACAAAGTCAGTGCTCTCTCAGTGATCAATAAAACTGTCAGTCAAGCAGATAAACAGGCATAATAGTTCGGTTTAGTTGTTAATTCAACAATTTTTCCAAACCAATTTGGCAACAAAAATCAGTGTCATGTACAGAGCTGGATTTACCTCATATTGTGACATAGGAAAAATAAATTTTTTGCTGTCGGCCGGAAACCTCCTATCGGTAGCTGGTATTGTGGCTTTATTGTGTACAGATAGATTTATATAAATGGTAACACTTCACAATAAGATTCATTAGTTAACATGAACTAAGAAATACTTCTGTAGCATATATTAAAGGGGTCCTATTATGCTTTTTCACTTTTTAAATTTTAGTCAGTTTGTGGTCAACTGCTTTGGCAAGGGACGTGGCAGTACTGAAACAGTCGAAGCTGTTCGCCAATCGCAATGCAGTGGGACAGCTAACCAATCACAACACATTTTGTTTTTCGGAAGGCGGGCCTTAATTAAACCTGGAACTAATCGATGACACCCCCAAAATAAAATAAAAAAAACACATGTTAACATTAGTTAAAGCACTGTGAAATGAAATCTTATTGTACAGTGTTATAATATATATGTATAGGCCTACAGATAACTTGTTTATGTTTATTTGCATCGTTGTTTGTGTCATTATATTATAATATATAATATTTCACCAAAATCAAGTTCAAATACAAAGCTTTGACCAACGAATGTTTTTTTTTTCTTCTTCATCATTAACACCACATTAAAGGCAGCTGCTACTAGCACGGGCATCGCATTTACATTTTCATGAACTTGCAGGTTAAACAATTTTCTGTCACTATGTGAGCGCTTAGTTTTTCCTGTTATTTGGCCAAAGTATCATGAGGTTTGACTGACAGTTTGAGGAGCCAATGGAGTTACGAGGTTTAGTGGCGGTGGCGTCACTTTTGCTGATCCAGGATCAACGATCCTTGGCAGCTATATTTCCGATTTAAGCTTCCAAATGCTTTGGGTAATGTAGCTTTTGTTGACGCTACCACGCTACTTGATCAAAAAAGTGCTTTGCTACTGAAAAGCTATTTGATTTAAGAAAACAGCTTGTATAATAATATGATAATAACACTGATAATAATATGTGTGTCTTGAGCAGCAAATCAGCATATTAGAATGATTTTGAAGGATCATGTGACACTGAAGACTGGACTAATGATGCAGAAAATTCAGCTTTGTCATCACAGGAATGAATTACATTTTACAATGTATTCAAATATAAAACATTTATTTGATAATATATAATAATATTTTACAGTATTGCTGTTTTTATTAATATTTACTTAGTATTACTGTTTTTTTTTCTTGCCGAACTCAAACTTTCAAATGGTAGTGTATTTAAATGGCATTTCTCTCCACATTTATTATTTTGATGTGTCTGTATTTCACAGTTCATGATGGGGCCAGTCACACCACAGAATAATTTTCAAGTCACATTTGACGTGAAATTGCTAATAAAAGAACGCATAATTTGACTAGATCATTTTATGTTTATGGTAAGAATGTTCTTTGCTGTCCAGCCATGATGAAAATAAAAGATAAAATTATAGCCTTTGAGGACATTAAAATTACATGTCATGTCAACTACCCATTTACAAAATCATTCTTTGTGATTAGCAGATTTTATGCTGGCGTTTCACATTTAGTAGTTTATTGCATGAGGGTGACGCTGCCTGTGTGTGATTTAGTACGTGTCTAGGTGTTTGCTTATCCTATTAGAACCATATAGCTCTGAGTAATTGCTTCATTTATTCATGTCATAAAAGAGAAGGATGTGGTAAATACCACCTGGAGTGAGTTGTTCCTACAAAAAGGCATGGCTGCTCGTTTCATGTCTTCCTCTTATTACATCTTTAACTCTGGCTCAAAATACTGAACCACTAGAGACGTGTAATCACCCCTGAGCAGCACTACACTAGCCACCATATCATTCTCTCTTTAGACACACACACACACATTAACAACAGAGGCTGAAAATACATGTCTCTGCATACATTTTCCTAAACATACCTATATCAATTCACTGCAATTTCAAGCTCAATTAACTCTAGTGTCAGGAAAACACCAACAACTTTTATTCATTTTTACACAAATTATGATTACACGAGCAGATTACTGATTACTAAATAATGATTTTTGTGTGGTTTCTGGGATGACCTCAAAACGCTTTTACCATAATGTATGATTTGTAAATTTCTTCATTTGGACTTTTGCATTACATACACTCTTAAAAATAAAGGCTTTACTGGCATCAGAACCTTGAACATTAATGGAACCTTTCAAATGCAGAAAAGGTACTTTATAGAACCTTTTTTTAAAAGGTTCTTTTTTTTTTTTTAAATGTTCTTCAAAATGGTTCTTTTAGGACACTTCCAGGCCTGGCTGTGCAATAATGACAAAAAATATATATATTTTAATATTTTCTGAGATTTTGTTGATAACGATAATTAGACAATATTTTGCAGAGTGTGTTATTGTGCTGGTACGTTGACTGGTTTAGGACTGCCGTGGACAGCTGACTCCCAAAGCTTTTGATATTCTTCCTATTCTGTGCAGTGATTAGTTTGCAGAAGTAACAGAAGTTAACTTCCTTAAGTTAAATACTGATATTTGAAATGATTTGGGGGGAAAAAGGGAAAATATACTTGAAATACAAACCTAAAATTGCCAGTAGGTGACAGCAAATCTGTATGATCTGTAAAAATAAAACATTATGAGTGAGTCATTGAATCATTCATTTAACTGATTCATTCAAACGGCTGATTGATTCAGTAACGAAACACTGTTGTGTGTTGCTCAGAGATGCAAAACAGTTCTGCTGTGGACTGTGAATTTTGTTGACGAATAACTTTCATATTGAATGACAAAAACTAATATCTATTGATATTTGTCAAAGTATAAAAACAAGACAGCAGTGTTACGGAGGGACGATTTGGGAAGACATTCGTTCAGAACGAATCTGCGGGGTTAGGAGATGTGTACATTTGAACTGTATCATAGCCTATTGATCTGGCGGGACATAAGCTGGCATACATTTGCTGCATGTTTCCGAAAATGTTCAAAAATGTCAATATCTGGGAGTAAGAGAAGAGCAGACATATGGATAAATTTGATGACGCAAAAGAGAACTCAAATCGGTCCGGTTTTCTGAATGTACACGCTCGAAGCAGCGCCTGTCACGCAGTGCACTAGTACTCTTCATCTTGTGAATGGAGAAATGCACACAAAATGATGTTGAATTATCCATTTTGATAAGTGTTCATGTAAACTCACTTGGTTACGTCTTGGGTGAATGTAAACAATTGGGAGAATATCGGATGTATATCAGTATATTACATCCGTGGATTCGGTTTTAAAGGGACAGCAACTAAATTAGTTGCTAAATTAGTCTACTTGAATAAATGGAGAATGTGGTAAACATGTTGTTATAAATTAATACATAATTTGCCTATATAACCATTGGCGTTTCATTGAAAAGAAGACCATGTTCTTGTTTCTTTATGAGAAGTGGTTTCTTTTATTTTAATATAAAGGCATGTTGCATGTCACAGCAGTTAAATCTGTGTCCATCTTAATAAAACCTCAATATAAAAACCTATACAATGAATTTGGTAATTTTAGAGAAATGCTTAATAAATGCGTTACACTGTAACTAAACCCATTCGATTTTAGCTGACTAAATATATTGTACATTTAGTCGACTAAAACTAGATGGCTAAAATGACTAAAATGACTAAATGACTAAAACTAAATGGCATTTTAGTCAGAAGACTATGACTAAGACTAAATCAAAATTTGCTGTCAAAGTCACAGCACTGCTGCTGTGACTTTGTTTGAAAATTGAGCAAAAATAGAAACTGTTGTGTCTAAAATGTAAGTCAATTAATATTAACTTTTTGTTTATTGGACTTTTATACAATGAAAAACTGCCACAATATTAAGGGGGTACTTTTTTTTTTAATTTAAAGATAAATATAACAAATCTAGAACATGACAATGAGGTATATTTTACATGAACAAAATGTTTTGAGGTACTACACTGCTACAGCCCTGTTCAGCTTCTTAGCTTCATTTGAGTTTGCTTCATACTTTCTTTGCTGTTTAAATACAGCTGGTAGTGTAGGTTGTGAGCGTGTTGTTTTTGTTGCAGGTCGAGTCTTATCTTCTTTCTGGTGCCAAACTTTAATAAACTTTTTTTGTTTTGTTTTGTTTTTAGACCACACTTTTAAAATGAACTGAACTAACTAATCTTAGAACTTAAGCTAATGGTAATAGATATTTGTTAACATTAGTTAACATGAATGAACAACGAAGAATACTTCCAAAACATTTATTAATCTTAGTTAAAAGTTAATTTAAACTAACATTTACTAATACATGAACTAATTAAAATCCAAAGTTCTATCTGTTAATATTTTTTCATTGGACCAGAGCTAAAATGGTCCGTTGTCTTTTTATTACCTACCGTTATCAAAGATTAAAATATACTGTAACTAATGCATTGCTCATCGTTCATAAATGCTGGTTAATACAATAAAATTTTTTGATGAACAGATTTTAATGCCGGGCTCACAGATAATCACCGATCCACGCATGCAAACGTGCGTGCATCACACGCGAAAAAATGCTCAGTTGCTCACTGGATCGACATCAAGACAAATTGCAGAATTTAAGTAATAATTTTTTGAATAAACTTAAGCACAAGTTTAGTGTTATAAATCCGTTTGTCCTTTGAAACTTCCGCGTCGTCACTGAGAGTGCGGGTCATGGTTGCTTAGCAACGGCAGACGCCAAAAATATATATATTTTAATATTTTCTGAGATTTTGTTGATAACGATAATTAGACAATATTTTGCAGAGTGTGTTATTGTGCTGGTACGTTGACTGGTTTAGGACTGCCGTGGACAGCTGACTCCCAAAGCTTTTGATATTCTTCCTATTCTGTGCAGTGATTAGTTTGCAGAAGTAACAGAAGTTAACTTCCTTAAGTTAAATACTGATATTTGAAATGATTTGGGGGGAAAAAGGGAAAATATACTTGAAATACAAACCTAAAATTGCCAGTAGGTGACAGCAAATCTGTATGATCTGTAAAAATAAAACATTATGAGTGAGTCATTGAATCATTCATTTAACTGATTCATTCAAACGGCTGATTGATTCAGTAACGAAACACTGTTGTGTGTTGCTCAGAGATGCAAAACAGTTCTGCTGTGGACTGTGAATTTTGTTGACGAATAACTTTCATATTGAATGACAAAAACTAATATCTATTGATATTTGTCAAAGTATAAAAACAAGACAGCAGTGTTACGGAGGGACGATTTGGGAAGACATTCGTTCAGAACGAATCTGCGGGGTTAGGAGATGTGTACATTTGAACTGTATCATAGCCTATTGATCTGGCGGGACATAAGCTGGCATACATTTGCTGCATGTTTCCGAAAATGTTCAAAAATGTCAATATCTGGGAGTAAGAGAAGAGCAGACATATGGATAAATTTGATGACGCAAAAGAGAACTCAAATCGGTCCGGTTTTCTGAATGTACACGCTCGAAGCAGCGCCTGTCACGCAGTGCACTAGTACTCTTCATCTTGTGAATGGAGAAATGCACACAAAATGATGTTGAATTATCCATTTTGATAAGTGTTCATGTAAACTCACTTGGTTACGTCTTGGGTGAATGTAAACAATTGGGAGAATATCGGATGTATATCAGTATATTACATCCGTGGATTCGGTTTTAAAGGGACAGCAACTAAATTAGTTGCTAAATTAGTCTACTTGAATAAATGGAGAATGTGGTAAACATGTTGTTATAAATTAATACATAATTTGCCTATATAACCATTGGCGTTTCATTGAAAAGAAGACCATGTTCTTGTTTCTTTATGAGAAGTGGTTTCTTTTATTTTAATATAAAGGCATGTTGCATGTCACAGCAGTTAAATCTGTGTCCATCTTAATAAAACCTCAATATAAAAACCTATACAATGAATTTGGTAATTTTAGAGAAATGCTTAATAAATGCGTTACACTGTAACTAAACCCATTCGATTTTAGCTGACTAAATATATTGTACATTTAGTCGACTAAAACTAGATGGCTAAAATGACTAAAATGACTAAATGACTAAAACTAAATGGCATTTTAGTCAGAAGACTATGACTAAGACTAAATCAAAATTTGCTGTCAAAGTCACAGCACTGCTGCTGTGACTTTGTTTGAAAATTGAGCAAAAATAGAAACTGTTGTGTCTAAAATGTAAGTCAATTAATATTAACTTTTTGTTTATTGGACTTTTATACAATGAAAAACTGCCACAATATTAAGGGGGTACTTTTTTTTTTAATTTAAAGATAAATATAACAAATCTAGAACATGACAATGAGGTATATTTTACATGAACAAAAATGTTCTGAGGTACTACACTGCTACAGCCCTGTTCAGCTTCTTAGCTTCATTTGAGTTTGCTTCATACTTTCTTTGCTGTTCAAATACAGCTGGTAGTGTAGGTTGTGAGCGTGCTGTTTTTGTTGCAGGTCGAGTCTTATCTTCTTTCTGGTGCCAAACTTTAATAAACTTTTTTTGTTTTGTTTTGTTTTTAGACCACACTTTTAAAATGAACTGAACTAACTAATCTTAGAACTTAAGCTAATGGTAATAGATATTTGTTAACATTAGTTAACATGAATGAACAACGAAGAATACTTCCAAAACATTTATTAATCTTAGTTAAAAGTTAATTTAAACTAACATTTACTAATACATGAACTAATTAAAATCCAAAGTTCTATCTGTTAATATTTTTTCATTGGACCAGAGCTAAAATGGTCCGTTGTCTTTTTATTACCTACCGTTATCAAAGATTAAAATATACTGTAACTAATGCATTGCTCATCGTTCATAAATGCTGGTTAATACAATAAAATTTTTTGATGAACAGATTTTAATGCCGGGCTCACAGATAATCACCGATCCACGCATGCAAACGTGCGTGCATCACACGCGAAAAAATGCTCAGTTGCTCACTGGATCGACATCAAGACAAATTGCAGAATTTAAGTAATAATTTTTTGAATAAACTTAAGCACAAGTTTAGTGTTATAAATCCGTTTGTCCTTTGAAACTTCCGCGTCGTCACTGAGAGTGCGGGTCATGGTTGCTTAGCAACGGCAGACGCCACGGAAGCGCAAGCTACAGAGCGCTTTGGAAAGAAGGAGAAATTGGTGCGCTTTCCACGCGTTTTTAGGCGCGATATGTGAACGGCCCCTTACGCTGTTTAACCAGAGCGAATGAGACGAGACAGGCACTGCTGTCACGTGTGGTGTTTGTCAACGCGCCTTTGGAGAGAAATGAAAGTGACAGCTTGGCTAGTATCAGTATATCGATACTTCGGGAAATTAGTATTGGTACCGTTCAGATATTTCAGTATCGATATTTATCGAAATATCGATATTTTTGACAACACTATTTGGAATTCTAAATGCATTTTGATAGACTAAATTACGCAATGAAAGCGTGAACTATAAATGTGCACACGCAGTAGTGTATTCACTCTCTGGGTATGTTTTTGTTAGCATATTGTGTCGACAACAATTACGATATTATCGTAAACAAAATATATTGCACACCCATATATAATTTCTGTTCTCAAATAGCTCAGAATTCACACCTTCACTTTTTTTAGCCTCCGATGTACAGCACAGTTAATTGGCTTGGAGGGTTGTGATCTGTGGGCTTTTACCTTTCTAGTTGGCACTTACCATGTAAATAGTAATTACGTGCTTCGTTAGGAAGATTTGACATCTGACCTTAACCTCCTTTGTTGATGTTAGACTTTATCGACTAAAGCCTGTGGGTCATTCAGTCATGGACGAGAGCAATAGTGATTCTGGTTGTGGTATGGACTGAGGCCTTTACTATGTTACTCTGGTAATGGCTGCTAAAGCAAATTTAAGATTTATTTTTTAAAGAATAAATTTAGTGTGTAATAATGACTGCAGTTTTATATTCTGTTCCTGACCCTGTTTTAATGTAAAATATATTGAGTCATGGTGTCAATTCCATCGACTCCTGTGGTGGGAGCTGACTTGGAAAAACCTGAAATCAAACACCTTTACCGCTGTAGTGGATAAAGTACATGCTGGGGTTGTAACTGTGTGTGTGTCAGGAGGCAGTCTGAGTTAGCAAGCTAATGTTGTTAGCTGAGCAAAGTTCATCTGTTTAATGCACTTAGCTTAGTTTTACTGTCTCAGCTGCTAATACTGTGCTCCAGCAGCCCATTCCCCATGCCCACGATCCCTCACTTTATCCATCTCTGTTTATTGGGGTTATGGTCCATCATTTTCTCTCATGTGTGTTCATTGTGTTTATTGCATACTGTAAAGGTTGTCAGCAGTTTTTGTGCAGCAAGCTTTGGGTTAGATTAGGTTCAGTGTTTATTTTCCATTTCCCCTGTTTTTAGTATGAAAACAATCTATTTTAGAAGCTTAAAATGTCGTTCTTTTCCTAAGAAGCTGCCAACAGTGTTGTTCCAACGAAGTACAAACATTCTTTACTTTTGCGATTATATTTGGTGCAGAAATGACATGCTTTCAATAATTAAAAACAGCTTTTAAACAGCTGGTGTTTGTATATATGTTTGGCTAACCTCCGGATGTCAGTGATTTTTCACACTGTTGTTCTTCGTCAAAGTTTGGGGTTTTATTTATGTATGTATTAATTTATGTTTATTTATTTTTTGGAAGAATTCTTCAGCAAGCATTCATTAAATAAATAAAGTAAATTTACAGCATAACAAAAGATTTTTATTTTAAATGGATGCTTTTCTTTTCGCCCTTTTTTACTCATCCACAAAAATATTAAGCAGCGCAACTGTTTTGAACAATGACAATACTAAGAAACGTTTTTTAATCAGCATATTAGAATAATTTCAGAAAGATCATGTAACATTGAAAACTGGAGTAAAGATGCTGAAAAATCAGCTTTTCAAACACCATAATAAATTGCAATTTAATATATATATTTAAAATATATATTATTATTTATTAATTCATTAATCAATGAATTTATTTATTTTTTACAGTATTTTAATAAAATAACTGCAGTTTTGGTAGGCATAAGTATGGAAGCCTGTTTCTATGTGTATAAATATATATATATTTATTATTATTATTATTATAATTAATTAACTAATTAATATTTTAATAAAATAACTGCAGCTTTGGTAGGCATAAGTATGGAAGCCTGTTTCTGCCACTGAATAAAAAATTACAAAGTGTTATTGTGACTTTTTATGTCACAGTTCTGATTTTTTTTTTTCTGAAAATTGCTTGATGTAAACTCGCAATTGCGAGTTTTAAAGTCACAATTGCGAGATATAAACTGGCAATTTTGACTTTTCTTCATTAATGCAAGTTTGCATCTTACAATTCAGACTTTTTTTCTGGCAATTGCGAGTTTATATCTTGCAACTTTTTTCTCACAATTGTGAAATATAAACTCTCAACCGCGAGTTATAAAGTCCAATTTTGAGGGGAAACGAGACTGATATGTTCGCAGAATTGCGAGTTTGTATCTCAGTCCTGACTTAATACCTCACAATTGGTTATATCTGGCAAATCTGAGGAAAAAAGTTTATATCACACAATTCTGATTTATCAAGTTTATGCAAGTTTACACAGTTCTGACTTTATAACTTGCAATTGCGAGTTTATATCATGCAATTCTGACTTCACTTCTCAGAACTGAGTTTACATTTCAGAGTTCTGACTTTGTAACTCACAATTGTGAGTTTATATCTCACAATTCTAAGAAAAAAGTCAGCATTGCGAGATAGAAAGCAATTATCTTTATTTATTTTTTTCAGTGGAGGAAATGGGCTTCTATGGACTCTATGGACTTCTTTCAAAAGCGTTAAAAAAATCTTTTGAAAAACAGTGTATGTCTATATATTAAATTAAACCTTGGTTGTGAAACAAGAAAGCCATGTTTTTCTTAATATGTCCTTTTAAATTTCCAGTCTTCAAAACATAATTTTGTCTCTAATCCTGTATTTTAAAAGATTAGGCAGTTCTAGATGCCAGAAGTTGTAATTTGCATATCTGAATGCTATTTCTTCCAATGCGTTTCCATTAGACGAGCCTCAGGTCAGATCTGGGCTACGTTCTTACAGTAAACCTCTTCTTTGGCCAGGCTGTTTTGACAGGCTCTGTGCTAATGCTGAAGTGCTCTTTCCTCAAGCGCGTGCGTCCCCTGCTACTGACAGTCTGTTTTTGTGCTGAACACACAAGACAATGGGTCCCTCGTCCCCGCGTGGGCGCCGTGCCCACTTCACACCGCATGAAAAGCTGAAGTAAAGCTACGGCCGCAGAGGAGGCTTGGCTCATAAACAAGCTCTCAATACCCCTCTGCCAAAAAACTGGGCTGAACGGTCCTGTGACAAAAAATATCTGCTGTTCAGAGTCGATCTTTATCACACAATGCTGTGTTTTAAGTCCCACGGTGGTATCGGATCAGACTCCATGAAGTAAACAACCTGCTTTGGTATTTTGTTTGTCATCAGATTTGATGTTAGATACTCTTCCTGTCTTGAAAATTGAGACTTTGTTGTTGTTTTGTTCACAGATTTGTCTTTTTCCTGGATCCGTGCAACATAGACATCATTCAGAGGAAGATAAAGTCCATGGCGCTGTGTGTGTCACAATGTCCCACAGAGGAACTGGCGACTTACTACGACCTCAAGAGGTTTGCCATGATGAATGGTGAGTCGGTCAACTAACTAGCTATTGTGGGCATGTAACGTCATCCTCAAAGATATAATGGCAAGACCTTGACTGGACGTCGTCTACCCATGGAAGAAACAAAGACGTTCATCATATATATGGTGTGACCCCCAGTGTTTGTCTTTTCATAATGTTTTTTTTAACGCAGTGGCTCCAACAAGAGCACCACACACACATAAATATAAACATATGTTCCTGTCAGGCACAGCCGGTAAGACCCGTTCAGGGTTGAACTAACTAAACAAAGATCCACTGACCCGTCTTGCTGTAGGGTCTCTGTTGTGTACAGTCCAGTGTTTCTGTCTACAGGGTTTGACACGTCCCATCTGACACCACTGGAGAGTTTGAATGACATCATTGTTTCCCTGGAGTTTCATTGTGTTTTCTGTGCATCTGCGTATAAGGAAAGTTCATTATGGAGTTTACGTTCATATTAAATGCTTAGTGAGTTGACAGTGATTTAAAGGATTAGTTCACTCCGGAATTAAAGTTTCCTGATAATTTACTCACCCCCATGTCATTCAGGATTCTTTCTTTATTCGAAAAGAAATTTAGGTTTTTGAGGAAAACGTTCCAGGATTTTTCTCCATATAATGGACTTCAATGGGGATCAATGGGTTGAAGGTCCAAATTGCAGTTTCAATGCAGCTTCAAAGGGCTCTACACAATCTCAGCTGAGAAATAAGGGTCTTATCTAGCGAACAATGCCATTTTCCTTTAAAAAAACAAAACAAAACATTTATACACATTTTAACCACAAATGCTTGACTTCACGCATTATATAGTCATGTTGGAAAGGTCATGCGTGATGTAGGTGGAAGTACCGACCCAGTGTTTACAAAGAGGATGTGCAAAGAAAGTCAAATGTCCTTTACAAAAACAATGTCGGACGATTTTGAAGTTGGAGGAGAAAATTAGATGGAGTTTTTCGTCCTACTCTACATTTTTGAACTGAAGTACACAGACGAAGAACTAACTGGACGTGACCTTTCCAACGTGATTACGTAATGTCATGGATATGCATTGCAGTTAGTCCAACATGAGCATTTGTGGTTTAAAAAGTATTTCAATTATTTATTTATTTATTTTTTTAGAAAATGATTTTTTTTTTTCGCTAGACAAGTGTAGATCTTGTAAGCCGTTTGAAGCCGCATTGAAACTGCAATTTGGACTTTTAACCTGTTGTCCCCCATTGAAGTCCACTATATGGAATTAAATCCTGGAATTTTTTTAATCAGAAACCTTAATTACTTTTCAACTGAAGAAAAAAAAATCATTTTGGATGACGGGGGCATGAGTAAATTTTCAGAAAATTTTAATTCAGGAGCAAACTAATCAAGGTATTGGTCTCATTTCTTATCCCCGCTGAAAAAAATCTAACTAAAAACAGTGTGTGTTGGTCGCTGCTTTTTATATGTGTCACTGGTCCATAATACCTTTTTTTTTTTTTTTTCTTAAGTAGTCCGGATATATTTGTAGCAATAGCCAAAAATACATTGAATGGGTTGGTCAAAATTATTGATTTTTCTTTTATGCCAAAAATCATTAGGATATTAAGTAAAGATCGTATTCCATGAAGATATTTTGTAAATGTCCTACCGTAAATATATCACAACTTAATTACTGATTAGTAATATGCATTGCTAAGAACTTAATTTGGACAACTTTAAATGAATATTTAGATTTTTTTTGCCCCCTCAGATTCCAGATTTTCAAATAGTTGTATCTCAGCCAATATGTATGTATGTATAAATATGTATAAAAGTATGACACACATGACTGGTTTTGTGGTCCAGGTTCACATATGGTTTCTAAAGTTTTATATCATGGTATGAGTCATTTTTAATAACTATAGTAATAACTATATTAGGGCTGGGGGATATGGCAAAGAATAAAAATTATTTATTTATTTTTTTCCCAGAACGTTTGACTGATTCTCTATATTATATATAATACGATTTTTAACTAGTCAACTTGAAAATGTAACTACAAATGATTCAAGTAACTTTTTCTTTGTTAACCCTCTAGCTAATGAACATGAAGTTGTCAACATGATGTAAATGTTAAACAAATCACTTGTTGAATATCTTTGCAGAAAAGATGCATGAACTACAACTACATCTTGTACAAACTTGTCTTATACATATATATGTTCAGAAAAAATACAAGGAAAATGCTTTAAGAAATTTCAAAATGCAAGGTAATTCAAATTCAGAATGACTGAAGGTATAACACCAGTAGACTTATTAACTATAAATGTTCTGTAAAAACAATAAACAGCAGCTTTCAGCCTGTCACCATGACGCAAACATGAAATATCAGATATACAGTAGTATTTCTTTACAGTTTTTTTTTTTTTAATTAAATTGCGCTGCTTTTCCATTGTTTATTCTGTGTAAACATGGACATGTTTGACTGCTGGACTTGTGTCTCTTGCAGCATCTCATGTATGAAGTGGCATTATAAAAACGCGGCGCTCAAGTTAAAAGAAGTTCACTTCCACATTCTTGCCTGCTTTTCCTATTCCACTGCATCTTTGTCAATACAAAAGCGCATTCTATGTGAAGGGTGCCTAGCGATATAAGCTCATCACATGTGAACGGTTAATTACAGTACCCTTTTTTGGTACTCTCTGTATAATAACAAAAACATTTCAGTGAAGAAAAAAAAAGAGTCAAAAACTCTCAATTTCAACATTTTGAACAATAGGGCCCTACAGAAATTTTTAATTTTTCTGATAATCAAATGAAGGCATTAAACATTTATTTATTTTTAATCAAATGAAAATTTGTATTTTTTGGCAAACAAACAGAGGTTTACTGTTAAAATTGATACATAAAATTGTAACACAATTTGTGTTAATATTCTGCTAAAAAAGTTTTAATAATAATTGTAGATTTTTTTTTCTACAATTAAGTGGTTAATCTGGTTGTAATATTTATTTTTATGATTTCACAGTTTTTTTTTTTTTAATTGGCCAGAAATCGAAATATATAAAGGTGTACATTATACGGTACAAAAGTAATACGAGAGTAATATATTTCTGTTACAAGTTAAACCGTACTTTTATTTTGACAGGTTGCTGTAGTGTTTCTGTGTGTATACAGTATGATATGATGCTAGTTTTCTCAGATGAAACAGTAAAATTCACATGAAATGACTCTCACAGCAGCTCTGGAGATGAAGTTCATGTGTTCATGTCGTCATATAATGAGACACAGAGGCTGAAAATCACAGCGAGTCTCATGTTTGCTTCAGTATTTGTGTAGTAAACAAAACCGTATTTGTGTAGTAAAAAAAGACGAATTCTGTGGCATTTCGCGCTATAGAGTAAATTCCGTTTTTATGAATGGATATCGCCCACTCCTACTTCAGTTCAACAATACTGCCTTGCGACTGAGCCCTTCCTGATGTCAACCTAATAGTCCACCTTGGTCAACTTGGTTAGAGCTGGTAGACTACTTTAATTAAGCTAGTCTAGCCAGAGCTTAGTTCACTGTCTTTACCACCTTGACCTAGCATTATAGGGGTTATATACTGAGTA
This sequence comes from Labeo catla, assembly GCA_012976165.1. Classification (NCBI taxonomy): domain Eukaryota; kingdom Metazoa; phylum Chordata; class Actinopteri; order Cypriniformes; family Cyprinidae; genus Labeo; species Labeo catla. The sequence continues at coordinate 217,361 of VONZ01000592.1, forward strand.
TAATGCATCTTTTTCCTCTCTATTAGGGTCTGAGCTTTGTTCATATGAGTTACCTGGTCATAAGTACCCAAGCCTTCCCGAGCGCTTCGATAAGTGTCCCAAACTTCCAGTACCAGAGAGGTATGAAACAAACTCTTGACAAACTAACTCCCTCTGTACAACACAGTTCCTTTCTGTCTTGATCTTTCCTCTGTGCTCTGGCCTTTTCTACCTCTGCAGCAAAGCTCTTCCAGTGTTTAACCGCTGCACGCCGGTGGATATCTCCTGCTATGCTAAGTTTGCTGAAGCGGTGGTCACGTTTGTCAGTGATAACAGCATGTTAAACAGGCTGATTGCCGGGGTGGCGGCCAGCAAAGAGATCATTGTTGGGCTGTGTCTGCTGGCGTTAGGTAACCGTCAATTCTCTCTGGCTGCTGCTGCTGCTGAGGCTCATTTGATTCAATTTTCTGATTATGTGTTTATCTGTAAAATGAGTCGAAATGGATAATTACACTTCCTGATATCCATATAAAATCAAGGCTAATTAAGTTCTACACTGTTAAGCATTAACAAACAAGTATCTAAATCTAAAGCTCGCTATTGTAATTCTTACAGTTCTGAGCCACTGTCAGACGAAGGCTGAAGTATTTTGTGATTTGTTTAAAATAACATGAAACTGCATTTGCAACACTTTTAAGTTCTGTAATGCAATGTGTTTTGATTAACCTCAGATTGTAGTTTAGACTAGTCTTCCTCTAACTGCTAATCCTGTTTTGTGCATGCTGCAGTTTTGTCCATGATCCTCATGGTGATCATTCGTTACATCTCTGCTGTCTTGGTTTGGATCCTCACTGCACTGGTGGTTCTGGGTTCTCTGGGCAAGTCTGCTTTCTCTGCTCTTTTCACACCTCCTAAACTGAAAATGGCATCCTTTCTTTCTTCATTTGCACATCCTATTCTTGAGTGCAAAATACCACATTCTGATTAAATGAACAGCTTGACCACTTGTCAGTATTTTATTTTATTTTGCGTTGTTCTATTTTGATCTTGTTTCAGTATTTAATATTTTTTTGTTTTTATTTTGTTCTGTTTTTATTATGAGTAATTTTATTTTGTTCCTTTTTTATTTTATTTTGTTTTGCGTTGTTCTATTTTGATCCGTTTTCTTATTATATTTTATATTTTTATATATTCTTTATTTAGTTCTATTTTTTTAAATTTATTTTGTTCATTTTTTAAATTTTTATTCTATTTTTTCCAATTTTGTTATATTATTTTATATTTGTATATATTTTTATTCTAAGTAATATAATTTTGTTCTTTTTTATTTTATTTTGTTTTGCGTTGTTCTATTTTGATCCGTTTTCTTATTATATTTTATATTTTTATATATTCTTTATTTAGTTCTATTTTTTTTAATTTATTTTGTTCATTTTTTTAATTTTTATTCTATTTTTTCCAATTTTGTTATATTATTTTATATTTGTATATATTTTTATTCTAAGTAATATAATTTTGTTCTTTTTTATTTTATAATTTTGCGTTGTTCTATTTTTATCTATTTTCTTGATTCAGTATTTAATATTTTGTTCTATTTATTTTGTTCTATTTTTATTATGAGTAATTTTATTTTGTTCCTTTTTTATTTTATTTTGCGTTGTTCTATTTTGATCTGTTTTCTTGTTGTATATTTTTATATATTCTTTATTTAGTTCTATTTTTTTCTAAGTAATTTTATTTAGTTCTATTCTATTTTTTTCTAATTTTGTTATATTATTTTATATTTGTATATATTTTTATTCTAAGTAATTTAATTTTGTTCTTTTTTATTTTATAATTTTGCGTTGTTCTATTTTTATCTATTTTCTTGATTCAGTATTTAATATTTTGCGTTATTTTACTTTGCGTTGTTCTATTTTGATCTGTTTTCTTGTTTTATTATATTGTATATTTTTATATATTCTTTATTTAGTTTATTTTTCTAAGTAATGTTATTTTGTTAATTTTTTTTAATTTTATTTTATTCTAAGTAATTTAATTTAGTTCTTTTTTTATTTGTTATGTTATTTTATTTGCGTTGTTCTATTTTAATCTATTTTCTTGTTTTATTATATTATATAATTTTTTTATATTGTTTATTTTGTTCTATTTTTCATTCTAAGTAATTTTATTTTGTGTTCTATTTTTATTTATTGTCTTTTTTATTTTGTTCTATTTTTTTCTAAGTCATTGTTTTGGTTCCATTTTAATTCTATTTTATATTTTTCTATTTTACATAGTTTTGTTTTGATCTGTTTTCTTGATTTATTTTATTATATTTTGTTTTATTATTTTGTTGTTGTTTTAAGTAATTTATTATGCTCTGTTTTATGAAGTGTGATTCTATTTTTAGGTTTATTTTATTTAATGTATTTTATTTTATTTTTCTTAAGCAATATATTTTTTACCAGGTTTCAATAGTACTAAGCAGTTATCCATCTTAATACCATATATTATAATGTTTTGATGTCTCATTTTACTTCAGGAAAGAAATCACTAGGCTGAACAGTATAGATTTATAATATCACTGTTCATATAATGATATTGGCTATCAGACAGAATTATTATGTCTTTGTTCCAAAGGGATGCACAGTAATCCAGTCCCACACAAAGCTGAATCATCATTAACAGTGTGGTTTATATTCTAGGCTTACACCTGTTTATGTAGTGTTGAAAGTGAATATGGCATCTGTTCTTGGCTTTTCTCAGGAGGTACCAGCGTTCTGTGGTGGCTGTACATAGACTATAGAATGACAATGAATGAGACCATGACCAAAGATCTGCGGGAAACAGAAGAACCCAACGGTGGCATGAAGACCACCAAAGACCACGCTCAAGGACTGCTCATCTACGCCGTTTCAGCAACTGTGTTCACTGTAAGCCCTTAGAGAAATCAAAAATGAAATTTGAGGGAGATCTCAGCTGGTGTTTTTTGCGGTGTCATGCTGCTAATTACCATCTTTCTGCCCCCGCAGGGAATTTTGTTACTTCTGATGTTGTTCATGAGGAAGAGGGTGGCTCTGACCATCGCCCTGTTCCACGTGGCGGGAAAAGTGTTCATCCACCTGCCGCTGTTGGCATTGCAGCCTTTCTGCACGTTCCTCGCTCTTTCTCTGTTTTGGGTCTACTGGATCATGGTCCTCCTTTTCCTCGGCACTACTGGTAAGATAAAAAAATCCTTGTGGGATTTAAAGGGATAGTTCACGTAAAAAAAGAAACTTCTGTCATCAGTTACAAACTCTTATTTTGTTCCAGATTTTCTTTCTTCCATAATTGTTTATCAAAGACAAATTTATGGTTACAAATAATTTACTCACCCTCTTGTCATTAAAGATGTTCATGTCTTTTTTTCTTCAGTCGTAAAGAAATTATGTTTTTTGAGAAAAACATTTCAGGATTTTTCTTCATATAATGGACTGATATGGTCCCCCGAGTTTGAACTTCCAAAATGCTTTAAGTGCGGTTTAAATTCGGCTTCAAATGATCCCAAATGCGGTTGTAAATGATCCCAGCCGAGAAAGAAGGGTCTTATCTAGCGAAACGATCAGTTATTTTCATAAAAATAATACAATTTATATACTTTTTAATAGGGATGTCACAATACTCAATATAATATCGAACCATTCGGTGCGACATCCACGGTTCAATATGCGCTTGTGAATTGCGTTTTTTTGGTTTTGCATTTAAATAACTTACTTGTTTTATATCTCTGTATTATATCTGTATGTGTGCCCACGATTTCATGTGCTGAAATGAGGAAACGCTTCCCCGCTTATATTTGAAAAAGCCTTTTAATGACATGCAATAAGCTTTTCTAAATCTGTTGTCCAACAAAAGAGTTATAACAAACATTATAACTTGTTTTTTATTCACAACATCAGTTGAGTGTTTGAAATAACTTCCTCATGTTATCTGATGTGGCTTCTTATCACGGAATGAGGCAGACAATAAATTCTATACTCAAATTCAATGTATGTCGATTAGCAATGACTTATGAAAATACACGAGATGGCTTGAAGAACACAGATAAACCATATATTATTGCAGACGAGTGTTTATTGTCCTTACATTTCGTCATTCAACGTTTAACGTTATATCTTGTTTTTAATCAGTTACAGCAATAGCGATGCTTTTATCCATATTAGAGAAGCTGGAACGAAACGTCATTAGTGTTTGACGCATATGTGGGGTTTTTTGTACGAGGGCGCTCTCTGGCGTCCAGTATGAATGAAACCCATTCTATTTTGCGTAAAAATCGAAAAAATAATACCTCTCTCAAAAGCAAAAATAAACAGACATATACTAAACCACGCTTTTTCCAGTGTACAGAGGCTTATGGGAGTATTTTGTGAATTTGTTGCAAAAAAACCCACACTGAAGTGGCGAGATATCAGAAACGAACCAAACCGAAAACCGTGGTTAAAAACCGAGGTACGTATTGAACCGTGGACTAACTGTATTGTTGCATCCCTACTTTTTAATGTCAAACACTTGTCTGGTCGTACTCTCCCTGAACTCTGTGTATTCTAGCTCATGACAGTTAGGGTATGTCGAAAAACTCAGACCGTGTATTCTCCCTCAACTTCAAAATCGTCCTATATCGCTGTTTTACCTTTTTTGTTAAGGGTGTTTGATCTTCTTTGCATGTTCACTTTGCAAAGACTGGCTCGGTACTTCTGCAGCGATGTAGGGTGATTTTGAAATGATTTTTGAAGTTGAGGGAGAAAATACAGTTGGAGTTTTTCGACAACACCAGCGTTTGAGTTTAAAAAGTATTTAAATTGTATTTTTTTTAATGAAAATAATCAATCGTTTCGCTAGATAAGACCCTTCTTCCTCGGCTGGGATCGTTTACAACCGCATTTGGGATCGTTTGAAGCCGCATTTAAACTGCATTTGGGAAGTTCACCATATCAGTCCATTACATGGAGAAAAATCCTGAAATGTTTTCCTAAAAAAACACAATTTCTTAACGACTGAAGAGAGAAAGACTTGAACATCTTGGATGACATGGGGGTGAGTAAATAATCAGAAAATTGTAATTCTGGAAGGGATCTAATCTAATCTGCTTAAAAAAGACTAAGCAGTCAGTTATCACTCATCATATAATTATATTGGTGGTTGCCCCTTAAATAACTGATGAATGTATACTTTGAATTACAGACTGCAAAAGGAAATATTAATACAGTTTTAGGAATTTCTTTGCTTTGCATTTTTCCTTAGCAACAATGTGTACAAGCCTTAAAATAGCCTTCTGTTCAAGTCATTTTGTACGGATAATGTAGGACATTTATGTACTGCAGTGCAAATTAACCGACTCTGCCTGGGCATCTCATTCTCATTTAAAAGTGTATTACTGTTGCAGAAAGCTCTTTAAAAGCAAAAATCTCAGGCTGCAGCTTGTACGCTCCTGTCCACAGGGAACCCGGAGAAGAATGAGCATACCGGCCTGGTTGAGTTCAGGCTCACAGGAGCGCTACAGTACATGACCTGGTACCACGCAGTGGGACTGATCTGGATCAGCGAGTTCATCCTGGCCTGTCAGCAGATGACCGTCGCCGGTGCTGTGGTAACCTACTATTTCACAAGGTCTGTATTTTTAGTGAAAATCCTCTCAGATGCCATATTTGTTTGTTAAAGGTGATGTGTGTAACATATTTTAATGATATTTGAAAATATTTTCTTTGGTCACAGTTTAATATATAGATTTACTACCTTCAGGGCAAAATGTAGATGAGTTTCTTCATCAGAAACAGATTTGGAGAAATGTTGAGCAAGTGAGGTAATGCTGAATTTCTGTTAAAGTCTGTTCTGGTGAAGAAACAAACTCATCTTGGGAAGTACATTTTCAGCAAATTTTTTGTTGAGCTGTTCCTTTAAGCCTGTAATTGTGTTTGTCTTCAACTAATCCTGTATTCATGAAGTCGTTCTTGAAATAGCTCACAGTTATAACCTTGAAAGATGATGCACTTTTTGCAGTAATTTATTTCATGTCCATCCAGGGACAAAACCAAACTGCCGGTGACACCCATCCTGTCATCAGTGCTGCGGCTGGTGCGGTATCACCTGGGCACTGTGGCCAAGGGCTCCTTCATCATCACCCTCGTCAAGATCCCACGCCTCATTCTCATGTACATCCACAACCAACTTAAAGGAAAGGTAGGGAGGCAGCTCGCTTGACGTGTCCTTGGGTTGCTGGATCTAAATTGCAAATCTCTTTTGCTGCAAGAATCTTAACTGACGTCATGCATATTTATGCTTACTGCATACAGTTTTCATTAGGACTAGACAGTTCTTATGTGCTGTTTTTGGGACAGTTACATACACAATTTACTAGTATTATGATGTTTTCTAAGAGTATTATGCTAGTATCATATGCTAAATACGGGTTTTGTATTTAAATGTTTTCATGGTTGATAACTTTTATTTTTATATTTTCTGTTTTTACTGTTTTAGTGGTTTAGTTGAGTTTTTTGATCATTCTTATCAGTTTTCAATGCCTTTATCATTTTCATTGATTTTTATTTATTAGTTTTAGTTATTTTAATATTTTAAGTTAAAATAAAATAAGTTTTTCTATTTTTAAGATTTTATTTTATTTTAGTTAGGAGTATTTTGCTAGTATTATATGCTATTATATTTTTCATTATATTTTCTTTTTTTGCAATTGTTATTATAATTATTTATAATTATTATTATTTATTTTAAATTAGATTTTATTTTTATATTTCCTGTTTTAATCATTTTAAAATGGTTTTTTTTGTAATTCTTAAGTTTTTTTGAATGTCTTCATGGTTTGTATTTGTTAGGTTTTTTTAACTTTAAGTTAAAATAAGTTTCTTTTTTTTTTTCTTTTTTTTAGATTTTGTTTAATTTTAATTAGGAGTATTTTACTAGTATTATATGCTAATATGGGTATGTAAATATAATATAGTAATATAGTATTTAGTATTTATTATAGTAAAAAAGTATTTAAATGTTTTCATGGTTGAGTATTATTTTAGTATATTCTATATATTCTATAGTATATTCTATTTAGTATATATATATATATATACATTTATAAATTTTGGTAATATTTTCAGTTTCTACTGTTTTAGTAATTGGTTTTTGTCATTCTTACTAGTTATAGTTTTTATAGATTTTATTTATTATTTTAGTTATTTTAATACTTCAAGTTAAAATACGTTTTTCTATTATCTTTTTCGATTTTGTTTTATTTTAGTTAGGAGTGTTATGCTAAAAGTATATGCAAAATATGGGTTTTATATTTATTTATATTTATTTTATATTTGTATTTTTTCATAGTTGAGAGTGGTATTTTAGTATTATTAATATACTATTATAATTTTTGTTAATTTGTATTAGATTTATTTTTACATTTTCTGTTTTTACTGCTTTAGTAATTTTATTGTTTTTTGTCATTCTTAGCAGTTTTTGAATGTCTTTATGATTTTTATTTGTTAGTTTTACTTAATACTTCGTTAAAATAAAATAAGTTCTTCTGTTTTCGTTTTATATGTTGCTTTAATTTAGATAGAATTATTATGCTAGTATTATCTACTAAATATGGGTTTTATATATAAATGTTTTCATTGTTGAGAGTGTTATTTTAGTATTGTCATATACAGTTATTATTTTGTTAATATTTTGAATTATATTTTATATCTTATGTTTTTACTGTTTTAATAATGTTTTTTAATGTCTATAGTTATTAATGATTTTTTTGTTTGTTTTAGTTATTTTAATACTTCATGTTAAAACCGTTTTTCTCTTTTCTTTTTAGAATATTTTATTTTAGTTAGGAGTATTATGCTAGTATTATATGCTAATATGGGTTTTGTTTTCAAATGTTTTCATGGTGAGAGTGTTATTATAGTATTATTAGTATACTGTTAGAATTCTTAACATTTTTAATTTAAATTTTATTTGTATATTTTATATTTTATTAATATTATTGTCTTTTGTCAGTCTAATCAGTTTTATGAAAGTTTTTATTTGTTAGTATTAATTATTTTAATACTTAAGGTTAAAATAAAATAAGCTTTCTATTTTCTTTTTTATTTTGTTTTTGTTAAGTTAGGAGTTTTATGTTTATATTTTATGCTAAACATGGGGTGTGTGTTTATAAATATTTATTTTTAAATATTTTCATGGCTGAGAGTGTTACTATGGTATTAATATGCTTTCATAATTTTTGTTTATATTTTGAATTTAGTTTTTATTGATTTTTATATATTAGTTTTAGTTATTTTAATACTTCAAGTTAAAACAAAATACGTTTTTCTATTTTCTTTTTCTGTTTTGTTTTAATTTAGCTTATGTTTTTTTTTTCAGTAATGAAAATCTTTTCTTTTATGGTTTAGTTTTAATTAACGATGATAATCCTGGGTAAATGATACTGTTTAAATAAACATTTCCTCTGTGTTTACTGCTAAACAATACACAATAAAACCAGCTACTCTTATTACTAAAGTAAATATGCTAAATTTTGACATGCAGTTTTTAAGAATAATGCAGTGGCTAAAAGCTAAGTGGAAAAATGTTAAATTGGCTTTTGCCTTTTGAATCAGCAGCCGGGCGATCATTACTTTTGTTGTCTGAAATTGTTCTTCTAAATACTTATTTTGCTGTTATCTTGGTGTGTTGGCTGGGCATCTTTTGAAGTTAATGCAGAAAGCTATTTATTACTGTCCTCTTGGGTTCCACTTAGGTGACGTATCATTTACTTGATATATGGTTTGGGATCTTGGGAATATAATGAACTCTAATAGATATCAGTGCCAGCTTTATAGAGGCAGATTTGGAGCATTAAAGAAGAGCTTGACAAATGTGCCACAGACATTCACTGTGGATAACGTTTGCGTGCGTTCTGATTCTGTTCCATGTTACACCCCACAGGAAAACGCTTGTGCACGCTGCATGCTGAAGGCCTGTATCTGCTGTCTGTGGTGTCTGGAGAAGTGCCTCAATTATCTGAATCAGGTAGGTTAGTCGATGGACAAGTCATACTGTGCAAACTGCAGGTCATTTGGATGTTCTTTTTGTGTGATGTATTCATTCTTGCAATCTGTTTGTAGAATGCATATGCGGCGACGGCCATAAACAGCACCAGTTTCTGCACCTCGGCCCGCGATGCCTTCATGATCCTGGTGGAAAATGCTCTTAGGGTGGCGACCATCAACACCGTTGGGGATTTTGTTCTCTTCCTGGGCAAGGTGAAGGAGAGATGAGTTTTGATAGTTGTTGTCCAGCATTTTAAGAGAGAAGGGCAGCCAGCTAAACTGCTTTTAATAGTACAGGTTTTGTTTTTCATGTTGACATGCATTACTGTTCAATTTTGGGGTCAGAAAGATTTTATTTGTATGTTTTTGCCTCAGCAAGGCTGCATTTAATCAATTAAAATACAGTAATACTGTGAAATGTTATTACAGTTTTTAAAAACTAATTTATTCCTGTTATGCAAAGCTGAATTTTCAGTATCATTACTCCAGTCTTCAGTGTCACATGAGCCTTCAGAAATCATTACAGTATGCTGATTTGCTGCTCAAGAAACATTTCTTATTATCAATGGTAAAAACAGTTGTGTCACTTAATATTTTTGTGGAAATCACTATACATTTTTTCATCGTTCTTTAATGAATAGAAAGTTCAAAAGATTCACTTTTTTTTTTTTTTAATATATTTTTATATTTTTTTAAATATTTTTAATGTCTCTAATGTCTTTAAAATATAATTACTGTCACTTTTGGTCAATTTAATGTATCATTTCTGAATAAGTATTTTTATTAAATTATTTTTATCAAGTATTAATTAATTTTTTTTTTTTGAAATCTCACATTCCCCAAATCTTAAAATGGTAGTGTATGTATCTTTTTTAGGGATGCACTGAAATAAAAAAAAAAAAAAAAAAATCTGGTCCGAAACTGAAAATTCTCGATGCACTTGGCTGAAAACAGAAACCAAAACTGAAAATGCGTTGTAATAATTATTTATGATTTTATTAAATATAATTAATTATGTAAGACTTTTTAATTTAATTCACTAATCTGAATGATATTGAATTTAAAAAACACAAGCCAATAATATAACCACATTTTTATTAAAAATTACACAATAAAATAAAAATTTTCATTTAATTTTAAAAAGAAAATTAAATATCACTTAAAATTATTACCATTAAATATCAATATATTATTTTTATTCAATTCTATGCAACACAATCAGATATAATGCGCTATATATATATATATATATATATAATTTTTTTTTTTCTTGGCGCAGTGCTCATATTTTCATCCGTTTGCTCTTTCAGACGAAAACCAAAAAAATTTATTTCATCCCTAGACTTTTATATTATTTTCCTATATTTTTATTTTTAATTATTAACTCCCAATAGCCTATAGTTTGTCACCGTCCAGCAAAACCATTATTTATCACTTACTATTAATAACAAGATTGTAATTATTTTTAAACTCCTTTTTTTTATTCAGTTGACTCATATGAAAGATTTTTCATAAAGCAAGGCCAGATTTAGTGTTAAAAACATTTTGTGAAAATTATTATTTTTTTCATGTTTTGTTACATTGTAGCCTGTTTCAAAAAAATACAAAAAACATTATTTATTATACATTATTGCATATATCCATGTGTACAGAATTAATTAAAAAATAATTCTGGTCCATTTTAAATCATTACATATCTAATCATATCTAATTTGTTACTTACTACATTTTGAAATTGTCATTTTTTTTGTTTAGACCAGTATGATTATTTATGGTAGTTGAAACCTATGTTAGCTATTACCTATGTTAACATAATTTGAATGGTTAAGCTACTTCACCATCTTATTGATGAAACTACCAAAGAAGCCTTGATGCTTGAACTAGTTAAGAAGCCTAAAAGACACATCAGCATCTCATGCTGGAGACCAGCTATGCTTGACTTTCCTGCATGCTTTTTTTTTTATATACTTCTTATACCCAGCAATTGAGCATTTGCTTATTTCTCCCCACACAGGTCCTGATCGTGACGTGCACGGCGTTCGCCGGGGTGTTAGCGCTGAACTATCAGAGAGATTACACCGAGTGGGTCCTGCCGCTCATCATCGTGTGTCTGTTCGCGTTCCTGGTGGCACACTGCTTCCTGTCCATCTTCGAGATCGTGGTGGACGTGCTCTTCCTCTGCTTTGCCATCGACACCAAATACAACAACGGCACACCTGGGAGGGAGTTCTACATGGACAAGGCCCTGATGGTGAGTCACCGCTGAAGAAAAGTTGCACACTATCTGTGCAATTCTCTCCTTCTGTCTGCTGTTGGATCAGAACACCATAAATAGTCTCACTGTTGCGAGCGCACTTGCCATCTGAGTCACGTTCCTGTTTTGTGTTGTAGCTTCGTTCGTTCTTTTGAATGCAGGCTCTCTGCTGGCCTGGATACGTTAATATTTTAAGATTCAGATGGTGTCCCAGATATTCTCTTTGGACAACTTTCAACTTTTGTTTTGAAAAGCTCCTTGATTTTTCAAGGGGGAAAAAAAACCCCTCACACAAGGCTAGTTTCTTGTGCACTTTTATAAAGCTGCTTTCTACTTTTTTCACATAGTCAGCCAAAACGTGTAGCCAACGGCTTTGAGAAATCAAAAGAGAAGGCTTGAGCCTTGAGGTGCTGCAAAGAACCACAGCCCTCAGAAATGCAAAGTCACTCGCAGTAAAGGTTGTAGCACAGCAACAGACTTTGGAACATGTCAACTGCTTTCTTTCTCAGAGATGCTTCGGGTAAAAATATCTGTTCGGTCTGCAGCTACTGGCACCATTTCAGCACATTTTTCTTTTTGGTGGGAAAGACATTTTCCAACTGCACGCTGAGAAACTATACCCTAGTCTGCTTGAAAATGGTGAATTGTTATGGAAGCAATCTTCCATTAGTTGTGGAAGTGATCTGCTATTGGTGACATAATTTATTTTACAAAATCAACATCCCATACGGAAAAAGTGGAAATGATGATTCGATTAACAGAGAAAACTACACTGTAAAAATTTTTTTTCAAAGTAAACAAAACAAAGATATTGGTGTAGAAGGAAATATTACTTCAAAAATTTGACAGAATGTTACATTTCTTGCTAGTTTTTATTTCTTCTAATTAATTGTAGAATTTACTAGCATGTGAAAATATTTATAAAAAAAAAATTTAAAAATATTTTTTACACCAGTTTTGTAAGTGTAAATGCTTTTAAACAATTGCTTTACCCAAAAACAGCATTTATTGCAAGGCGTCTTCAGCAGACAGACATTTAACCCCAAATTTTAAATTTAAAAGAAGCTTTAAATACAATTTTAGGACCATTACATGGCTGTTTTTTGCATTTTAATAATATTTTCATAATAATGCTAATAATAATTAGCACATATTTGCCAAAAATTATAATTGGATAATGCATCCAGATATTTTACATATAATTCCAATTATTCTCAACAGATATATATTACTTTAATTTACACATATATGTATGTGAATTTATACACATTGGTGGTATTTGTTGTTCTGTCCTTACTTTATAGTGATTAAAAAAATTGTTTTTTTTTTAAGAGAATTCTCTTATGCTCATCAAGGCTCAATTTATTTGATAAAAAAAAGAAAAAAACGTAATATTGTGAAATATGATTACAGTTTAAAATAACGGTTTTCTATTTTAATATATTTTAAAATATAATTTATTCCTGTGATGCAAAGCTGAATTTTCATCAGCCATTACTCCAGTCTTCAGTGTCACATGATCCTTCAGAAATCATTCTAATATGCTGATTTATCATCAATGTTGAAATCAACAGTATTATCAACAGTTGTGCTGCTTTATATATATATTTATATTTATATTTATATTTATATTTATATTTATTGTTTACATTTTTTTGGGAACCTGTGATTCTTTTTTTTTTCAGTATTCTTTGATGAATAAAATTAAAAAGAACCGCATTTATTCAAAATAGAAATCTTTTCTAACAATGTAAGTCTTTGCTATCACTTTTTTATCAGTTTAACAATTTTAAATAAATAAATAAATAAATATAAAGTTACGTACCACAAACCTTTAAATTGTAGATTATGTTGTTACAAAATATTTCTATTTTAAATAAATGCTGTTCATTGTAAACGTTCATTTATTAATAAAATCCTGAAAAAAGTATCACAGGTTCCAACAAAATATTAAACAGCACAATTGTTTCAACATTGATAATAAATTGGCATATTACAATGGTTTCTGAAGGATCATGTGAGTAATTATGCTGAAAATTCAGCTTTTATCACAGGCATAAATTACATTTTAAAATATATCCGCATATTCATTTACATTGAAATAATAGTTCACAATATTACTGTTTTTTCAGGATTTTTGATCAAATAAATGCAGCCTTGATGAGCATAAGAAACTTTTTTGGGAAAAAAAACTGATTACTGATCCCAAACTTTTGAACACCTGTGCATATATATATTATCATTTAAAGGTCTTAATGCTTCTTGCATAATCTAACAATCTTTTATTACTTTTTTATTTTGGGCTGAAATATGACTTGAACGTTCACCCAAACATACAGTGGCAGAGATAGTGGATTTCAGACTGAGAAATCAAACCTAGTGTGACAACCGCCTCTAGCAGGCAGCTGTACTGGACTCTAGTTTGATTTATTACTTTCCTCTCCTGCAGGAGTTTGTGGAGAACAGCAGGAGGTCAATGGCGATGGAGGAGCGGGGGCGCAGCAAGCGCGCCCGTCCCAAGGAAGAGGTAGAGTTGACGGAGGTTAAGGCCATGGTGAGTGGTGACGTGGGCGTGGCAGGGGCAGAGTGGCAGGCCTTGCAGGAGTTCCACCTGTACTACCTGCTGCTGTGTGTGCTGCTGGACTGGGCCCTGTCGGAGCACACACTGGTGCTCTGCTTCACACAAGACTTGATCATCTTCCTGTCTGTCTGCCTGCCCACCTCCACCCTCTTCTTTCTGGTCACATTGCTCCAGAACACACCGGTGGCTGCTGCTGCATGCTGACTAACGCTTGCTCGCCTCCTTCATCCATCTGTCTTTTCATCTAACCTTTCTATGCATCGCACTAACAGAGCATGAACATCTATTTTTCTATCTGTGGATTGTTATTGTTTTTCATCTTTTTTTTTTTTTTCCATTCTTGCCTCTTCTTTTTTTTACTGACTGTCTTGAACTCATATGGCAGCTATAAACTGTACTTGTATATCCGTTGCCTTAAAATCACCATGTTGCTATTTGGAAGAAAGATCACTGAAACTGCAAAGCTGGAAAAACAAGAGGAGTAGAGAAAGGGAAGGACATTATCTTGATTATCTTATTATCTTGATGGTCACATTTCCCACAGTTCTTAATTAGCAATTTTAGCTGATAACCACGTAACTCCTGACTTTCTGGATAGACCATGGCAAATTGTGCAGTTTTACTATCAAAATTATTACTGGGTCACTAAGAACACAGTTTGTTTAGTAACATAAGTTTAGGACTGACTGTATATGGGTTGTTGACATGAAATGTCAAAAATTCCTGTCATCCATGTCATCCAAGACGTTCACGTCTTTCTTTCTTCAGTGGAAAAGAAATTAAGGTTTTTGAGGAAAACATTCCAGGATTTTTCTCCATATAGTGGACTTTAATGGGGATCAACGGGTTGAAGGTCTAAATTGCAGTTTCAATGCAGCTTCAAAGGGCTCTGCATGATCCCAGCTGAGGAATAAGTCTCTTTTCTAGCAATTTGATTGTTCAATTTCTTAAAAAACAACAACAGCAACAAAAAAAACAAATATATTTATACACACTTTTTAACCACAAGTGTTCGACCTTTCATGTTGGAAAGGTCACGTGCGGTTAGTTCTTCGCCTGGGTACTCTGGTTCAAAAAGGTAGGGTAAGGCAAGAATATCAAGCTTATTTTCTCCTCAAACGTAAAATCGTCCGACATCGTTGTTTTGCCTTTTTTTGTAAAGGATGTTTGACTTTCTTTGCACATTTGGTTTGTAAACAATGGTCGATACTTCCGCCTATGTTACGCGTGATCTTTCCAATGTGACTACGTAATGCGTGAAGTCCAGCTAGTGCAAGACTAGCATTAAAAAGAGGTTAAAAGTATATAAAGTTTTATTTATTTATTTATTTAAAAAATAACTAGGGATGCATGATATTGGATTTTTCCTGATATTTTTCAACTCATTTTGGCCAATAGCAATACTGATATATTTATTTTTGTTTGTAAACAACACCAAGTCTCTCCTGTGCAGAAATTATAACCAAATTATATTTAATTTTGGTTAGTTTTTAACAAGAACTTATTTTCTAGAATTAAATATTTCTTTTAAGTTCTTTTATAATGACAGCACACTAAAGCTTTGAAAATAACTACAAACTCAATCACTGCATTTTTATTTTATTTATTTATTTATTTATTTTTAGAAAAATGCAGTGGTAACCATAACATTTTATTTTAAGATTTAACATTTGTAGATGGTCTAAAGCAAAACAAACAGTTATGAAAATTCTGAAAATATTTTAGAGCTCATAAGCGCTAAAAAATCTAACATATTACATATTAATGAATAAATCAGTATATATAAAATTATTTATGTGATTATGTTCGTGAATTTTTTATTATTTTTTTTTTTTTAATTCATGGAAGCTATAGCTTCTGACCTTAAAATGAAAACACACTCATGATTTCATCAACATCAATTACTGCTTTATTTAATCAGAAACAGTCTAAATCTCAGTGAAGGGCATTAGGACCCAGGGGACGCTGCTGCCACTGCACGTGCTTTTATGCCCCATTCACAAGGGGCTTCACGGAAGGCGTGTCTGAAGCTTCGCGCTGATTGGCCAGCGTCTGCACCGAACAGGATTGGCTAGCGTCTGTGCTAGTATATTTGCATAAGGCGATCTGATTGGCTGACGCCTGCGTTGGCGCTTGAAAAACTGAAAAATGTTTAATTTCTGTCGCGAGCAACGCCGGTGACGTCACGCAACAGACCCGTAATTCAGTTCGGCAGCGGTTGACGTCACTCTATTCAAAGTAAATGAGAAGCGTTAACACCCCTGTGAAAGGGGCGTTAATGTTTACTTTATCACACACCGAACACGGCATTCTGTACCTGCATTCTCAGATTTAATGCAGCGATCCAAAACAGTGAATCTATTCATCATTCAGGCAAAACTTTGCTTCAAGAATGAACCACACTACTGACGTGATCTAATCCCTAGCACACCCTGAGCACGTTATTCCTTTTATTGGCAAGATATATGGGGATATTTTTTTTTATATGGGGCTGATGCCGATATTTACATTTAAAGCCATTATCAGACGTTTCCGATATCTGTCCGATAATACTGAGCATCCCTAAAAATGACCAATCATTTTGCTAGATAAGACCCTTAGTCCTTGCCTGGGATCATGCAGAGCCCTTTGAAACTGCACTGAAACTGGATTTTGAAATACACAGAACTATATGCAGTTGCTTTAGAAACTCATGGTCATTTTTACATTTGTCAACTACCCATATACTTTCCATGTTCTTAGCATTTTGTTACTATAGTGTTGATGTGTTTTAAGGGTGAGAATCTGGTTTCAAGACAGCCTTTACTATCCATCATAACAACCTCTCCAAATGCATGGCTTCTCACAACTGCTTTTTGCAATGGCATTTTATGACTTTTAACCCATTTTTTTGGCATTCTGCTGCTTGAACTTGACTGAGGTGGACTAACTCCTCCAGATCCTAAACAGTTGATTGGTTATTGGTTTGTTTGGGAGTAAGAAGACTAATAACATGTTTCTTTCCTGTAGGCTCCCGGGACAAGCTCTGCTTGACCAAAATCAGCCCATGGGACTTTTTAAAGACATTCCAAAATGTTTATTTTTACCAATGTGTAACATGTTTACTATGGTTTCACTCCAGGGAATACAATATTTTAATAAGAAACTGTAAAAAAATGAAATAACAATGTAATGAAGCACTTTATATTGGAGCGCTGCATATTTTAAAAAGCCTGATGCATTTTTCGTAGTGATGTCCTTTTTATAAGACTAAAAAAAACCCAGTTGCCATCTAGTGAAACACAGTATTAATAATGTCTAGAATCACTGTTTTTATTATGTCAATTTTTCATAACAAACCTTTTTTTAATTGGTTTTTTTTGCGTTTATGAGAAACCCACATACTGCAGTGCAGCACTTTTTCTTTTTATTTCATTCAATTTAAATAATGAAGCATCTACGCTTTTTATTTCTTAATTTTCAAAAAAAGAAGAAGAAAAAATGCTCGGTTGTGTTATTTTACTAAAATAACGTTACCATGCCTGAAAATGAGGGCCTTGTCCTTGCATTTCACTTGTGTGTAAAAAAAAAAAAATGTTGGTTAGTTGGTTTCCCTCCAATGGTGGTAATTTCAGTTTGTTTCTGAGTTGCGATAAAACTGTAAAAGTCCAAATTTCCTGCTGTGACTGTTAGTGCTGAAAGAAACTGGGTCTGGTTACCTTAAACTGGGAGGAAGACATTAATGGTTTCTTACTACAATCCACAGTTGCTGTAACTATAAGTGACATTAAAACTAAAAGCACATACAAACAACAAATAAAACAAACAATAACTGTTCAGTTACACTACAAGAAGTTTGGAATCATTATATTTTTTCGTTTTTTTGGAAGAAGTCTCTTATGCTCACCAGGAATGCATTTATTTGATCAAAAATATAGTAAAAATAGTAACGTGAAATTTAGAGGGGACGTCGGATGCCCATTTTCCAAAGGTTGGTATGATTCTTTGGGGTCTTCATGAAATGTCCAGAACATGCTCTGGTTAAAATTCTTCAATGGTCATATAAAACGCCCTTTTTTACCTTGTCAAAAACAGCTCTGTTTACAGCGACTCACTTCAGTGCATGTCTCTTTAAATGATAATGAGCTACTCTTCTGTTTTTTTTTTGGTGTGTGTGTGTGTATTCAGTGGCACGTTACCATCAAAAACAAAACAAATCCACTGATGTCGGTTATGTTCACTTTTACATCCAACTGCAAAACACCTGCATTGCTTATGGTTGTGGGCGGGGCCTGAGCAATATGACATCATACTGCTCAGAAAATTAAAACGGCTTGATAACTGACACTGTTTAGGTTTTTGGGGAATACAAAAAGGAATGGATTTTTGTCATTGTAGGGTGGTTGTGTCCACTCACTGCTAAGACACATTTATAGGCAAACACCAAGTAAAAAGTGAATTTTGCATCCGATGTCCCCTTTATTTGAATTTTCAGCATCTTTACTCCAGTCTTCAGTGTCAAATGATCCAGAAATCATTCTAAAATGCTGATTTGACGCTCAAGAAACATTTATTTATCAATGTTGAAAACAGCAGTGCTGCTTAATTTTTCTGTGGAAACCATGATACATTTTTCTTCAAGCTTCTTGATGGATGACTAGTAAGTTCAAAAGAACAGCATTTATAAATTTATCTTTTTTCTTAACTTTTTGTATGGTAGTGTATCATGATTTCCACAAAAATATAAAGCAGCAAGAGCTGTTCTCGACATTATTAATAATAAGAAACCAAATGAGCACCAAATCAGTATATTAAAATGATTTTTGAAGGATCGTGTGACACTGAAGACTTAAGTAATGATGCTGAAAATTCAGCTTTGCGTCACAAGAATCAATTACATTTTAAAATATTACAACAGTTTCTATTTTACAATATTGCTGTTTTTACTGTATTTTTAATCAAATAAATGCAGCCTTGGTGAGCATAAGACACTTCTTTTAAAAACTGTAATAATTCCAAACGTTCGATGTGTACCTAGAAATGGTTTGTTAGCTGCAAAGCTAATTCAAAACAATTCATCCTTCAAAGAAACTCAAGGCTACTCCTGTTCTTAAATCAGCAGCGGGCAATTCTGGTGCTGCGACGTGGCTTGGAAATTGTTTTGATTGTTAAAAGTAGCATGACTTTGCCTCACTTGACAGAAGTTGAGTGCATGAGCATCCAAAATGTTCATCCACAGCATAAAGCACTGATCTCTCTTTGGGTGCAGTTCTTCATTCAACCTGTAAAGGTAGAACAATGACGAAATGTTGCCTTTTTTGTTTGGAAGATATGTACGTTGTCTTTACAGCACGACATTTACCATTTCAGTTGTTATCTTTTGCTCCAATTCTTTGCAACCAATGGAGAGTTTGGGCTTTCCGCATCAAACTTAAGTCTTCCGACTCATTCAAAGTATTTTGAAACAAAACGTTTTATTTTCTGCTAGACAGTGCTGTGGGTGAGTAGAGTCACATGAAACTTGCATTTGCCTTAACCAACTGAGTGAATGTCGCCCCCTGCTGGATTACATAGACTAGTTGAGTACAGCACATGAAACAGCTCATAAGCCTTAAGCAGATCTAAACATTCACTAATTTAACCAACCCATCGAATGCCAGAACGTGTTAAACGCGGCTGAGGAGAATATATATATAATTTATTTACGCACAGAGGAATCTGCAGGCTTACGTTTTTGTTTTCTAACAAATGTCAGATTTAGCAAAAATGTTTGTTGTGTGTGCAGTTTTTGTATGGATGTTTTAAACGTCATGTTACATATTGATAAATATTGACTGAGGAATAGTTTTTTCACCATTTTTATTCAAGTTTTCGTGTCTTGCATTGGAGGGAAATGTGAGGTGTCTTCAAATGAGGTAATCTTTTTTAGGAGGGTTCAGAAATGAACAGTGTAACTTTGAGATATTAAAAGCATGAATTAAGAAAAAAAAATCTAAGAGATTTAACATTTGCCACACGAAACTTATGCTGAAAGCATGTTAAATATTGCACTAAGATGGCATACATTAAACACAGAGATTAATTAATGATAGCTGTAAAACATTTATAGTTCAAATCGTCTTATAGCGCATTCAATATAGAGATGTTTCATAAATGTTTCATGAAAATCTTCTCTGTCAACAAAATTGTCTTTTTAAATGCTTGACGTTGCAGTTTCTGGTTACGCAACCCAGTTTTATCAGGTAACATGAACTTGATGACTGAACAAGTAGGTTGTGTTTAAAGACAAATGGTGGAACTTGCCTTTTAGGGTGAATCTCACAAAAACACATCACCCCAAAATAAAAACAAAAAGAAAAATGCATAAAGAACATTAGAACCAAGGTTATTTGTTATTGTGACATTATTTTTATGAGGATTTAAAAGGAAATGTGCTCAATTTTAATTACTGTAATGCACTTTTTTCTTGCCTATTATTAGTAATTCATTTTTGTGTAATTTAACAATATTTAATTTAACAGCATAAAAGTAAAATACAAAGTACTGTGTGTTACACAGTACAATACAGTAATTATTATTTTTTTTTTTTACAATAATGTCAACAATGCAAAAAATCTAAAAATGTTTTGTTTATGCAGGAAAAAAAAAAACAGGTTTTGTGAGATACATCTTTTGTTGAACTAAGATCAGTTTTTTGGACTCAAAGTGATTGAACTTAGGGATTTGGACTGAAAAACTGACCTTACAATGGGCATTTACTGCCTGAGAACGTTTTTCCTCTTTTTTTCTTTAATGGACTCCAGTGTCCTAATCACTGGAATGGGATTTTTTTCGGCCGCAGACATCGGCTTTGGCTCACAACTCCACTTTATATTGCCAAATGTGCACAAAGGAAATGTAAGAAGTGCACGAACTCTCTCGTATGCTATCTGGTTGAAAACCAGTTAGCTTTTGTTTTTGTTCACAGCCTTTTTCTTCTTTCTCTAAATCACTGAAAGCATCTCAGTAACAGCCGTGACATCTCTAGTCCTGTCAGTGTGTATTAGAAAGAGACAGACGAGCTGTGCTTAGAGGCAAGCTAGTAAACCCATAACCACTGTACACACACACACACACACACACACACAAACACACACACACGACCTGCATGCTCCTGACCTGGGACTTTTCTAACTCTTTAAAACAATGAGCCATTTTTGTAGGAACGTGAACTGTTTGGCATTAGAATACATGTGACTTAACACTGATAGAACAATAGCTTTATTATGCGACAAGCCACTGTTTTTATTTTTGTTTTCGAGATGAGATTGTGAGTCTGTTTCTCCTCTTCATTTTGGGAAACCGTGCTTCTGTTCGTGTCACACGGGGGAATAGGCCGATTCTGTTATCGGATACAGTCGTGGATAGGCAATACATCAGTTTACTCCTCTGGTGTGATATTAGCTATTAGCTCTTACCTGCAGTAAAGTTGTTTGTAACATTGAACTAAGTTTTTGTTGATTTGTTTGATTTTTATATTTATGATTTCATATGTATCCTGTTTTTTAAAGTAATAAAATGGGGAAAAAAATGACAATGTTTCTTCACATGTGTCACCTAGACTTCACCCTGGAATTTTTGCCAATATGAAGACAAAATGAAGTGAAAAAAGTTTATTATGTGCATGTTTTCGGCATATCATATTAGTCTGTAATATATATATATATATATATATATATATAGTAAAAGTACAGTAGAAAATCTTTAAAAAAAAAAAAAAAAGCCTCAAATTTAAACAAATATTAGCTCAAAAGCAAAGCAGAAATATAGCAAGACTTCAAATATAGCAATATTGTGAAATAATATTACAATACAAAATACCTGTTTTCTGTTTTAATATATTTTTAAATATAATTTATTGCTGTGATGGCAAAACTTAATTTTTAGCAGCCGTTACTCCACTCCTATGATCCTTCAGAAGAAATTGTTGAATATTTTTGTTTTCTTTGTGTACAAAAAGTACCTTCATATATTTAAGGTTGAACCACTTGTGTGACATTGACTATTTTGACGCTGTTCATATTAACTTTTTGGGCCTTGAACATGTCAGTTGCGTTGCTATGCAGGGTTAGAAAGCTCTCAGATATAATCAAAAATATCTTAATTTGTGTTCCAAAGATGAACGAAGGCCTTGCAGGTTTGGAATGACATGGTGGTGAGTAATTAATGACAGAAATAATGATATTTGTGTTCAAACTAATCCTCATTCGACCCATTATGTTGCTTTGGAAGACTTGAAATATACAGTTGATGTCAAAAGTTTACATACACCTTGCAGATTGTGCAAAATGTTAATTATTTTACCAAAATAAGAGGGATCATACAAAATGCATGTTATTTTTTTTATTTAGTCCTGACCCGAATAAGATATTTCACATAATAGACATTAACATATAGTCCACAAGAGAAAATAATAGTTGAATTTACAAAAATGACCCTGTTCAAAAGTTTACATCCCCTTGATTCTTAATACTGTGTTGTTACCTGAATGATCCACAGCTGTTTTTTTTTTTGTTTTTGTTTAGTGATAGTTGTTCATGAGTCTCTTTTTTTGACCTGAACAGTTAAACTGTTCCCACAAATTCTTTGGTTTTTTCAGAATTTTTGTGTAATTGAACCCTTTCTAACAATGACTATATGATTTTGAGATCCATCTTTTCACACTGAGCACAACTGTGGGACTCATATGCAACTATTACAGAAGGTTAAAACGCTCACTGATGCTCCAGAAGGAAAAACGATGCATTAATATCCAGGGAGTGAAAACTTTTTGAATTTGAAGATCGGGTACATTATTTTGTCTTCTGGGAAACATGTAAGTGTCCTTTGTAGCTTCTGAAGGGCAGTACTAAATGAAAAAATATGATATTTCACAAAATCAGAAAAATGTACACATCTTGATTCTGTTCAAAAGTTTTCACCACCAGCTCTTAATTCATTGTTTTTTCTTCTGAAGCATCAGTGAGCGTTTGAACCTTCTGTAATAGTTGCATATGAGTCCCTCAGTTGTCCTCAGTGTGAAAAGATGGATCTCAAAATCATACAGTCATTGTTGGAAAGAGTTCAAATACACAAAAATACTGAAAAACCAAAGAATTGTGGGACCTGAAGGAATTTTCTGAAGAACAGTGGACAGTTTAACTGTTCAAGACAAAAAAGAGACTCATGAACAACTATGACTAAACAAAAATACAAAAAAAAAAACAGCTGTTGTAAACTTTTGAATGGGGTCGTTTTTAAAAATTCAGCTACTATTTTCTCTCCTGTACTATATGTAAACATCTTTTATGTGAAATATCTTATTCAGGTCAGAACTAAAAAAAAAAAAACATGCATTTTGTATGATCCCTTTTATTTTGGTAAAACTATTAACATTTTGCAGATTCTGCAAGGTGTATGTAAACTTTTGACCTCAACTGTAGTTACACAGATTATTTTATTGTGCTTTGTTGTCATTTTTGGATCCATCAATCCAGAATTCACTCTCCATTCACTCCCTTTAAATGGAAAAATACTGATACTTGTGTTTGGAACAACACGAGCGTGAATAAATGGAGTTCTTTGTTTTTAGTGTTGCTCATTCTGCATCAAGAGCTTATGTTTGATGTCTTATACCTCCTCTTCATCTTCACTAGCCAGGGTGTCCAGTTCTTTGTCTTTGCACTGGACGTGTTCAGCTTTGTATGCTTTCCGTAAGTTCTCCAACTCTTTAATCTCAGCATGGAGGCGTTCCAGATGTGCAGCGCGCCGGTTCTGCAGCAGCTTCATGGGCAGTGGGTTCATATCGTTGAAAGCGATGCTTGTCAGCTTCCTGGGGACGAGAAAGACAAGGTGTATTGAGATTAAAACTGCAGCGATGTATTGGCTGCTATGTTTATTTCCTGTAGAAACCTGTGGTTTGAAAAGATTCTCCCCAAGCCAGCTTTTCTTCTTTGTGTTTTTGAAACGATGCCATGCTCTGGAAGCAGAAGTGAGCAGGTGCGCGTACACACGGTATCAGGGGCATACATTTTAAAATAGCCACACCACAGAGGCATCTGACCTATATTCTGTTTCTAACAGATGCAGGCTGCTTTGTTTTTACTATGGCCAATGAATTATATATGGTGATGTCTGACTGTGGCAAAAATAGCTACACTGTCACTGTCTACAATACCAAGAGCTCCAGAGAGAAACAGAGATCTGTTTAAGCAGTACCACTTTTATGGAGTAATATAGATTAGATTTATATAGTATTTCTTATATTATATAGAAGTCTTTACATTATATAATAAGTCTTTTTTTATATTTTTGTTATTATTATTATTTTTTATTACTAATATATGACCCTGGACCACAAAACCAGTCATAAGTAGGACATGTTTATTTGTAGGAATAGCCAACAATACATTGTATGGGTCAAAATGATCAATTTTTCTTTTGATACCAAAAATCATTAGGATATTAAGTAAAGATGATGTTCTATGCAGATATTTTGTAAATTTCCTAGTGGAAATATATCAAAACTTGACCCTTATGACTGTTTTTGTGGTCCACGGTCAAATATATACTATTTAAATCAATTGCAAAACACTACATGCAAATCAATAATTTGCATGTAAATAATTAAAATGTTTCTTTAATATGTTTTATCTTATTTACACACACACACACACATATATAGAGAGAGTTTGTTTTTTATTTATTTTTATTACTAATATATACACTTTAAATTTGCTTGTAAATAACTATAATGCTTTTTTATACCTTTTAATCTTTTTCACACACACACACGCACATCTATATATATATATATACTCAAATTACAAATTTTGGGAGATAATTTTGATTATGCATCAATGTAAATGTAAATTCTAAATAACTTGTACATAAAAATATGTAATGTGTGTATGTATGTATGTGTGTATATATATATATATATATATAATTTCTTAATACTAATATATACCATTTAAATCACAATAGCAAAAAACATTAATTTGAATAATTTGCCTATAATTAATTATAATGCTTTTTAATATTTTTGAATCTTTTTTACACACACACACACACACAGTATATTTGTATATATTTTAATTTTTTTATCTATTATTATTTTTTATTATTAGTATACTAGTTGTTACAATTGTAAATTATTTTGATTATGCATGTCTTTTATATTTTTATAATTTGCTTAGAAATAATAATGCTTTTTAAAAAATTTTCATTCATATATATATATATATAGGTGTGTGTGTGTGTGTGTTTATATATATATATATATATATATATATATATATATATATATATATATATTATTACTAATATACAGGGGTTGGACAGTGAAACTGAAACACCTGGGTTTAGACCACAATTAGTATGCCGTTTGGCCTCCTTTTGCAGCCAATACAGCATTATTTCATCTTGGGAATGACAAATACAAGTCCTGCACAGTAGCCAGAAGGATTTTGAGCCATTCCTTTCGCAGAACAGTGGCCAGGTCACTATATGATGTTGGTGTATGAAAACATTTCCTGACTCGCTCCTCCAAAACACCCCAAAGTGGCTCAATAATATTCAGATCTGGTGACTGTGCAGGCCATGGGAGATGTTTAACTTTACTTTCATGTTCATCAAATCACTCTTGTCACCAGTCTTGCTGTGTGTATTGGTGCATTATCATCCTAATACACGGCACCACCTTCAGGGTACAATGTTTGAGCTATTGGGTGCACAAAGTCAACCTTCACACTCTGCTCTTATTGGTGGAATGTGCGATCAGTAAAGACTGGCCACCAGGCTGCATAAATATAGCCATGAAACCTCCAACACTATATTGGCCAGTGTTTCAGTTTCATTGTCCAACCCCTGTATATAGTATTTAAATTACAATTGCAAAAAATGCATCAATGTTCTATATTTTTCAATAATTTGCTTGTAATTTGCTCTTTACGTGTATAGACATTGTACAGTTAATGTATTCATGCCTTATACTGTAGGATATAATATATTATTCATAGTATAACATATAATGAATTTATAAAATATAAATTAATAATGAATTTTACCACAGGACATACCAACACATAAATTAGTTGTGTTTTTTTTTTTTTTAGTCAATTAAGTCATCAGACATCAGCACGTATTATAATGTATTGGTTAGGATAAAAAAAAACAAAAAAAAAACAATGGACAGTGTATTATGAAGCATTGTGATCACTAGGACATATTTATGTCCTAATACGTGCTGATGTCTGATGACTTAATTGACTAAAAAAAACATGAAGCACAACTAATTTATGTGTTGGTATGTCCTGTGGTAAAATTCATTATTAATTTATATTTTATAAATTCATTATATGTTATACTATAAATAATATATTATATCCTACAGTATAAGGCATGAATACATTAACTGTACAATGTTTCAATTCTTACAGAATGTATTATGCACAATAATATTACTATTACATACTGTAGAAGAGCATGTCAGTTCATTATATAAACTGTATACATATTACTGTATATATATATTTAATATTATTCTTTTTTCACACTTTCTCTCAGTTTTTCCTCTCTTTCATTTGCTATCCTTCATCTTACCTTCCATCTGCAATGGTGCTGGGGAAGATGCGGAGATACTGGTACATCTCAGAACTGTCATTGATCTTTAAGATGGCTTCCTCTCTGTATTTGAAAAGAGCCAGTGCGTATCGGAATATCACCTGTGAAACAGACGAACAAGGGATTTGGTCCATTGTTACGTTCTCATATTTGGCCTGTAGGCTTGTAATGCTTGTGAAACCTCAAACTATTAGAGACCCAAGTATTAATCTATACAGCATCACCCCAGAATGCTTTACGGTACCTTGATGCCCTCATACAGAAAGGTGTCCCATACTTTAAACAGTATGCGTGTAGACAGACACTCAACAAACAACACCAGGAACCATTCAACAGTTATGAGTGAAATGTCTACTTTTAGCGCTTCCAGATGAGCCGTAAGTCGAGGCAGCTTCTCAGACATGAGGTCCTTTAGTACACGCTGGTCGGCCTGGAGAGATTGGAAGAAAAAAAGATTGAAAAATATCTCAGAATATTACTTGATACTTGCTTCCAAACATATAAAACAGTTGTGTATAAATGTCTGGGATTCAAATCAAATCTGAACCTAAAGCAGCTAGTTTTAGGATTTAGGATTAATGCAGAATAAGTTCTCACCTGACAGCCAACCAGGTCTTTAGTGTAGTAATTTTGAGGCATGATGTACTCCACAATCACTACCAAGCACCAGAAGGCATCCTCCTCTTCCTGTAGTACCAGCAGAGCAATGGCCGCCAGTCTGCACAAAGGGCATTAAGGGTGTTATTTATCGTTCTTTTTGCATATAGATATTGTCGCCCTTACAGAAAACCTACATCTAACTCTATTTTAGCCTAGAAACCCTTAGATACCATCAGAAAGTTGTTAAACATTTAACAAATGACCACCAGATGTCAGTACATTACATGTTATGGTCTATTTAAAGGGATAGTGCACACAAAAATAAAAATTCTGTCATTAATTACTCACCCTCATGTCGTTCCAAACCTGTAAGATCATCATTCATCTTCAGAAGACCAATGAAGATATTTCTGAGACTGCATTAGCTTTATGTCTTTCTTTTTTTCTGTGGTGCCTAGTTACCTGTTGAGTCCCTGCACGTAGCCGATGGTGGGGTTTTGCCATGAGAACGCCTGCAGAACTCTCTCCAGCTTCTGAATCAAGGGGCTTGAAGGAGGGGAGAAGTATTCATTGGAGGTCAGCGTGCGATCCAGGTCCAGCTGGATCTGTCTGGGCACCAGGTGAGGTGAGGTTCTGCTCTTCTCGCACAGTTCCTGATAGCGGTCGGGATGACGCTCTTTAAGAGACTTGGTCCTAGTCTGTATCATAAAACGCCAAACCCTCGCACGGTACTCGCGCGGTAAGCCCGTCCGGAGAAGATTCTTCAATTCTGTGGACGAAGATAGTTCTCCTTCAGGACGTCCGAACAGGAGCTGAGCGCAACGAGCCAAAAACGGCCCGTCGCATTCCTCCTGGTTGAGGAGGTTTTGGGATCGGATCTCAAAGGGCTGGATCTTAGCAAGGAGCTTTAGGTCCTCAACTCTATAGTCCGTTGCAATCTTAAATCCATATTCATCATAATCCCTGTGGGATGTCGGGAACTGTGAGTTTTAACGTAACTGAATTTGTATTTGTGGGTAAACTGATAGGACTGTGTTTACCTGATTGAGTTTACTTTGATGGCAGTGCTCAGGTCTGCCCGAACTGCATCCTTAACCACCTTCTTGACTGCTTCTCTCTGTTCTGGATTCAGTTCCTTACTCTCCTGGAGTGTCTGGAGGATTCCCAGGTATCTGCTTTCCATCTGACAGCTATTGGCCTCCAGAACAGCACACTGAGACACGCACAGTAATGACACTAAATCCCATATTCAAGCACTTCTCGATCTCAAATTACCATTGCAAATGGCTCTGACCAAATTTAAACGGCTTATAAGGATGTAATTTAATTTCCCTTGATCTTTTGGAAAAGTGGAAGTGAACATACTCTAACATTCAAAACTCAAATCTCTCATTTTGTAAAGTGCCCTTTAGTGTTTAGATTAGTCAGTCAGTAAGGGTAAAGAGGATAGCAAAAAATGTGACTGTTTTTGGTGCAAGAAACCTTGACTGAAAAATGTACCTTTACTATCAGACTTTGCTCCTGTTCAGAACTTTTTCTCCAAAGTGTCGTCAGATGGTAGATCTCAGAGTTTAGGTACTGGTTCTGAGTTTTATATGCCTTTAAATCATCCTGAAATAGAGATACAATTATGGGTGGGCTTAGAGTAAAGCTGTAATCATGCTTGGCACAGTCATTTTAGAATCAGCATAAAATGTAAATAAACTGTTCATAAATAATGGACATTTAAAATATTAGATATATACACTACCATTTAAAATTTGGGGTTTGGAAAGTTTCTGTTTTCTATTTTCATATATATTAAAATGTCATTTATTCATGTGATGGCAAAACTGGTTTTTCAGTTTATTACATAGAAAACAGCTGTAATCTTGTACCATATCAATATTTTTATGGAAACCATGATCTTTTTTTTCATAAAATAAAATACAATTTAATAATTTAAATAGTAAAATTAAAGAAAGTTTATTATAATATATTCCTACATTTTATGTGGTTTTCACTGTAATTTTTTGATCAATTTATTGCATCTATAAATAAATACATAAAAAATAATAAAATATATAATAATTTATATAGTAGAATTTAATAAAATCTTATAATATTTATATTGTATAGTAAAACAATATACAGTATATGAATACATTTCTACATTTTACATGGTGTTTACTGTCACTTTATATCAATTCATGTCAATTTATAAAGTAAAATTTAATAATTTATTATTTAATCTAAATATATTTCTACATTTTAACTTTTAATCAGTTATATATATTTTATTTAGTATAATAATTTATATAGTAAAATTAGTATAACATTTATATAGTAAAATGATATATATAAATATAATGCTACATTTTACATGGTTTTAACTGTCAGTTTTGATGAATTTACTTATCAAATTTGATTGCATATATATATATATATATATATATATATATATATAATTTATATAGTAAAACATAATATTTATATTTATATTATACTTATACAAAACAATACTTTTATATAAAAATGCTTTGTCTTCTCACTTTCAAATTCTCATTCTCGACTGTTAGTTGTTTTAAGGCCTCTGACTGCAGACCATTGGTGCTCTGCTGGTCTTCCCCACAGACGGCTAACTTCTCAGACAGCTTCACTATCACTTCCTGTTTTGTCTGATTCTTTTGCACCAGGAGCTGGACACTCTCCTGGAGTGCAGCGATTTGTGCATCCCTCTGTTTCAGATCCCTCCGTAGGTTCTCGTTCTCTTGCTGCAGGGACTCCAGATGGTCTCGCAATTCGGCCGCACGCCGCTCACCATGTCTGAGGAGCTCCAATCTCTCCTGCTCCCCCTCCGCGGCTAGAAACTGAGCACAGGTGCGTTTCTCCAGCTGAGCAGCTTCCAGCACCTTATGCAACAGCAACACCAACTCCTGACAACACAAACACATGCGGGTTTCAGTTGATTAATCTTATATGAAAAGCCAAAGTGGTTTTTAACATCTTCACTTTACCTTCTGTGCTTTGACCTCTTCTGCCAGGAAAAGTTTTTCATGTTGAAGTCGAGATGTGTCCTTGAGCTCTTTAGTTTCTTTGCTATTCTTTCTGATTGGTAAAATGGTGGAGAGATCCTTCTCAGACCTAGCAGGGGATTCTGGTCTTTGAGATGAACTGGGTGTGGGAGCTGCTAAAGCATAGGAGGATGGTGGACATGAGCATTTAAATTTGAAACAATTGTGTATTTCTTTTTTTGTGAGAAAGCTGTGGTTCTTACTGGATGTTTTAGATGAGGGTGTTTTTTGGGTGTCAGTTGGGTCATCAATATGGAAAACACTTTGTCTAATTTCCTGTGAGTGCCGGTTACGGAAACTGTGCATTGTGTTTCTGGAAATCAAACACAGAGAAACCACTGAAGAAATTACCTACAATAACAACTAACAACTTTTTGTGAAGGACGTTTGATCTTCTTTGCATGTTCACTTTGTAAACACTGGGTACTTTTGCAGTGATGTAGGACAACTTTGAAGTTGGAGGAGAAAATGAGATGGGAGCTTTTCGACACACCCTAACTGTATTGACCCGGATTACACAGACTACGCATTCACATCACAGAGCTAGACAAGATGAGCATTTTAAGTTAAAAAGTATACAAATTGTGATTTCTTTTTAGAAAATGAATCGTTTCGCTAGATAAGACCCTTCTTTCTCAGCTGGGATCATTTAGAGCCTTTTGAAGCTGCATTTAAACTACATTTTGGAAGTTCAAACTCGCAGGCACCATAGAAGTCCACTATATGGAGAGAAATCCTGAAATGTTTCCCTCAAAAAACATAATTTCTTATTGACTGAATGAAGAAAGACATGAACATCTTGGATGACAAGCGGGGGAGTAAATCTGTAAATTTTTGTTATGAAAGTGAACTTCTTTAACCCTGTACTGAATCATATCTGATCAACACATTTCTAAGGCCTCTAATTTTAACAGCATAATCAAACTTTGCTGAAAAACCTGTTGTATACAATCTACTGCTTTTCCTCTGAAGTCTGATTGGCAGTTTATACTTATTCAGCAAGTAAAATGTCTTTTTGTCTAATTGTAAAAACTCATATATAATACTGCATGAGTCATGAAAATTTGATTTTCAATATACTCCAAAAAAAATTTTTTTAACACGCTCCTGTATGTTTATTATGTAATTAGTTTAATAAGTTTTGACATTGTAGATGATGATGAAATAGTGTTTGTGGTGATGTGCAAAGTTGATGTGTTTAGAAATAGTAATTTCCCACTTTCCCATTGAGACAGATGTGAAACTAATATTACTTCCTATTCATACATTAGATAGACTGCTACAACAACCACATTATTCAGTGAACCAAACAAGCCCATATTTCTTGGTTTATTTGTAAAATAAGTACTGCCTTTTATTATAACAATAAGGTAAATAAAGGTGAATTGTAATATTTCTTTTTATATGGAGATCAAAATTAGAGAACAGTTTATAAATGATTTTTTTCTGAAATATTGTTAATCTTCAGTGTTCAAGATTTGAAGGAATATTATCTGTAGGTATATCACTGTCCTACTAACATGTTTGACATTTCAACAGAAACCTTTATATTGTGGAAAACCGGTTATTATTAGAGAGCAATAACCACTGTAGACAAAATAATATTACAACTAAAATTTTACAGGGTTACAGGCTATCAGAAATTAGTAGAAAGTGTAGAGCCCCTTTGCTTTGAAAGACTTCAGCACATCTGCAGCTACAGGACTTCACTAATTTCTCAGACTGCCCTGGTGTGACCATTGTCCAGTCTTCTTCCAGTCTTTTCCATAGTTTGGTAACTGTAGTGGGTTTCTCAGCAATAACTTTTCAATCGGGTTTTGATCAGGACTCTGACCTGGCCATTTCTTTATTTTAATGTTCTTAGCTTCAAGGAGCTGCTTTACCTGTTTTGCAGTGTGACTGGGCATTGTCTTGCATGAAAATTGCAGGCTTATTGCGAGTTTCTGCTGCAGAAACATCCTCCAAACCATGACACTTCCTCCTCCACCTTTCATTGTATTTTTTACGCACTTGGGCTTCAGTCTTTCCTCAGTTTGACACCAAACAAAATGTTTCCCATCAGACCCAAATACATTAAACTTGCTCTCATCACTAAAGTAAATGTGGACCAGTTCTCCTCTCTCTACACAACTCTCATCTTTCTGCCGATGAGAGGTTTGGTCACTGCAGAGTCCGACTTCTCTTAAACGTCCCGGGACAGATCCTTACCTGTTCAGCACTGAACTGGCAAGCAATTCCGACTGCAGTGTTGAACCCATTCCCCATTGAGAGTCTCTGCTTTATCCTGTCGTCATGTGCATTTGCCTTATGTGGACAACCAGCCGTTTTGCGGGACTTGAACGAATTAGTGTCATTGTAAACTTACAATATTCGAGAAATCACAGATTTGGAATGACCAATTTTTCTTGCATTGGCTGAAAGTGTTATCCCTTTGGCCTTCATCTGGATAACCTCCTGTCGCAGGGGTTTAGTCACCTTAGAGCGTCCCAACATCGTGCAATCTATTTAAATAGGCTTTGTCATATAATTAAGGAAATTAACACAAGGTGCCAGATAAACACCAATCACTTAGAGGTATCTGTAAGTGTTCTCTAATTTTGTTCTTTTTCAAAATATGAGTTCTTTTTCAAATATCTCATTTAAATGTTTTATACTCTCCTTCAGAATACAATTAATTTATGAAATATGTTTAAAAACTGCCCTTTTACTCCTGTTAGGAGTAAAATTAGGAAATTGCAGGTTCTGTAATTTTGATCTCCACTGTATATAACTCGCATTATGGTTTTCTCTTTTTTGATGTTGTCTAGTATGAAAACCCCTCATAAGACAGGTTGGTCACTCTCGTATGTAAAATCCTAGGAAATGGTGCATATGCTTGTGAGTATAACTTCCCTAAAATAATAATTCTTGAGAAATTCATAGAATTACAACACAACGTTTTTGGTAGACGCTGACGTAGATGGCCGGCGTGAACCATTTTTCATTTTACCCTAGAAATACCCTGTGACACCAGTATCCATTTTGTGTTAACAGACAGAGTAAACATCATAAACACATGTACTCACTGGAGCTCAATTAGTGGATGTTTGATTGACATATTGAGCGGGTTGTTTAATCCTGGTGCAGGCAGACTGGCAGCTTCTTCACCCACCAGGCCAGAAGGCGTCTTCACCATGGGCAAGAAGTCAGCTGTGTAAGAAAAGGAAGAAAGTATATTCAACATTTGCCATAAGCCAGTATAACAAGATGCTTTCAGATAATTAGACTTACTTGTTTTGTTATTTGCTTGAAAAGAATAAATATGTAAACAACCTTTTGTTATGCTGGGATCACAGTATCACACAAGTGCTGTTCTATATGCTAACTACAAGCTAGCAAGCTGAGTAAAACAAATAAATACTCATTCTGTCTGAAATATTTTTAGCTTATATTGTTATGCTGAGATCACAGTAAGATTTTGTTTTTTAAAGAAATCTCTTATGAAATCATCTAGAAAAAATAAAGCTTATCACAGTACAATGGTATTTTTGTATTCTTCTCTATCTTGCTCTACCTAGATCTTTTCTAATGACAGAACGAGACTATGTTGTTTATCACATGTCCCAGCATGCCTGAAATTCCTAATAATCACACAAGTGCTGTTCTATATGCTAACCACAAGCTAGCAAGCTGAGTAAAACAAATAAATGCTCATTCTGTCTGAAATATTTTTAGCTTATATTTGTCTGGTGATGCAATTTTCCAGATTTTCTACAGATTCAGCTGCTCAGACATTCACTTCCTCATTTTCTGATTTTGACTCTCATCCAACAGCTGTTTCTTAACGCCTGGATACCAAAGCTTGAGGTTAGAAGGGGATGGCTGTGAATGGAAATGGAATGGAATGGAAAGTAATGAATGTGCTTTCAGCATGAGAAACCCAACCCTACTTAGATTCCTGGAAATGATCCATTAAATAAGAAGAGACAGAGCAATTGCAATTAAGTAAATTAATCCAGTTATCTGCATATAGACTATAAAGTATCAAAGTACTGCTGCCACATTTTCACTATAATTGCCAAATGTTTTGGGTGTCTCAAAAATTAAAGTATGTTGCAGACTTTATCAACCACATACTCTTTTATTTAGTGACTATTTTTAATATAACTTATAATTACACGATACACGTACACGTAGAGTTCTTTTTGAGGTAAACGTGCAGTTAATTTGTGGTAATTTTGCTGCAAACCAGTGTTATTTTGGGGTAATTCCATGAAAATGTCAACCTGACCATGAAAAAATAAAATAATAAAATAAGTAACAATTATATGTTCTGCGAAAAGCCATCGGTTCTCTATTTGTTGGGTATTATTGCGTCTGGTTTGTGCATTTTAATTTGCAGAAATCCTACAAAGTATGTAGTCTCTCAAAAAGGGCATCCTTCTTTGTCACATCCATCACGCATTATTATTTCCCTTTTTAACGCTACGTTCACACTGTCAGTTTTTGGGATTGACAACCGCATTTACTTACATGTGTGAGTCTCGAAACGTACAGTTCACACAGCAGCTTAGTTGCTTTTCGAATATTGTCTGTATGAACGTGCAATGGGAGTCAAGCCCATTCCTTACCAGTAACCACAGCAACAGAGACCAACGCAATATCAAAGATGGCGACGCCCGTAAAACTGAAAGTATTACCACTTTTTGACGACAAGAGTCCAGTCAAGCCGCGAGTTCATCCATCAAATCATCATTAACCGACAGCAGCTTTTAAATTTGAGTGGAGAGCGGAGCATTTGAGCCGCGCGCAGGATACAGAACTGACGGGAAGGAGCAGCTCCGGTAGAGACTGAATATAAACTTTCAGATGACACACAGCTCATTTCTCCGTCACCGTAAGTTACCGAAACCACAAATTAAAGCATGCAGCACATAGTAGATGCGCGTTGGTGAGGCAGAGCGGCTCTCTCGCAATGAATGAC
Organism: Labeo catla; assembly: GCA_012976165.1. NCBI lineage: Eukaryota > Metazoa > Chordata > Actinopteri > Cypriniformes > Cyprinidae > Labeo > Labeo catla. The sequence continues at coordinate 252,456 of VONZ01000592.1, forward strand.
ATGACAGACAACTAACGTTAGTTGTCCAGTCCTGTTCCGTTCACACAGCGCTTGTGTTCCGAGAATGCGGTTGTGAGTCCTCAAAATTTACGAGTGTGAGTTCGGTTATAGAATACGGTTGTCACACCTGTAAATAACCCTACTGTGTGTGAACGTAACTGTATTAAGGACTCAAATACAGTATTGACAACCGTATTCTGCTGCTGTGTGAACGTGGCCATATTTTTATGATGTTTAGACTCTATCAACAAAAGTTTATTAAAAATATAAACAGATGTAACACATACATTCTCTAAGCATTTGTCACATGCATAACGCTGGATTTGCCCTTTAGTATTATGTATATACCATTATGTTAATGCTTTGAACTGAAAACTGAAAAAATGAAAATAAAACGTTATTTTAGGTTTAATAAATTAGTAATTGTTATGTGCTTTTATCATTTTCATTAGTTTTTGTTAGATGTAGTGGATGATTGCTTTTTGCTTAGTAATTTTAATAGCTCCTCTTATGTGAAGTGCACAGAGGAATTGAGCTCAGCAGTCATTTCGTGTTCACACCCCAGATTGTTATGCTGTAAGTGCTATAAAGCACTGGTGTGGGCTGCAAAGGACAGTTAAGTAACATAACTGTCATGCAACATAGTGAACAAGCAAAGATGGATATCGACATCCATCCCACCCTTTTCCAGAACTGCTAAACATTTGCTTGAAGTTTATGGATGACTACTAGTCCTGACATTTCCTGTCTACACACCCTCCTGCTAAGACAGATAACAGAATGAAGCTAGACAATACTTGCACAAACTGGCTACAGTCTGTTTGAGTCCTGATGATCCATGTACACATAAAAATATCAGCCTGAGCTTTTGCAACCACCTCCTGGGGGTACAGATCATGGATGACTATAACAATGTGGCTAAGTAATGTTGCATCTGATTGGTCAATCTCAGCAGCACCCTTTCAGCTAATATGCTGTTTTCCTGCCTGTATCCTTGGCTCTGTTTCCTGCCTCTGGTCCTGCCCTGTGTTCATACGCAGAGCCCATGGTTTAGTAACATTGCTTAGTAACAATGACCTCTATTTTGGGACATGACTATTTTATTTTGAACACCAGATGTAGGTGACCAGTTTTGGGTATAATATATAATACACCCAGTCAGATTATCACTGAAAAAAGAATTAATAAAAGTCTGAAGGTGAAATAACTCTAGCAATAAAACAGTCAGTTATTTTAGTTTGTTGCCAAAAGTATCAGCCCGACCCATAACATTTACAAATGGCAGTGCCCGCTCTTACAGTAAAAATAAAGTGGATTTATTATTTAGATTACTTGCCAAATCAACATTTCGAACTGTTTGAAAATGTAGTAACACCTCTGGAAATAAAAACAGTCAGTTAAAACACTGTTTTGGTGCACAGATTCCAAGTATTCTAGCATAATCCTTAAGATCTGACTGGTTCTGTTGATCTTTCACTTTCTATTAACTTAATATCACATGACTGGCTAAACAACTGAACTTTACTTGGAAAAAAGTGCATTCCCCCCTCAGATCATATTTCATAAACACTGTAATTTCCATGATGTACAAAGTGCGTTTCTGTTTTCGGTTGAGCGATGCCAGGTTTCATTATTACTAAGATGATAGGCTCTTACCACGGCAGTTGTTTGCTGATGGAGTGCTTTCTAATTTGTGGTTGTCAGGTCTGGGTATGGACTGAAGTTCAGCATGCTGCTCCCTGTATAACGTACGTTTCAACTGCAGCTGCTGCAACCAGTACATTCGGGCATCCTTGTTAGGTGCCTAAAAACAAAATCAAACAAAAAGACTGTTGAGAGGCAGATATTGTTGTCTTGACTGTTCAGGATGCTTGACTGTTATTCCTTTATACTTAAAGGGATAGTTCACCCAAAAAATGTAAATTCTGTTGTTAATTACTCACCCTCATGTCGAACCTGTTAGGGTTTCATTCATCTTCAGAACACAAATTTAGTTTAGTGTTTTTTATATGAAATCCAAGAGCTTTCTGATAACTGACACGTTCAAGGTCCAGAAAGGTAGAAAGTACATCGTTAAAATAGTCCAAAGACTGACATGGAAAAGAAGAAATTGTTAAATAAACTAATTTTTTTTTTTTTTTTTTGCACAAAAGTATTCTTGTAGCGTCAAAAAATAACATTTGAACCATTGATGTCACATGGACTTTACGATGTCTTTACTACGTTTCTGGCCTTGAATGTTAGTTGCATTGCTGTCTATGCAGGGTCAGAAATTATTTATTAATTGTAATTAAGTAGTGTAATTAAGTTTTCATTTTTGGGTGAAATACAGAGTTCTGGCCTGAAACTCTAGATGGCGCAATCCCAGTAGGTCTAACTCAGTCTGACCTAATGACATCATTATCACATGGCACAGCTGATTGGTAGTTTCCTGTATCAGTAGCCAATGAGCTCACTGCTCAACATTCAAATATATGATTAGTGCTATAAGCAGTTTTGCAGCATGCTTCAGAAACCCTCCACCTTCCCCAGCTCCACCTGTATAGATCTGCTACGAGGTGATTCATGTATGCTATAGGGGTTATTCATATATGTTATACGTGCAGCATATTTCTTACATGCTCACAGCAGCATGTTGTGGATGTATTTGGCAGTAGCAAATCTCGGTACTTGCTCTGCCGCAGCAGCAGCAGCGTAGCAGATCTATTGCACCAAGACCAAATACATTTACATTGTTATGTACATTACCATGCCAATTCCTCCAAGAGTTGTCATGACAGAACTATTACTTTAACCCTAATGCCTATGTTTCTGTGTGTGTAACAGTCAAAAGAGAGACTGTGGGGGAGAGACTTGAGGGTGACCATATTTTAAGAATTAAGAAAAATCTAGACCACTGATTAGAACTTTACACTTTATTGAAATGTTTAAAACCAGCAGCCTTTTCTCTCCGACCTAATTTCAGCACTGTTGATACTAAAGCATGTGGTGCATGTAATATGAAGTGCAGTCATGTGATCGCTGTGCCATTTTAAAAGCTGTCTGACCCCACTGATAACAACAAGCTTTTTGGAGACAAGAAGACAGGAAAGAAAGAGAAAGAATAAGGCTTTATATTCCTCTCCCATTTATAGCCTGAAGCCTATTTCTGAAAAGCAAGTGACCTTTAGAATCTCTAATCTTAAATCAAATAAATCATAAAACTTGCTTTCACTTTTTTCCCCCTGGACATTCCCAGGTCATTATCCTAACACTATTTTTTTTTCAGTAGAAAGTCACACTGGCATTTATTCATTATTTTCACAAAGACACAATGAAGCACATATTCCTTCCAAATCTCATTACTGTGGTGAAATAAATAAATAGTTAAGTGTTTAGTGCTATAATCAAGTCCCTGTTGCGTCTACCAATCAAGAAAACATGAAAAAGGACAACCTAGTAATTTTGTTTTGGTAAGCCTTTCTCTGCAAGCATGTGAAAAAACGATCCGCTTAGATTTTGCTCCCTCTGTGATGTAGGAAGGGGATCTTATTCAAATTTTACCGCCCCTTAATCTGCACATTTCCACTCACAGCGCCATCATTTTGTTTTCGTAAGAGACAACTGTGTACCAGTTCTAACGCCACGGCGGAAGTTTGATCAAAACATGCTAACTGTTCTGTCTCTGACTGCACAGATGAGCACAGAACACTATTTAGAGTCCCAGCCTAAGAAGAGACAAGAGAGCAGTGGATTTATTGATTTATGTACTGTATATTATGCTGCTGCCACACAGATCTAATATAAACGTGACTTCTTTCCCAGCTGTTTACCTTCACAGCCATAACCGACTATTTTTGTAATTCCTGTGTGTTTTAAACATAAATTTATTTGTATTTGACAGTTTAATCACAATAAGACATGAAAGAGAACTTAGTTTAGTACTCACATGCCGTGTGACAGCCGTTTTCTGTGCGCGTGCTTTGGATGTGTGCGCTCAAAAAACCATATATCAGAAGTTTAAACTAATATGGTTTAAAACACAGTTTCAGGATGATAGACATGATAATCAAAACCAGAGATTCTCTGAGGCTCGGCTGTAAAGGCACAGTTCTATTCTGAAAAAGAGGGCAGGGAGCGCAGCTCATTTGCATTTAAAGAGATATGCACAAAACCAGCGTGTTTTTGCTCACTCAGAATAGGCATTTTCAAAAATTTTGTTCATCTTAGTGATGTGCCAACCTATCCCATACAGCTCATTGCCCTTTGTTGCTTCACAATTCTCAATTTTTCTAAATCTGTTACTTTAAACCATGTAATAACATTACCCTAAGAATGACGGTGCGCTCTGGTGTCTGTATATGAAAGGTTCCCTCCTCTCCCTGCAGCGGGTAACTGAATGTGGCACGAGACAGATCCACCTTGCCCAGGGGATTGATATCCTGTGCCATGCGGTAGTAAAACAGCTGACAGCTCTTTTCCTCATAGACAAACCAGCGGGACTTCCAGGCTCTGAGAGGTCCACCTTGCTTGTTGAGGTAGCCACATAGTTTAGTGTTGGGAGGAGTAGGTGTTCCTCTGAGGGTGGCAGAGGTCCCATCAGTCTCAGCAACATGGATCTGAGTGTCTTTCTTATCCTGAGCCTCATCTGAATGACTCAAACTCTGTTGTGGGGTCTCCTCAGAGCTGACACACTCATCTGCAGGAGTTATGTGCACATCCGGTAGAGGTGGATTCCTGGAGTTTCCCTCACTCTCCATCTGGTTAATATCAGACAAAATGTTCTTTACACAATCAACTGATGTCTATCAGCATAGCCACACCACAAGAATATGGTAATTCAGAGCTTCAGTAATAGATAAGTATATTATACATCAATAAAGACATCAATATTAGGGTACGATAAAGCAAGATAATGTACGTTTATTTTTAAACTGTGCCATATTTAGATATAAGATTACCATGTGTAGGATGATGATGCATTAGCAATCATCAGTCAGTGTTATGAAGGAATATAAATATAAACATTTGCTAATTCTGTTGTCATAACACAAAACGTAACATTATTCAAATATATGCACTTACAACACTATTTTTACATTACATGCTGCGGCATACAAATTTCACTTTCAAAACCATTCCACAATATATGCACAGCTATTACCTCACTTCAGTTTCCATATAGAAATATTTAACAATTAAATAAGACCATCATTTATGTACAAGAATAAAATAGTCATTCTTGTTAGTCAACACCTGTACTACAGGTGCGCATTGTTCACTGTGTATGCTGTGAAAAACTGAAATAAAACAAACTATTTACAGCACAGTAGTTGATAAAAACCACATACCGTCTCTGTTGAAAAGCTCAGATGTTGTTTACTCCATGTGTCTGTCCAGGGCGCGTCTCATATAGCACTTACAGACCACTTACAAAAAACCCGCACACTGCTGCACTTCCTTCTCGAATGACTCAAATTTCTCACAGCGAGTCCCTTAAGGAAATCAGGAAATTACACATAAAGAATATGTAACATAGTGTTGCGTGCGTCTTAAGGTAGGCGTGTCTTGAATGTCTTCGCCTTCACACACTGTTATGAAGCACTGCTCGTTTATACTCATACCATCTGTTGAATTTCAGAAACATGTGAACTGTTTTTTAAGTCAAAATCACTTTGTTTTAACTCATTTAAATTACATACAGGAGACTGGACGTTTGAACACTAAATACAGTCGTGTGTTTTGTACATTAAATAAACTATATGTATTTTTGACGGTTTGACACGTAACAAATCATTTTGGCTGAGGTTTTTTCAATAAATCATTTGAACCGGTTCACAAAACCGGTCTGAATGCTTTGTTTTTCAATCGGACTGAACAATTCGTAATTTGTAAGAATCAGCGACTGAACTAGTCCGAGCAGTCAGCTGATTTGTTTAAGACAGAACCGTTTGGGACCTGTCTGATTCATTATGAACCGGGTTAACAACTGACCGACTCCTTGAACCGAGAATCGTTTCTGTTGAACATAACCGGCTCGCAGTGATTCTTTTGAGTCACTGAACCAAGATCCGCCCTCTCTCTGGAGCATCTCGCTGCAGCCTGCGGTGGACATCCAACCCCGCCCACATCCAAGTGCGACGTCACAAACCACGCCCGTGTCCAAATACGTCATATTCATTCATTCATTGTGAAACAGGAAGAAGCATCAATAAGAAGATAATTCGTATTGTTTGCTAACCGCTAAAAAGAAGAAGTTGTTTGCCGTGTGGGTAAGTAAAAAATATATCTTTGATCTTTACCATAACTAAAAACATTGACAACTTTTAAGAATGTGTGCGTCGTTGTGTTCATGTACATAAACAACAGTTCCGCACGCTTAATATGTGTTGTAAACGTCACACAGACACGTTATTACTTAGTAACAAATTTACATATATATTAACGTTATATGTGTGCGTGCGTGGGTTAGATGAGTGTTATGTGTTTGTGTTTTGGGGAACTGCCCCCATTCATTCATTCATTTACTCATTCATTCAGCATTCATTTTATGTCGTCGTAAGAACGAATCTGTGCACTGTGTGTGTCTCTGTCTGTCTGTGTGTATAATGTACATGTGTGTGTACGTCTCTGTGTGTGTATACATAGGTGTGTGTACACACACACACACACACACACACACACACACAAATACATATATACATACATGTGTGAATAGATAGATAGTGCACTATCTATTCTATCTATCTACGTCTTATGACAAAGTGAATGCTGAATTAATGTGCTTTTTTTTTTTTTATACCCTGACCCCCACACAATACAGTCATCACACCCACTCAGACACACACACGCTTCATCCCTCTCACACATATATATTTACCTGCCCCCCACACAAAACACTCACATACATATGACATCTTTAATGATAAACATTGATCACAGTACCCATGCACAGTAAATCAGACGAGTAACCGCATCATTTCACTACGTCTTGCTGGATAACTCTGTGTATGTCACAAATTATCTTTGTATTCTTCTATATTAATGGAAAGATCACATAATGTTTGTCAATGTTTTTGTGCATTCTACACATTCTCAGTCCAAGCCTGATGCAGGGCAGTTCTGCCGGGTTGAGGGGTCCCTGCTGCAGTTTTACCCGTAAAGAAAATGACTCATTACAATTCACTTGGAGGACCACATAAGCCATGCAATGGTGCATGGAGGTACGGTGAGAGCATTTCTCTAGATATTGATATAGATACATAAATATATAAATCATACATATGTTTGTATGTAGAAGGATGAGGTAGCCTAAATGATGAGGTAAATACTTTTTATATACCTTCCAACACATATGTATTCTCTATTTTTATCAGGAGCACCAAGAGGACATGAAGTGGAAGTTACATCGTGGTCGAACTCGCTGTGAGTTATTCTGTGGGGTGGTGAAAGGTCCTGCCTTTCTACAGATGGACAGTAAAAATCAACAGAATGCCACCAAAGACTACCCGGGGGGAGAATCGGATGAAGCAAGAGAGGTCTTTTTATTCATCTTTGAGTATCTGGAGGAGCTGGACACATTCATATCAAATTGTCTTGAACAAGGCTTCATGCCACGTCCTGTGAATAATCTTTCAGAGCAAGGAATCTCTCTGTGTAGCCTATGTATGTATGTGTACTGCATAACAAGAGCTGTTTGTCTGATCATTCAACTGTTCATTCAACTGCTCAGACTTATGATATTTGGAACATATATTTTGTTAAACACAATCAGTCAAAAGTTTTTGAACAGTAAGATTTTTAATGTTTTTTTTTAAAGTCTCTTCTGCCCACCAGGCCTGGATTTATTTGATCCAAAGTACAGCAAAAACAGCAACATTTTAAAATATTTTTACGATTTAGTATAGCTCTTTTTCTATTTGAAACAGTTTTCTATATTTCTATTAAAATGTAATTAATTCCACATTTAGCATGTCTTTATCATCACTTTTGTTCAATCTAAAGCATCCTTGCTAAATAAAAGTATTAATTTCTATAATCTATTCATTTTATAATAATGTATGTATACACGCACACTGACTTCGAGCTTTTGAATGGTATAGTGCAGGGGTGGCGAACTCCGGTCCTGGAGAGCCGCAGCCCTGCAGAGTTCAGCTCCAACCCTAATTAAAACTCACCTGCCTGTTGCTTTCTAGACCTTAATTAGCTTGTTCAGGTGCGTTTGATTAGGGTTGAAGCGAAACTATGCAGGGCTGCGGCTCTCCAGGACCGACGTTCGCCACCCCTGGTATAGTGTATATGTTACAAAAGCCTTTTTATTTCAGATAAATGCTGATCTTTGGATCTTTCTATTTATCAAAGAATCCAGAAAAAATGTACTCAACTGCTTTAAATATTGATGATAATCAGAAATGTTTCTTGAGCAGCAAATCAGCATATTAGAATGGTTTCTGAAGGACCAAGTGACACAGAAGACTGTAATGATGTAATGATGCTGAAAATTCAGCTTTGATCACAGAAATATATTACACTTTAAAATATATTCAGATAGAAGCTTAAATTTTGTGTTATTGTGGATCAAATAAATGCAGGCTTGGTGAGCAGAAGACTCTTTAAAAAAAAAAAAAAAAAACGAAACATCTTACTGTTCAAACACTTTTGGCTGGTAGTGTATATTTTTGTAACATTTTAATTTGAATTATTTTTGTAAAAAAATAAATATAAAATGCCCAAATAAGTAATGTATGTCTTTTTATTCATCTTTAAGTATGTGGAGGACCTGGACAAATTTCATATCAAGTTGTGATGAACAAGGCCTGAAAGTCAATGTCATGTTTAAACTATCAAAGCAATCAACCTCTATTTAGCCTATGTATGTGTAGCCTACTGCATATGGAGAACTGTTGATTCTGTCATTTAAATGTTAACACTATGATAAGTGGAACACTTAAAAAAAAAATAACTGACAATTATACAATACCACTTTTTACAATAATTTTACATACTTTTACATTACCAAAATCGAACTGTCCCCTTTAAACATTACATTGTATTTAAAATTCGCCTAAAATCGATCGTAATAAATGTGAATTTATCTCATTACATAAATGAACAAGGTAAGGTTTAAAGGTTTTTATTAACAATTAGCCTAATGTAGTCAATGCAAGCGTATTACAGGCTGTCATGATGACGAAATCAGCTCCGTATATTAGACATATTAAATATATTAGATTTAAGTTGTGGCATTTTAGCCTAGACATCCTTTACACAAATCAGAAAACGTGTATTAGTAAAAGAAGGACAATGGCCTATTATTTTATATAGATCCCCGAAACAACCGTAAGTTGCTTCGACATACTTCCGGGTTTCCCGGTATAGGGATTGGAGAATCACAAGGTGACGTATTTGATATGGGCGTGACTTTCGACGTCACGCTCGTACGCGGGCGGGGTTGTATCGGCGATGGGCGTGGCGTCTGACGTCATGCGTGGATGTGGGCGGGGTTGGATGTCCACCGCAGGCTGCAGCGAGCCTAGTCTCAGCCTCAGACGTCACGCCCACGGAACGCTGGCTAAACGTCTGATGCATATGGTACACTTAACTGGAAACACTTCAGGAATGTCGAAGTCGTCATCTGATTAGTTGAATTTGATCGGATTTCCGGGAGACGCGAGTGTCGCGGTTATTTTCGGTCCGCCTGGAAACTAAGCGCAGACGGATTTACTCAGCGTTTTGCTAAAAGGTGCTTATGCAGACGCCATTGTTGTTATACACATTTGCGACGTTCGCAAACAAATTACTGACTTACTGCTTGTTCTCCCTCTTCTTCGTCAACTTTCAATGCTGGTTATTTTAATGACTGATTTGTTGCATGCCAGTCTGTTGTTGTGGGGGCATTTCCACGCACCGAAACGTGACGCTGAACGAAACGAACTGTGAGTGGTTGTTTGACATGTCGGTCAAACGGCCTTATGGGCGGGCCTTGGCCAATGAAAGCTGCCATGAATTCCAGACCTTCAGCCGTCAGTCTGAAGATCTGGCTACGCGAGACTACAGCGAGCCCTACTTGCTCTTTCTCTCTCTCTCTCTCTCTCTCTCTCTCTCTCTCTCTCTCTCTCTCTCTCTCTCTCTCTCTCTCTCTCTCTCTCTCAGACACACACACACACACGGACAGTTTGTTTTATTGAAACATACATAAACGTTTGTGGCCAAGAGATATAAGCTAATTTTTCTTTGTAGCATTGTTTATTCTAGGCTGTAGAAAAACTATTCTAGAAGATTTATTATTTATTGAACTGAATTAACAAACTGACCTAAGAAACCTGAAATTACACTTTTGTTAATGACACTTAAAAAACATTAAAATATGTGAACACATGACTTTACGAAGGCTCTCGGACAGTGAAACTTCTGGAGCATGTATTATGACACGCCGGGATGTTTGAATCGCAGGCTTGATTTTTCAACCGGTTCTTTAGAGAACCGACTTACAAAAATGAATCTAACGTCCACGCTGTTTCCTCCACGACGGCAGAGTGCGCGCTTGCCCGCATCACTATACACTGCCATTTTTTCTACGATGTCAGAGTTGAGGCTGCACTGACAACAACGTGCATGTGTTGTGAATGTATATGCCGCAAATGATAATTTACCTCATATAAAAAGGAGACAAAACGCGACAAGGTAAGTATTACTAATTGTTGTGTCTTTATATAAAAACAACTAACGTTAGATTTGCGGCGTACATCTTTTAGACATACGCTGTCTTGATTTGTGCCAGTTTCTTTAGTATTTTGTAATCGTAAGAATTATTCTAATGTCGAAAGCATTTGTTTAACGTGTGTTTTGGACATGTTCCTTGGTATTTTTGGAATTACCTTTTAGTACCACCATGTAAATACCATGGTATATCAATATAGTAATTACTCAGTACCATGGACACACTTGTCAAATTTGGACACACTTGACTACATTTGAAGTTGACAGGATGTCTTATTTTAGTGATTGCCATCAAATCAATTAGTCTAACATAAAGTGCAAAACTGTTTCAGATCTCATCTTGTTGAAAGCATCTGCCCAAAATGAGAAACCTCAGTCTGCTACAGCGCTTCAGATGTGTGGATCTTTCTATCCCGGGATCCCCGCAGTGTTTCACCATCAGGAGTGAGACTGGAACTGTGCTGGTGGCCTCTGAGCTTGCCATCACAGAATTTGACCCTCGGACCGAAGAGGTATACCTAGAATAAATTAATGTTTTTATAGAAGTTCAAATCCCAGAAAGGACCATTTGTGATGGTTTTAACCAAACTTTGGTACGTTCTGTCTCTGTACAAAATTAGTTTATATTAATCTTGCTGTGTATTGTGCTTTTGTAGGTTTATAAAGAGGTTTCACTGACGGCAGAGGGCTATCTCCCAGAGGACGGTAGTGGAGTTGTGGTGGCGATACAAGATCTGCCAGATCAGGAGTCAGTGTGTGTGGCCACTGCCAATGGTGATGTCATTCTCTACAACCTCAACACCAGTCAGGTGATCATTCATTTGTTCTAAATGGCTTGATGGTTGCATTAAAAATGATTGTGAAATGAATCTGTAAAGTGTATGTGCTCTTGTTGTACTTTCTAATGAACAATATTAATTTCTCTCTCACAGTTAGAATGTGTTGGCAGTGTGGAAAGCGGTCTAACTGGCATGACGTGGAGCCCAGATCAAGAGCTGGTGACTCTGACCACAGGTCTGTATCACTAGCAGTGCTTTTTTAATATCCTTGAGATATTATTATAGTTTTCATTAATATTTTGATTTAGTTTTATTTGTATCTATTTTTACTTTCAGTTAAGGTTTTAGCACTTGTGTGCAGGGCTCAAATTGAGGGTGGATGCGGGGGGATGACATCCCCCTTGTTAAAAAAAAAATTACAAAAGCATCCCCTCAGTAGAACCACCATCTCCGCTTACCATCCTCTTTAGATTAAAATGCTGTGTATTCTGTAAAACCTATCGTGCAAATGATAAAATTCTCTACGTATAATAATTTGTAATGTAAATAACGGTGATTGGCCAATCAGAGCTTGGTAATAAAGAGCTGCATGCTTGCTCACGCATGTTGTCATCATTTTTTGCGGGAAATATTTCAAGTGCAACTTCTGACCGTCTTTAAAAAGTCCAAAAGCATTCTTTGCATGATGAAGCCTATTAGAATGCAGTTAGAATGCCTCTATAATTAAAATAATGAAAGGAAAAATATTCCTGTGACAGTTTTTTTTATCTTTATATGATATAGCTAAGTAACATCACACAAGAATCAGCAAGTGTGAGCGATTGCTAATGTTAAAGTAATTATATATAGCAGTTCAACAGACAAGTAAGAAGTTAACTGAGTTACATTTTAGACACATTTGGTCTTTTTTCCTCTTTTGGAAATTAAATTAATTAAATAGTTCCAAACAAAGCCGGAGCAGAGCTGTTGCGCGAATATATCCTGAAGGAATCTTTTTTTGAAGGAGTTGAGTGAGCCGATTATTCACTGAAGACAGTCAACTTGCTTTGATCCCAATCAAATCAGCCATTTTAAAAGAATCGTTTGATTGAAAGATTCAATGAAGCATTTATTAAAACAGACACTTGCCGTATTTATCATATATTTATTTATCCATGACAAGCCTAAACCAGCAGAAAAACACACTCAGCAAAATATTAATTATTGTTATCGACAAAAATCCCCCCCAAAATATTATATATTTTTTGACAATGATGCACATCTCTAAATAAGGGGCATCATTTAGGTAATTTGGCACAAAGACACAGATTGTGTGCATGCAAGTGTTGGTTTTGGGAAGACCAAAAGTCTCCACATACACATCCAAAAGGTAAAACTTTTGACATTTCAGGCCCCACAAGGAAAACAGCTCATAAACCATAGTTCATTCAATAAATCTTATTTTTGTTAAATAAAAATGTTAGACAAATTTTGTAATCATTTGTAATCACAGGAATAAATTAGATTTTAAAATATATTACAAATACAAATAGAAAACAGTTTTTTTAAATAGCAAAAATATTTCAAAATTTTACTGTCTTTGCTGTACTTTGCATCAAATAAAGGCAGGCTTGGTGAGCAAAAGAAACTTTAAAAAAATTTAAATCTTACTGTCCAAAAACTTTTGACTGGTCTTGTATATCCATTTAGAAGGGTGTAATGCAGTTTCATTCTTTCTCATTGTGTCTGTTTGTATGTCAGGTCAGGAGACCATTATCATGATGACCAAGGACTTTGAGCCGATAACCGAGGTGGCGATCAATCAGGATGACTTTGGCGAAGGTATAATTCAGTATTCAATTACCTCTTAATATCATGCTTTCATGCAGGTGGCTTGTGTTCACTTCATATGAGCAGATACTGTGACTGATCGGCCATTTTTTTTCTGTGCATCAGATAAGTTCATCACAGTGGGTTGGGGGAAGAAGGAGACTCAATTTCATGGCTCTGAGGGCAAACAGGCCGCCCAGCGGAAAGCAGCGGTAGGTTTTTGTTCAGTTTAGCATTGTCCTGCTTTACCAAATCAACCGACAGATAGGAAGTATGATACTGACCTGAGGATCATCAGCAGATCACTGGCATTTCAGCCTTGTTTGAATATGGTCCTTCTCACCTAGTTCTTATCTATTTTCACAGGAAGTGCAGCCTGCCTTGCCATGGGACGACAGGAAGCCAAGAATCACTTGGCGTGGTGATGGGCAATTCTTTGCTGTCAGTGCTGTTTGTCCTCAGACTGGTGAGAATTTTACTTTCTGTTAATTTCAATTACATTAAAAGTTGTGACGGTTAATATTATACATCATTCCTGTAGCTCAAAGGGATAGTTCACCCAAAAATTAATGAATTACTCCCCCTTTTATCATTCCAAACCCATAAAACCTTCGGAACACAAATACACCACACTAACAACACCAAGGTCTTGTGTTTGATTGGCAAAGTATGTATGAACTGATAAAATGTGTATCTTGAAAGTCACTTTGGATGATAGTGTCTGCCAAATACATTAATGTGAATGTAAAATATAGCTGCTTTTCATTTCAGGTGCTCGAAAGGTTCGAATCTGGAACCGAGAATGTGTTTTGCAGGCCACCAGCGAGGTTGTTAATGGTCTGGAACAGCCTCTCTGCTGGAAGTAAGATATTCTGAATGTCTTTTAACTTCTTTTTTTTTTTTGTTTTTACCCTTTGTTTTCTTTTGACTTAGTTTTGAGTTTTACAGATGTGATGAGAACTGACACAAATGGTTTTTATCTTCTAGACCCTCTGGCAGCCTGATCGCTTCAACGCAGCGGCACCCTAACAAACACAATGTGGTGTTTATGGAAAAGAACGGCCTGTTGCATGGAGATTTTACTCTGCCTTTTGGAAAGGAACAGGTCAAGGTAAATCTTAGCTCCTCTGTATATGTTATTGTCAAAGATCTGAAATATAAGTAAAGGTGCATGCTGATGGTTTGTGTGTTTTTCTCAGGTGAAGGAGCTGCTGTGGAACAGTGACTCTACTGTTTTGGCTGTTTGGTTGGAGGACTTGAAGCCTGGAGAGGACGACCATCCCAACACATACAGTAAGATACAAATCAGACTGCTTTGCATATTCCCTGATGGGTCTAGTAATGATCAGTGTTGCTAATTAGGGCTGCATGGCTATCAAATTGCAAAGGCTGCAATTGAATTGCATAAATATATGCTCAGTAAATACTACTCTACATGAACTCCGTCTTTTTGTTTTAAACATCTGACCTCTTTCTTTCACAGTTCAGCTGTGGACAGTTGGGAATTACCACTGGTATCTAAAGCAGAGTTTGCATTTTGGCAATGAGCCCCTCAGGGCTCCAGTGTGTGTGTGTTGGGATCCAGAGAAGCCCTTGCGTCTCCACTTCTTGACTCGAGGATGGGCGAGCTACACCTACGACTGGGGCTGGAGCACACAGCGCAGTCATGGTACAGATTGCTATGACAATGCCAATGTGGCAGTGATTGATGGAGGTAGGCGTGGCCATTGTCTAACTTAAGAATAATTGATAAATCTCTCTACTTTAATACATAGATACTGTATCTAAGATTTAGTTTTAAATCATTTATTGAGTAAATAAGGTTTTTGAGAGAGAATGATTTCAGTTTATTTAACTAACGTGTTTTGCAGAAAAAGTCCTGGTGACGACATTCCGCCAGTGTGTGATCCCTCCACCTATGTGTGCTTTTGAACTTCAACTTCCTGTTCCTGTCAACTTGGTCACCTTCCATTCTCAAGCCCAGAGGACCAATGAGCTGGCTGCTCTCACGGCCGACGGGCATATTTATGTGTATGGTCAAGGTGAGTCACGTAATTTGAATTTTGATTCAAACATTACGTTGTTTAGGATTTCTCATTTGCATTTCTTATATTCAGGTGGTGGAGTTGAAAATGGAGGTGTATCTGGGGTACCTGGCTTTAAAGTCATCTCAGCACCATTAGTCTTAAGAAAGACTTACAGGTACAGATGATTTTTTGAGTTTGACTGTTGATTGTTTCTCCAATCTTTATTTAACAAGAAAGTGTCACTAAATAATTAATGTTATTTGAATGGTAGTGTAGCTGAACATTTTTTGTAACATTATAAATGCCACTGTTCATCATTTGAATGCATTATTTGCTGAATAAAGGTATTTATTTTTTTAAAAGGGTCATCGGATGCCCATTTTCCACAAGTTGATATGATTCTTTAGGTTCTTAATGAAAAGTCTGTAATATACTTTGGTTAAAAACTCTCAATGTGTAAAACAACATGTAAAAGTGAACTTTGCATCCAATGACCCCTTTAAAAAAAAAAACTTACTTTTGTGGTCTACAAACAGTATATTACATTTACTGTGTATTTACTGTCATTATTTTATTTGATTGTATTTTATTTTCTCACATTTTATGGATTTTTATGCTCATTTTTTCTGCCATTTTCTCATTCAGGCAAGCATATTTATTCAGAATGTCACTACTTCTGATGCATGTATTCTGATGCAGATGTTTTCTCTGCGTCTACAGGATCGACATGGTTCAGGAGGAACCTCTGACGCTGCGCTTGCTGCTGTGGTTGAGTGAGGATTTGTTTTTGGCAGTGGCCCACGGAAGACGCATGACCCGTCTGCTGAAACTCACCCCATCAGACAGCCAGGACCCCAAGGACACGCTGGAGATCAGGTACTGTCGCTAAAATAACAAACTCCTCTGGTCTTGTCCACATTTGTATTCAGCGTAGCTCACGCAAAGACAGACTGATCTAATGAGCATAGACATTAGCTCAGGGGCTGGGAATTGTTACAACTTGAATTTTTTAAACTTTGCACTTTATGCAGTCTCTTTCTTAAAATTTTGGTGTTGGTCATTTCTCAGGTCAGACATTCCAGTGGATGGTTTTGTGATCAGCTTGTGTCACAGCCTCAGAAGTGACATTGTGGCACTGCAACTTGATGACGGGCAGATCCGAAAAGTTCACATGGGTCAGTCAGTCCACTAATTATAACAGAAACTGAATTTGGCTACTACAGAGATTTTATCACTTGTTTTGTGGTTTTTTTTTTTAATCAATCACACATAGAAAGACTTCTGTTAATGCTAGAATTTTCCTTATAGACTCTTCAGAGCTCAGTCTAACAGAATGGAAGGATTCTTCTGGTAATACCATCAACTTTCCCCGGCCTTGTGTTCAGACGGCACTGTGTACCCTCAGCGGAGAGGTAAATTTATATAGTCTCCATTCATCATGCTTTGCCCTTCACTTTTAATAAATCCTTCATATGTATTTGTCTATTAATAGGAACATTTGATAGGCCTTACAGAGAGATCTCACCTGTACATCGGCGATTCACTGGTAAGTGTGAGGACCCCAAAAATGATATAAGGATATAAATTACGTTACGTTTAGTGTGTTAGTGCCAAATTCCTGCCAGTTGGTTACCGGAGTTTCTCTTTCACAGGTGGCCTCCAATATCTCCTCGTTTGTAGTTTATGACGACTTCCTCCTGCTCACCACACACTCTCACATGTGCCACTGTCTCAACCTCAGCACGCTTTCTATTAAAGGTACATGTAAATGCATCATAGAGATAAAATAAGTAAATATATATATTATAAAAAGTACACTGCCATTCAAAAGTTTGGGATCAGTAAGATTTTTTTTGTTGTTTTAAAGAGTTGCTGCATTTACTGCATTTACTTGATTAAAAATACAGGAAAAATTAATATTTTGGAATATTATTAGAGTTTAAAATAATGGTTTTCTATTTTAATATATTTTAAAATATAATTTATGTGATGAATTTATGTGATTAATTTTTATCAGCCATTACTCCATGTGTATTCAGTGTCACATCATCCCTCAAAAATCATTCTAATATGTTAATTTATTACTTTTATTATCAATGTTGTAAACAGTTGTGC
The DNA here is from genome assembly GCA_012976165.1 of Labeo catla. Classification (NCBI taxonomy): domain Eukaryota; kingdom Metazoa; phylum Chordata; class Actinopteri; order Cypriniformes; family Cyprinidae; genus Labeo; species Labeo catla. Next base: position 269,884 of record VONZ01000592.1, read on the forward strand.
TGCTTAATGTTTTTTTGGAACCTGTGATTCAGGATTCTTTGATGAATAAAAAGAACAGCATTTCTTTAAAATAGAAATATTTTCTAACAGCATAAGTCTTTGTTATCACTTTTGATCAGTTGAACATGTCCTTGCAGAATAGAAGTATTAATTTCTTTAAAAAAAAAAAAAAAAGGAAAAAAAAATACTGACCACAAACTTTTAAAAAGTAGTGTATATTGTAATGTAAACAATAAATAATAAAACAATATAATTTATATTGTTACAAAAGATTTCTATTTTAAATAAATGCTGTTTTTTTTTGTTTTTTTTTACTTTATATTTATTAAAGAATTCTGAAAAAAGTATCACAGGCTCCAACAAAATATTAAACAGCACAACTGTTTCCAGCATCAATAATAAATCAGCATATTAAAATGATTTCTGAAAGATCATGTGACACTGAAGACTGGAGTAATGATGCTGAAAATGTAGATTTGCATCACAGGAATAAGTTATATTTAAAAATATATTCAAATAGAAATCAGTTATTTTGCATTGAAATAATATTTCACAATATTACAGTTTTTTTCTGGATTTTTGATCAAATCAATGCAGCCTTTATGAGCATAAGAAACTTCATTAAGAAAGCATTAAAAATCTTACTGATTCCAAACTTTTGAATGGCAGTGTATATTATTCACTACCATTCAAAAGTGGATCAGTACAATTATTTTTTATACTTTTATTCAGTAAGGATGCATTAAATTGATAAAAAATGCTGTTTATTCAAACTTTTTATTCATCAAAGAATCCTGATGCATAAAAAATGCATCACAGTTTCCACAAAAATGTTAAGCAGCACAATTGTTTTCATTGACGATAATAAAAAATGTTTCTTGAGACACCAAATCAGCATATTAGAATGATTTCTGAAGGATGATGTTACAGTGTGCTAAAAGACTGTGCTTAAAATTCATCACAAGAATAAATTACATTTGTAAATATTAAAAGTTGTAATAATATTTTGCAATATTACAGTTATTACTTTATTTTTGTTATAGAAGAAATGCAGCCTTGATAAGCCTAAGAAACAATCCCAAACTTTTAAACAGCACTGTATTGTAATACAATGTTAATGCAACATGTATTTCATAAATATAGAAATATTTAAATATAAATATATAGTATGATGTTGTTGGTGTCCCGTGCAGGTCTGCAGTCAGCTCTGAGCTCAGAAGCTAATCAGAATGATGAGACTGTACGAAAGGTAGAACGAGGCTCTCGTATCGTTTCTGTGGTTCCTCAGGACACCAGACTCATCCTGCAGGTGAACAGAATATGGTTCTTTTTGTTCATGTTCATATGATTATTTATTTTGAAAGAAAATTTGATTTCAGTTGTTGATTTGTTTGTTTTTCAGATGCCACGAGGGAATCTGGAAACCATCCATCATCGAGCTCTTGTGCTTGCTCAGCTCAGAAAGTGGCTTGATGGGTATTTTGCGTTTAGAAAATCACCAGTCAATGCTACATATACAAAAAGAATACTGACCTTTTTTTAAGGAAATTGATTTGAATCATTTTGCTGTGTTGTTTGTTTCAGTCTCAGATTTAAAGATGCCTTCGAGTGCATGAGGAAGCTGAGGATCAACCTCAACCTCATTTATGACCACAATCCAACTGTGAGTGACCTCACTTTGTTGTCATTTCCTTTTACAATAACATCTAAACACTTTCTTCTATACCATGGATTGAATTTCTTTTTCAGTTAATAGTGAATTCCCATCCCATGATTCCTCTCACAGGTGTTTCTTGACAACATTGAGATGTTCCTGAGTCAGATCGACTCCATTAACTACATCAACTTGTTCCTCACTGAACTCAAGTAAGCCTTTAATGCAAAGGCGTTGATTAAATCTCTTTTGATGCTCTTTTTGTTTTTAATTTAAATATTTTTCTGTTCTCAGAGAGGAAGACACCACTACAACAATGTACCAATGTCCTTCACACTCAGCCACCAGTTCTGCCTCAGGTAAAGGAGGAAAGAAGGTGGACATCGTCTGTGATGCTTTACGGTCAACAATGGAGACTCTCGACCCACAGAAGTCAGTTCCTCATTTATTAATGTTACTTATGTCTCATAAGTTGCAGGAAGTGTAGTATAGCTCTTCTACTTCCTGAATGAGATAAGATTACATTTCGCACATGATGTACATCAAGCCCTGATCTTCCTCCTCTAAGATGCTTTCATCTGTACACAGGTATTGTTTATGTATTCTGACATCACACGTGAGAAAAACTACACCTGAACTGGAAATCGCTCTACAGAAGGTCCACGAGTTACGAGGTGAGTCTTGTTTCACTCCTAATAAAGCCTAATAAGAAAATGGGTTCAATTATGTGTCCGTTACATCTGTGTGTTTTTGTGCTTAGTGAACCCACCAAGTGGCAGCAACAGTGTGAGCGCAGAGGAAGCCCTGAAGTATCTTCTCTTCCTCGTCAACGTGAATGAGCTGTATGAACACTCCCTCGGCACCTACGATTTTGACCTAGTGCTCATGGTGGCTGAAAAATCCCAGAAGGTCAGTTGGAGGATTCCAACCTTGATGTATCTTAAAGGGATAGTTCACTCAAAAATGAAAATTACCCCATGGTTTACTCACCCTCAAGGCATCTTAGGTGTATATGACTTTCTTCTTTTAGATTAGTACAATTGAAGTTATATGAAAAAGTGTCTTGGCTCCTTCAGGCTTTATAATGGCAATGAATGGCTGTTGAGATATTGAAGTCCAATAAAGTGCATATATATATCATAAAAAATACTCCACATGGCTCTGGGGGTTAATAAAGGCCTTTTGAAATGAAGCAATGTATTTGTGTAATAAAAATGATCCATATTTAAAATGTTATAAACCATAATTTCTATGTTATGCCAACTGTCGTACACTCTTTCACAAGAGAGTGACGTTCCAGCAGATGACATAGGATGTAGGTTAACATGGTGATGAACACTAAAGGTTTGTAAAGAAATTTATAAAGAAACATTTTCACTTAAAGAGGCCTTTATTAACCTCTTGAAGCCATGTTGAGTACATTTTATGACGGGTGGATGCACTTTATTGGACTTCAAAAAATCAACAGACATTCACTGGCATTATAAAGCTTGGAAGAGCAAGGATATCTTTTTGAGTATAACTAATTTGTCTGAAAGAAGAATGTCATATACAGCTAGGATGGTTTCAGGTTGAATAAATCGTGGGGTAATTTTAATTTTTTGGTGAACCATCAAGTTAACTGTTAGTTTTTATATATTATATTATATTATACAGTATTATATTATAAGAATTATATTATATTATCATTCTTTTAAAGTAAATTAAAGTAATGAATAAAATTTAGTTTCACATATGAGCTGCCTTTTCTAATATTTGTATTACTTTATTAAATTATTGTATATTACAAGATGAACGATATTATTCAGTAAATACATAATGAATTTAATTGAGAAATTTATAGTATTATAGTGTTATGTTATTAATATAACTAATACAATTCAATTTCATAAATTCATATATTATATTATATTATATTATATACATTTTTAAAAACATTAAAAAAATATTTTCACATATAAGCTGCCATTTTTAATATTTGTATTTCTTTATTAAATTATTATATTACACATTGAACAAATACAGTTCAGTAAATAATTTAATTTAGAAATGTATAGTATTATAGTTTTATATTAATATAACTAATAAAATTCAATAAATACAATTTCATAACTTCATATTATATTATTCTTTTTTAATATATTAAACAATTTTATATATAAGCTGCCATTTCTAATATTTGTATTGCTTTATTACATTTTTTATATAATAAGTATTATGTTATTAATATAACTAATAAAATACAATAAACACAATTTCACAAAAATTATTATATTATATTATATTATATTATATTCATCATTTCACATACAAAATTTGTATGAAATACAAATACAAGTTAGTAAAAAAAATAAAAAAATAAAATTCATTATTTTACATATAAGCAGCCATTGCACATTGTTTTGTTATATTAAAAAAATATATTATTAAAAATGGGAAAAAAAATTGCAGTTGCATTATTTTATATTACAAAATGAATGTACATTTTGTAAATAGAAATTGAAATATATTGCAAATAGAAATTGGCCATTAATCGACATTGCATTGTAACACTACAACAGACATTTCCCATGTAGACAGCTTTTTCTGAAATTGGTCTAGTTTTAGCACGTCTTTTGTAGACACTGTTTTGCAGTAGTTTATAGTTTTGTTTTGTTTTCCTCAAACATGTAGGATCCTAAAGAGTACCTGCCATTTCTGAACATGCTGAAAACCCTGGAGCCGAACTACCAGCGCTACACCATCGATAAACACCTCAAGAGATACAGGAAGGCCTTACATCACCTCAGCAAGTGTGGTAAGAACCTTGTTGGACATCCATGAGCAATCCAACAGCAAATTTCCTCTGATTTTATTCACTCCCTTTCACCATCTGTTTGGTTCTCATGTTCTACCTCATGTTTTTCAGGTAAAGAACACTTCACAGAGGTGTTAAACTTGGTAAAGGATCAGAGACTGTACAGTGATGCTCTTGAGCTGTATCCTTCAGACAGTGAGCAATACAAGGCAAGTTATATGTTATAAAGCTCCATATTTTCCTGAATTTTGCAAACAAAACATTGTGTGGTAATGTTTTAACTGTCGCAGTAATGACATGATCTTGACCCTTGACCCCTGTGATGTCATCAGACCCTGAGCGTGGCCTATGCCGAGCATCTAGTTGAGCAGCAGCAGGCGGAGCAGGCGGGACTGTTACTCTGGCGATGTGGAGAGAACGCCCGTGCCCTGCAGGCCTTCGTCAGCTGTACAAGCTGGAGAAATGCCCTCGCTGTGGCAACACACATCCCATTACCACCTGAACAGCTTGCACTGCTTGCCCGAGACCTGGCAGGTAGAGATCTCTGTCATGTACACATGTTTCCTACTGAGATGGTCAATATCCTTAAGCCATGTTATATGTCTGATGTTTTCAGAGAAACTTCTAGAGGCCAGAAGGCACACAGAAGCCGCCCTGTGTTTGGAACAGTATGCTATGGTACACTACATATTTCATAGTCGTCATTGTTTTGTTCTCATCTGGTTCAAACAAGACACTACAATACTGTTGTCTGCTCATACTTGTGTGTTGTCAGGATTGTGAAGAGGCCATCTCTGCTCTGATACTGGGAGCTGCATGGGAAGAAGCGCTGAGATTGGTGAGACTGTTCTTTCATCTGTGTCCTCCTTTACCATTTATTATTATCATTAAAGTACTGCGAGAGTGATTCGAAAACATACAGAGTCATCTGCTCTCTATAGCTCCCGTGGTACTTTGTCACGAATCGGGTAAAGCAGTGATTCAGTAGCCCATTTATAAAGAGAACCATTATTTCATTGCTGAATGAATCACCTATTTGCATGAATCGAATGAATAAATGAATGAATGAATTACTCAATGACTTATTCATAAAGAAATTTACTGCCACCTAGTGCCAGTTTTAGTTTCTTAAGTAGAGTATAATTTTATTTAAAAAATAATTTCATATTTACACTACAAGTCAAAAGTTTTTGGACAGTATGATTTTTAATGCGTTTTAATGCTCACCAAGCCTGCATTTATTTGATCCAAAGTACAGCAAGAGCAGTAAAATTTTGAAATATTTTTACTATTTAAAATAATAACTGTTTTCTATTTGAATAGATTTTAAAATGTCATTTATTCCAGTGATTTCAAAGCTGAATTTTCAGCATCATTACTCCAGTCTTCAGTGTCACATGATCCTTCAGAAATCATTCAAATATGCTGATTTGCTTCTCAAAATTTATTATTATTATTATTATATTGAAAACAGTTGAATTTTTTTCATGTTTCTTTGATGAATAGAACGTTCAAAAGAACAGCATTTATCTGAAATAGAAATATTTTGTAACATTATAAATGTCTTTATCACCACTTTTGATCAATTTAAAGCATCCTTGCTAAATAAAAGTATTAATTTCTATAATTTCCTATAATTTAATTATATATATACTGACTCAAGCTTTTGAATGGTATAGTGTATATTGTTACAAAAGCTTTTTATTTCAGATAAATGTTTTTCTATTCATCAGAGAATCCTAGAAAGTATATAATTATAATAATAATTATTATTATTATTATTATTATTGTTGTTATTATTAATTATTATTATTAATAATGTTTCCTGAACAGCAAATCAGCATATTAGAATGATTTCTGAAGGATCATGTGACACTGAAGACTGGAGTAATGATGCTAAAAATTTTCTTGGATCACAGAAATAAATTACATTTTAAAATATATTCAAATAGAAAGCAGCTATTTTAAATAGTAAAAATATTTCACAATATTACTGCTTTTACTGTATTTTGGATCAAATAAATGCAGGCTTGGTAAGCAGAAGAGACTTCTTTAAACAACATAAAAATCTTACTGTTCAAAAACTTTTGACTGGTAGTGTGTATATATATTATTTCATGGCTTTTTATTTTTAATGACTGAATAATACTGATAATAAATTGAATACTAATGTCTGTAATATTTAATTAAATTGTTATCTCCTATTTCAGATTTATTTGTACAACAGACAGGATATCATTGAGACTGATCTGAAGTCTGCTCTTCTAGATGGTAAACCATCATATCTTTAATTCTTTTGTCATTGACCTGTTTATGTTGTATTTATTTTGTATGTTTATGTTGTATTTATGTTGTATTTATCTTAACTGTAAATATGTTTGCCTGTAGCTCACAGTAATCAGACGTCTTTCCTGGAGTCCCAGAAGGCTTTGTTCATCCGTCACAAAAACCGCCTTGCTGTGGTCCGAGAACTCAAAGCCAAGGCCAGACTGGAGTTATTTGGTAAACAAAAGTATTAATCATATCCATTTATATAGTTACTTTTTTTGTTGTAGACACTGGGTGTGCCTGTTTTTTTTATTTTTTAAATTAATTTCACTGAATATTTCTTGGTAACACTTTACAGTAAGGTGTCATTTGTTAACATTAACTGATGTATTAACTAACATGAATGAACAATGAACAATACATTTATTACACTAATAATATTTGTTTATGTTAAGAAAAATACAGTTCATTATTTGTTCATGTTCAGTGCATTATAATGTTAAACAAAAAATGAACATTAAGATTAATAAATGCTGTAGAAGTATTGTTCGTTCTTAGTTCATGTTAACTAATGTAGTTAACTAATGTTAACTAATGAAACTTATTGTAAAGTGTTACCTTTTTTTTTTTTTTTTGAGAGCTTTGATGTTATAGTAGTTTTTTATTGTTTACTGAATCACATGAAATGTTCAGTGATCAGTAGTACACTTTTGGTTTAAAACTACTTCCTGTTGCTCACTGACAGTCGCTTTGTGTTTCAGATGAGGACGGCCCTGACTGTGCAGACGCTGAGCTCTACTCAGAGGCCAGCAGCATCTTAACCGGGAGCCATCTTGGCTCAAAATACTCACGCAGCAACTCTCGCATTTCATCGTGAGTGACATCACTGCTAACACAAATACACAAACACTTCACTGTTTTGGTGTGTCATCACCTGTCAGCTGCTCAGATGTTGAGGTTGAACTTTGTTAACTGATCTGCAGGAGGTCGTCTAAGAATCGTAGGAAAGCAGAGGGGAAGAAATACAGCCTGAAGGAGGGAAGCCCATTCGAGGACATCGCCCTCATGAACGCACTTATTCAAATCATCACCATTGTTGATAAGATGAGAGGTGAGCTGAGGACACAGAATAACAAATACACATAATACTGGAAAGCATAGTTATACACTCATACATACATTTGTGTATTATATTATACATACATGCATACGTACAAGCATATAATATTTATATATGAAGGGCCAAACGGGAAATAGTTACAAATCTGAATATATATATGTATGTAGATGTAAAGGATATTTTATGGATATTTTATTTTCCAAATATATGGACATATTTCCATATTTTATTTTCCAAGTTGTGTTACAGTAAAAATAGCAACAAGTAGCCACAGTAGCTCACCAAGTTGTAGCCATTTCACATCATCAAAATATGCTTAAAACTATGTGGATTTTTTTATAATGCAAGTCTTTCATGGGTTTTCTACTGCATATTTCAGTAAGAGACATCATTTATGTTATATTAAGCCATACAAGTCTTAATACCCAGGGTTCCCTGTAAAGCTTTACAGAATTGACATGAATCTGATCAGTTTCTTTATGAAGCTGCGTTCTGTATGTGTATGCACAACATGAGATTCACACTGAAGATTGTTCTTGTCTGACCCTGCAGAGGAAGTCCACAGCCTGCTTAAGGCTCTGGTGCTCTTCCAGTTCGACGGTCCGGCCAGCAGCCTGCAGAGAGACTACGGTGAGCTGCTTCAGCTCATGGAAATGGCCCTTCCTGAGATCTGGACTGAGAACCTGCAGCAGGGCCAAACTCCTGTGAGTCATACACACTCCCTTTTTTTTTTTTTGAATATAGAATTTGAGATTAATGTAACTGATACTCAGATTTTTCTGAAAGGGGTTATCGGATGCAAAGTTAACTTTTTCATGTTGTTTGAACATTAAAGGGGTCATCGGATGCTAAGTTCACTTTTACATGTTGTTTGAACATTAATGTGTGTTGGCAGTGTATGTACAAATCTACCCTATAATGATAAAAATCCATGCAGTGGTTTTTAATTAATCTGTAAAACTTATATCCACTTTTTTTAAATCGAGCCATTCTCAGATGCCTGTCGTTGTGGCGTCACACCGACAGAGGCCGCTCCCACGATAGTTGATTGACATGAGCTCTTACCTCAGATCAGCTGTAACAGTCCAACCTCCATTGTTTCGATGCTGGAGCAGGGATATAAGTTAGACAAGAATATCTCTGATTGAGCGATTGAGGTGTTGTGTTGCTGGATGTAATAATGAACGTAGTGGTCGTCATTTACTCCCAACATCTGAGCTGCTGAAGATGCAGTAGATTACATTTGTTTGTGAAGGAAATGCGGCTCCCGATCTACATATATCTGTCTATGTTCACGCGAATCATTCGTGATCCAGCTTCACCTATAGCAGAAGTGTGTATAAGGGTTTTTTTAATGAATCTTTGCGATCGCCTTTCCTTATAACTTGATAGTTAGGAAGTTTAGTGGCTAAATGCGGCTAAAGTAAACAGGCTCGTCACTCCACAGAGAGAAGAGAGGGGCGGGGAGAGCAGAGCTCATTTGCATTTAAAGGAACAATCCCTCAGAATGGGATGATTTTTGCAGAGCTCATTTTGACAAGGTAAAAAGGGTGTTGTTTGACGTTACCATTAAAAATTTTTAACCAAAGTATATTATAGACTTTTCATTAAGACCCTAAAGAATCATATCAACTTGTGGAAAATGGGCATCCAATGAACCCTTTAAAGAACAGGTTACATGTTTGTCTTATTATTTGTTTAGTTTTCAAATATATTTACCATGTTAGTCAAGGTTTCTTGTGATTTGTTTTTCTATGCTTATTTGTCTTAATTAGAATTAGGATCTAAAAGGTTTTTTTTTTATATTTATATATATATATATATATATATATATAATATATATTATATATATATTATATTTATTTATTTATTATATATTATATATATATATATATATATTTGCCAAAGCCCATTTTTTAGTAAATTACAGTAGCACTTGGTGCTTGTTTATTTTGCTAACAATTACATGTTACAACTGGCTAAAAGAACATTGATATAAATTCTAAGACAGTAAATTATGTATATTTAAAGTCTTGAATTATTTCTTTTCTCTCCAGCTCACAGGTCCAAACTCAACAGCCAATAGCATTATGGCATCATTTCAGCAGCAGAGACCTGCTGTGCCCCAGCAAGGTGAGTGCTCTTAAGTAAGGATGCTTTCATTCATGTGATCCGTTTTAAATTTGTAATTATAATAACCCTGTTCACTCCTCAGGCACGGAAGCCCTGACTACTCCAAAGATGAGGAACACTGTCAAGTGGAAACTCAGCATTCTTAAATAGTTTGCATGTCTTTAGTGTTTTGGTTATTTTATGCAAATAAAATGTCTGTATTTTATGGGATATTATGGAAGAATTAAAAATTATAAAACACTTATTGTCTTTTGAGCTCCATTTGATAGCTACAGTTATCTTTTAGCCTAATTATTCATTCTTAAAGGAGAAGTCCACTTCCAAAACAAAGATTCACATATAATGTACCCACACCCCTGTCATCCAAGATGTTCATGTCTTTCTTTCTTCAGTCATAAAGAAATTAGTTTTTGAGGAAAACATTTCAGCGTTTTTCTCCATATAATGGACTGATATGGTGCCCCAATTTTTGAACTTCGAAAATGCAGTTTAATTGCGGCTTCAAACGATCCCAAATGCGGATGTAAACTATTCCAGCCAAGGAAGAATGGTTTAATCTAACGAAACGATTGGTTATTTTCATAAAAATAATACAATTTATATACTTTTTAAAGTCAAACGCTCATCTTTACTCTGCCTAAACTGTTTTTGTTTCGGTTCATGACAGTTAGGGTATGTATGTCGAAAAATTCTCATCTCATGTTCTCCCTCAACTTCAAAATCGTCCTATATTACTGTTTTACCTTTTTTGTTAATGGTGTTTGATCTTTGCATGTTCACTTTGCAAAGACTGGGTCGGTACTTCTGCAGCGATGTAGGTTGATTTTGAAATGAATTTTGAAGTTGAGGGAGAAAATACGATTGGAGTTTTTCAACATACCCTAACTGTCTTGAACCAGAATACACAGGGTTCAACGAGAGCAAGGAAAGAAGAGCGTTTGAGAATAAAAAGTATTTAAATTGTATTTTTTTTTAAATAACTGACCCTTCTTCCTGGGCTGGGATCGTTTGAAGCCGCATTTAAACTGCATTTTGGAAGTTCAAAATCGGGGCACCATATCAGTCCATTATATGGAGAAAAATGTTGAAATATTTTCCTCAAAAAACATTTCTTTATGACTAAAGAAAGAAAGAAATGAACATCTTGGATGGCAAGGGTGTGGGTACATTATATGTGAACCTTTGTTTTGGAAGTGGACTTCTCCTTTAAATCATATTTAGTCTCATAGGTTCAGAGCAGTTTATAAGAATGTGTGACTCTCTCTCTCTATATATATATATTTATCTGTTAAGATAAATGTAAAAACCAAAACAATTGAAACGGTAGACCCATAATCCAACCTAACCCACATTCCTCTTTAAGTAAAACTAAGTTTAATCAGTCAGTTTTTATAGGGATGGAGAGAATTACCATGAACTTCTACCCTAAATTTTTGCTGATCCAATTATCATCTAATTATATGGTTATGCCGAGTGGCTACACCATCAGCCACAAGTTTTTGAAAAGCAAGATTTTTAATGTTTTTTTTAAAGTATCTTCTGTGCACTAAGCCTGCATTTAATTGAACCAAAGTGCAAAAAAAAAAAAAAAACCAGTACAATTTTGGAATTTTTTTTATTATTTAAAGTAACTGTTTTCTATTTGAATATATTTTAAAATGTAATTTATTCCTGTGATTTTAAAGCAGAATTATTAGCATCATTACTTCAGTCACATGATCCTTATTTCCAGGACGCGTGGGAACCCTGCTTTCTATTCATTAAGAAAACCTGAAAAAAAATGTACTCAACTGTTTTAAATATTTATAATAATAACATATTAGAATGATTTCTGAAGGATCATGTGACTGGAGTAATGATGCTAAAAATGTAGCTTTGATCACAGGAATAAATTACATTTGAAAATATATTCAAATATAAAAGAGTTATTTTAAATAGTAAAAATATTTCACAGTATTACTGCTTTTGCTGTATTTTGGTTTAAATAAATGCAGGCTTAGTGAGCAGAACAGACTTCATTAAAAAAAACATTAAAAATCTTACTGTTCAAAAACTTTTGACACCTCTAGCTTTTCAATGTGCAAGACACAACATGTGGTCAAATTCTTTAATTGTGAGACGAAGGAAGAGACTGACAAAAAAAAAACAACTAAAAATGATCTAAGGTTGGATCAAAAGAACAAAACTTGTTACTATAAATTACAGATGCTTCCATTTGCCAAATTTAACTCCGTGAAAAAGAATTGAAAAACTAATCCACTGCATAAAAAAAACAGGTATGTACAAAAACAGGTTAAAAAGTACATGTTCTAATTGTATTCTCCTGCCTGCCCCAACCAATCCAAATCCCCATATTACATCACATCTGTGTGGTTACGGCTTCCAGAGTTTGAGGAGCCCATCCTCACTGTACGTGGCGATCAAATTCTGGTGTGGGTGGTGAGCAATACCAATGACATCCTTCTCATGAACCTGTGGGGAAAGAAAAACATTCATGATTGTCCTGTTTAAAAAAACAAAGACTATATATATAAAAAAAGAATATATATTTAAAAAAATTAAACCATTTAAAATTAAAAAGGAAAAAGCTGTTGTTTTAATAAAGAAAAGTAAATGAAGGGAGAGATGGACGGAGAGAGGGCTTACGGTCAGGGTTCTCTCTAGTTTGCCTGTGACTGTGCTGAAACAGTAAAGCACGAAGTCTTCTCCGACACAGTAGATCCACTCGCCACGTGGAGACAAAGAACAGCATACAAAATCACCTCCCTCTCTCTTACCAGAGCTGAAACTCCTCACAATCTGCAACAGGACAAACCATAAGGACACTTCTAAGAGATTCATAAGGCACAGGCTGACAATTTGAATATTCTCATCTCCTTTTTCATTCACAACACACTTAAGTTCCTCACCTGGCCCTGCATGTTCATGATGACCACAGTGTTGGATCGGTTACACACAACAAAATGCTCAGGGTTTTTAGGAAGCTGGATCACGTTGTTAACAGTGATATCCGTTCCCGCAGACGTGCCCAAAGATTTGAACGTGCTGGTGCATTCTGTGGTCTTCACGTTCCAGATCTGGGAGAAAGAAAATGTAAAACCAAACCACAAGTTACATTCATGAGACTTTACTTGAGAGAGTCAAGATTTAACATTGAAAGTTCATTGTACCTTCACAGTTCCATCAGATGAGGCACTAATTATATGATGACCGTCTGGAGTAAGTGTGGCATCGTTCACAAACGAAGAATGACCTCTGAACTCCTTTAAAGACTTGCCTGATTTTAATCCATGAATTCTAATAAAAAAACAAGCATAAGTTAAACATGCTGTAGTTTTTGTGGACACTGAGGACAGAGAAAAGAAATGCTCACCTAATGGTCTGATCGAAGGATGCAGAAAGAATCTGACTGCTGTCTTTACTGAAGCTGATACAGGTGACGCCTTTACTGTGAGCACGCTCGTATCGCCGCAGACACTGACCGCTCTGGATCTTCCACACCTGAAAAAAAGACCAACACAATCCACTCATTTTTTTTTGTATCACTTTTTAAAATTATTACATAAAAATGGTATTTTTAAAAAGATTTTTAAATGGGCTGTGTGAATGCATTTTACACAAAATAAAACAAAACAGAATAAAAAAAACTTGCAAAGATGTTGAATGAAAATATCTTTAAAAAACTAATTCAAAATATTAATAAAAACAATAATACAAAAATAAACTATAGAAATGTTTAATAAACAAAATGAAAATATCAAAAAATAAAAACTAATTCAAAATATTAATGAAAACACTATAACACAATAATAATATAAAAATACTAAATAATGTTAATATTAATATAAAATATTTTAGGCATGTAAAAAAAAAAAAAAGCTACAGAAATGTTTAAAAACTAATATATGACAAAAACTTAAGACGAAAATATCTAAAAAGCAAAACCTAATTAAAAATATTAATAAACATTTAATAATAACATAATATAAAGACATTAATAATAATTGTTAAAAGGTATTATTAATATTGTAAATATTATAAATATTCAAAACATAATATTATATTATGTTTTATAAAATATTATAATATTATAAAAAGTAATATTATAAAAACATTGTAAAGATATGTAAAAAAAAAAAAACTATATAAAAATATTTCAAAAAAACTAATATATGACAAAAAAAATCTAAAAATAAAAACGAATTCAAAATATTAATAAACACTATTAATAAAATATAATTAATATAAATATATTAATAATGTTATTATTAATATAAAATATTAACATTAAAAATATTATTTTTAAAAATATTTTAAATAGGTTATGTACATGCTTTTTTATACAAAATAAATAAAACTGCGTGGACATGTAAAAACATACAAAATTCAAAATAAGAACCATTAATAAATTGATAATATACTAATATTAATAATTATATTAATATTATTATTAATTAATAATAATAATTATTATTATTATTAATATAAAATATTAATAACACTACATTTAACTATATTATTATTATTATTATTATTAATATTGTTGTTGTTTTTAGATTTATATCTGATTGCTCACATTCTCTACATTTTCATACAAAATTAGTAATAATAAAAAGAAATTAAGATTCACTTAAGGGCATCAGGGACCAATTTTGGCCATCTCTGAACAAATTATTAATAAGCACTTCTGAAGGTTATTATAGTATTTTAGTATAGCAGTGTGAGACCTTAATCTTGCCATCCTGTGCTCCTGTGGCCAACATTTCAGTGTCCCGACTGAAAGACATGCACAGGACTGCGTCATCCATCATCATGAAGTTATCCTGAGCCTGATACTTCAGATCCTGTCCAAAACACACAAGACACACATGAATAAACGTACAAAAATGATTACTGCAAATGCAAATGCATAAGTCACAGTGCAGATTCACAGACCTTTCTGATTTTTCCCGTAGTGAAGTTCCACACTTCAATAAATCCGTCCACGGATCCGGTAACCAGATATTGGCCATCAGGAGAGAAGCGTGAGCACTCGACGTGAGACTTCTGACCAAACTATAATGAAAAAACACACACTGAGGTGAGTAAGAAATCTCCACTGCATCTCATGTTACTGTGGATGCCAGAGACTTATTCTTGTACCTTGATGTGTCTGGCCAGCTGAGTGGGGAATCGCTCCTCCTCCACATCCTTTACAGCTGCTTTACCTCTGAACAAATCAATGGTCATACCAGGAGGCAGAAGACCCTGATGCTGCTGCCACTTCAGAGACTTAAGAGACAGAGAAAGGCCATCAACAACAGTAACGTGAACTATTCTGAGATCAGTGTACAATGGCTGATTGATTACTATACTAACATCCCATTGTAAGGGAAGTTTAGCTCACCTGTCCAAGCAGAGCCATCAGACGTGACGGTGGTACCACACTGACCTCACCAGCGAGAGCCTGAGCTATGGCTGCTCTGCGCTTCTCCTTACTGCTGCCATCAGGATAGGCCTAAATATAAATATGTCAGGTCAGAAATTACACAGAATGGAGAAGAATATAATGACATGTTCTAATAATTTTGGCCACCACTGTACATAAACCAGAGTTTTGCATTAATTATTTAGCCACAATCGAATCTATCCCACAATCTTTGGTTTCATAATAAACCAAAAATATTTTATACTTCTCAGATGGGCGATATGACCAAAATCTTATAACTTGATATGAGTACTTTTATTTCACTCTAATGATATATCACAATATAGTTATTTTTGCTTTAAATAAGGTCAAAATGTTATATTTCCATGGAAACGTTTTTAATAATTTAAACCAGTGTCAAAAAAACCGATGGAAGCCTGTTTCCGCCACTGCATAAAAAATAAATAAATAAAAAAAATATTGTGACTTCTCACAATTCTGACTTTTTTCCTCAGAATTGCGTGACATAAACTCCAATTGTGAGTTATAAAGTCAGAATTCTGAGATATAAACTCGCAATTCTGAGAAATAAAGTCAGAATTGCGTGATATAAACTCGCAATTCTGAGAAATTATTCAGAATTGTGAGATAAACTTGTAATTCTGAGAAACGAAGTCAGAATTGCGTGATATAAACTCGCAATTGTGAGTTATAAAGTCAGAATTTTGAGATATAAACTTGCAATTCTGAAAAATTAAGTCAGAATTGTAACATAAACTCGCAATTCTGAGAAATAAAGTCAGAATTGCGTGATATAAACTCGCAATTCTGAGAAATTATTCAGAATTGTGAGATAAACTTGCAATTCTGAGAAACTAAGTCAGAATTACATGATATAAACTCGCAATTGTGAGAAATTAAGTCAGAATTCTGAGATATAAACTCGCAATTCTGTGAACAGATCAGTCTTTTTCTTCTCAGATCTGGACTTTATCTGGACTTAACTCACAATTGCAAGTCTATATCTCACAATTCTGAGAAAAAGGTCAGAATTGTGAGAAAGTCGCAATTACCTTATTTTTTTATTCAGTGGCAGCAATGGGCTTCCATTAAAAACTAATACTAGCCTAAAAAAAACCCTCAAGCTCACTGAAGACAAGTAAACAGACAGAAATTAAATAAGAAGAAACTTACTACATACACTGTATGAAGTAATCAAATGTATAAAACACTGCATATTCACTGTGTAAATTAAATATAAATTTCTTCTTAATATCTTCTTTCTAAATTAAAGCTACAAAAGTGATTTAGTCAAGAGCAGTGAAAGCACTCAGAAGCATTTCAATGGCTTAAAATGACCTGTTTTTAAACTGCAATGCTTAAAAATGCATGCAAATGACACGTTTTGTGACCACGTAGGCAAGCAACATCACATAAGCATGTAACCGCAATAGAAACGATAGTCCAAAATCTCTACCTTCACATGAAACATAAAAGCACCACTGTTTTGGCGATCAAACTAAACTCAAAATGATATGGTTTAGTGCGTTTCTTAAAACACAAAAAGCAGCAATTTAATTGAAGCGACTAGCTCTGCATGTTACAGAACAAAATGCGGCACCGTGTTCACTGAGCAGCTCATGTCCCGGTGCTTTTATAGCCTCACATCACAGTAAATGCTGCTGTGAGTTTAACATGCATTTGAAAACTCAGTGTGCACCTGTTACGCTTTATTTTTTTTACATTAGCATAATTCTCAACATGTTTATGGACAAATGATTACAGAGTTTCACTAGATTTGTAATGAAACGCATTTGTAAACCTTTTTGCCTTTTTTACCCTCATGTCGTTCCAAACCTGTAAGGCCTTCGTTCATCTTCGGAACACAAATTTAAATATTTCTGATGAAATCCGAGAGCCCTCTGACCCTCTATAGATAGAAAGGGTCCTACCACGGTCAAAGCACAGAAACGTAGTAAGGATGTCATTAAAATAGGTCAAGTGTGACATAAGTGGCTCAACCATAATTTTACGAAGCTATGATGAAATGCTTTTTGTGCAAAAAACAAACAAAAAAAAAAAACAAAAACAAAGATAACGACTTTATTCAACAATTCTTCTCCTCTGCATCACCCTAACCGCCATTTTGGAGAGTATCACGATGCATGCATGCACTTGCTTCTGTATGTAAACAATGCATGCACGTTGTGCTGTTGACGTAGAGCGTGTGCGCCACGCTTTGTTTATGCTCAAAAGACAGCACACACATGCATCCTGATACTTTCCAAACTGGCACTAGGGTGACGCAGAGGAGAAGAATTTGCGCACAAAAAAGTATTCTCGTTGCTTCATAAAATTAGTTGAACCACTGATGTCACATGGACTATTTTGTTAACGTTCTTGGTACCTTTCTGGACCTTGAACTTGGATGGACCCTTGCTGTTTATGGAGGGTCAGAGAGCTCTCAGATTTCATCAAAAATATCTTAATTTGTGTTCCAAAGATGAACGAAGGTCTTACGGGTTTGGAACAACATGACTGTAAGTAATTAATGACAGAATTTTTATTTTTGGGTGAACTATCCTAAAAACTGCTATGTTTTTGTGAAGTGGGTTGTTTTAGATCTCTTACCTCTCTGGGGTCAAAGTACGAGCGTGCTAGAAGATTCTCCAGGTGGATGTATCGCTCAGGTTGGGTTTGTTTCAGCATGATCATGGGGTCAGTCTGCCTCAACAAAGATCTGGCGGCTCCCAGCTCTCGGAGTTCAATTAGCTCAAGAACAACCTGCAAAAATACAACAAAACCACTTATAACGTGTCCAGTTATTCACAAATCAATGTTCAAAATGAGCCACACCACCACAGCCAACTTATATAAATTCGGATTTTATCCAACTCTCACCTGTTCGTAAAGGTCAATGAGGGTTTTGTCAGGGAGTTTGAGGGACTGTATAGCCTGAAGCACAGTGTCCCAGTGACCACTGTTGATATCTGCTACAAAACTCTCAATACTGTCCACTGTGTTGAGAGACACTGTCGTCTCCTCCTGGAGTGTTGCTAAAGTCCGATGCAAGTTGTTTTCCTTCAGGTACTGCATGATCAGACGAATAACGCTGGCAATATATGACGAAAGAAGACTTTTAGTACTTTGAAAGACTGTGGAGAGCAGTTCAGTTATAAGCAATGCTTACAAAAGGGATTTTTCACCAAAAACAAACAAATAAATAAGACAGCAATCTCTAAAAATCTTGTATTGTGATACAGAACACATATGACATCCATAATACACAAAATTGTTCTTCTAAACAATATGTTTGTAATTAAATAAAAACATACATGACTCGCAAGCTGCATTTGCTACTAAAACTAGGCAAAATACTAACTAACTAAATACAAAAACTATAAAACAGAAAAACTGTTTAATATCTAAGCTGTGTGCAAAACAAGCTCTTGATAATGCTAACACAGTTAGCTAGAGAAACAAACAGCGCAAAAACAGCTTGTAAATTAGACGTGCTCGCTTAAATTGCACAATTATGCATGCATGTCATGTTTGAAAACACACAATTTAATTCACTTACTCTGCTGACTCTATTTCAATAGACATTTTTGAAAAATGATAATATTGATATGCGGTGAGAAACTGAAGACACACCACGACAGGAACAACACACGCGTCTTCTTCTACTGCTCTGAATACATGTGAACTAAACACAACAGCGACATCTAGCGGCTATGACAATTTTCTAAATTATAATATAACTTGGTTTTAGTTTTATATTTACAAACGTTAATCTGGTAATGGAAAAAAATATTATTATACTACCTAATGAAACAAAGCTGTACTAAAAAGCTGCGAACATTCACGTCACTTATTCTTCCTTTAAAAAATATTACATTTTATTTTATTAAAAAAAAAAAACTCAGTTTGTCCTTTTCATATGTTACATTAAGATTAAATTGTTATTATGATGATGTCTCATCTATCCAATCGATGCCATTTAATCTTTCCACCAAGATAGTCTAAATTAGTCTGGAGTAAGAGTCCTCTATCTGAACACGGGCTCTAATGATCATAAGCACTTGAAAAATCCTGCTGTGATTGCATGTTTTGTATTTCAGGCTCTGTCTAGGGCCGGTGTGCCATTATCATCCATTATCATCTCTATGCATCGTTTCTGATTGTTCACGTAATTAGCTGCAGTTCCATGTTTGTCTGTAGGGGGCGCCAAAACGACGCTTTTATTCCCGCGCTCCTGCGAGTGAAGGTCTCTCAAGGTTAAAGCCTTTATTGCTGCATCAGCCTCACATGCTGGTCTGTTATGAGGGCACAACGCCACGGGCATTTAACTGCCCCAAAAAAGCTGCTCGCTGCTGCAAATCTAATTGCCCACCACCAAACAACACACTTACTTCTTCATTCTTATTAATGTGCCAAATCCGGGCCTACCACAGAAAACAGACCTATGTGATTTGCACCCGAGTGTGCATTCGTTCTTCTCGTGATTACTATTTCAGTGCTTATTATTAAACACCGGGACTAAAAGTAACAGGGCTGTGGCATTTTGAAAATAGCAACAATACCTCAATACCTGTTTTGAGTCCATTATGAACTAGTCAATATGAGGTGACAGATAGATTGAGGGCTACAGCGGGCAGTTTTTTATTATGAGCCAGCACCAGAGGTATTGTTTCTAGCTAATATATTATTCTGGACTTATGAGCCTGTTCATCATTGGTAACAGTCACACCACTCACATCCTGAGAAAAGAGTATGTGGGAATAGGGACTCTGTTCGGTACTTTGAAATGTTTGAACTAATGAAACCTGTTTCCACCACAAAATAAAGAAATGAGAAAGGTAACTGTGGGTTTTCACCTCACAATTTTTCTTTTTCTCACAATTCTGAGTTAACAGTTGAAGTTAAAAGCTTACATACTCCTTGCAGAATCTGCAAAATGTTAATTGTTTTACTGCACGATGCTACGAATTAGTGATGGATCGTTCTTGAACGATTCGTTCATTTTGAACGAATCTTTAATGTGACTCGGGAAGAAAAGTCGTCTCGGGCAGTGATTCGTTCAGTCGCGCATGCGCAACATCCTATTAGGTTCTGTACTGGAATTAGTTCACCTGTTTCGAGGTGTTCGTTCATCCAGGGCTGTCACGTGATGAACGAACGACTCACCCGAAGACTCGAGAGATGAACTAATCTATTCTGTTTCTGGCTCACACTGCATTGGTTGATCTTATGGGGCTGTCACGTGATGAACGAACGACTCAAACCCGAAAACTTGTCAGATAAGAGGTGAGGTGAGCTAATCATAAGCTGTGTCCGAAACCGCTCCCTATCCACTATATAGTGCACTATATCGGGTGTCAGCCATTTTGTAGTGACGTCCGAATTCTGAGTGAACGACTTCATTCCCTACATTCGTTCACTACTTTTTACCCACAATGCATTCTGATTTCGAGTGTACAACCGATGTACACTCGCTGAAGCACTATATCCCACAATCCAATGCGGAGAACGGACGAGCTGAAATAGGGAGCAGGTTCAAACGAGTTTGAATGAGAGATTCCGTTTACATCTATTTCTGCTTTAATGTTTATTTCATGCATTATTTATATCAAAATATATTAAATAGGCATTAACTCAATTTAATATTTTACTAATTTACCGAGGTGGCATATTTGTTAATTTACAAAAAATGATGATAACGGTGGATATTTAAAATTGTTCGTTGGTAGCGTTTTCATTCTGTAAAATTAACGGTCGCCTGAGGGCGCTTTACGACCATTGGCATTTACGCTTCTCGGGAGAGTTCAAAGATACTACAAACAATAAATACATAAAATTATGAACGTGTTAATGTGTGTTTATTTTTGTTCACAGTATTTTAATAGTATTTAACGATTATGAGCATATAAGCATTTCAAAACAAATTAATACCATTTATGAAACCATAAAGCTGACGCAGAGGTATGTATAATTACAATATAAAGTAATTTAAAGTGTTAATGGTAAGTGGTATTAATTTTTATTTTTTTAAATAAGGTACATGTAATATAAAAGTACATATGTGACAAAGATCACATATTTTTTTGCAAAGTGTACACGTCACCGTCCGAATTCGTTCACTTAATTTCGTTCACTCCTTCTGATATAGTCCACTCAGCGGCCATTCACTTTATAGGGATTAGTGAATGAGTGAACGAGTGAGCGATTTCGGACACAGCTAAGACCCAGGTAAACAATGAATTAATCTTTTCTGTTTCTTATAGCGTTACAGTTTTGTCTTGTTTGTAATGTGATCAACGTTTGTGTAAGCAGTAGATGTGTTAGGGAGGTTACACGTAACATTTTAATTATATTTTGCTAAAATGAACGAAATGACTCGAAAAAAGATTCGTTCATTTTGCTGAACAAGACTCAAAGGCCTGAGTCGGTAAAATGATCCGAACTTCCCATCACTACTACGAATCACATCTAAGTTCATCATCTGTGTACTCCAGCTAAAAAAGGTAGAGTATGGCAAAAACCTCCATCTTATTTTCTCCTACAACTTCAGAATCAATCGACATCATTGTACCTTTTTGTCTGTAAACAGCGTTTGACTTTCTTGCACTTTCTCTTTGCGCGTTCACTTTGTAAACTCTGGGTCTGTAGTTCCGCCTACGTTCGGCGTGACCTTTCGACATGATTCAATCGGTCTTTGTCAGTCACGTGCGTTTATTATGTGTGACGTCACCGAGGCGCCATTTTGAAGGTATCGTTGCATTAAGCAGTGAACTGAAAGTATAGAGAGCTGTAAAGTAAAGACCGTTTAAATCATTATATTGGAGAAACAAAAGCAAACCAAGTAGATATGGGACCGAGATAATCTCATCATAAGTTTTAGGAAACCGTAACTTATATAATTTGTCATTAACAATTAACACTGATCCATATTAACGTTACCTGACCGCAAAAAGTTGAGTGTTGCGGGTGTTCAACCTCATTGGAAATATGACGTGCTCCTGTTTACGGTATAAAAACGTATATTATTTACTTACAAATACACTTATGTTCTGTTTTTGTCTACCACTGATTTGCACATTCCCTTATACTATTAATACCATTAAACTTTACCCTGTTTGTTCAAAATTTTTTTGACTGATAACAAGTACTGATAAGGAGTCAATCAAAAACACATTTATGAAAATGTCATTATACATACTTTATTATAAATGCAACACTGTGTTAAAAATCAGCTTAAAAATGCAAACAGAAGATGTGACAAGCATGATGAACATCAACATACTGCTAAGTGGACACAGTGCAAGTACTACAAAGAAAGTTGAATAATAATAAAATGAAAATAAATAATAAAATTAATAATATTAATAATAATGTGATGATGATTTAATGCTTCTGCCAAACATTTCTGATGACCCTTTCTACATGGATTCTTGCTAGATGATCTGCAAAATAATTAATAGTTTGTAGGTAAAACACTTTCTGGCACACACTTTTACACTGAATGGATTCTCTGTGAAAATCTCAAAGCAGGGATAATTTTGTGCCTGTAACAGTTGTATAAAACAGTGTTCATGCAGGCAGATCCAATCTGAGGTGCATGAAGTTAACAGAAGTATTTAAAATGAAGTGAGAATTTCCCTTATGTCTGACATGAAAAGCAGTCAGTTTTCTTCTGTGTACACACAAGTTACATTCAGTTTGTGGCATCGAGAGGTGTCTTGTGAAGTCGACTATCTCCTCCAGCCTTCAGTGTGTAGCTGACCATCTCCTCCAGCCTGGTGGGTCATCATCTCAGCTGGCTGCAATGTTTTTTTTTTCCTTACAGTTTAGTCACACCAACCTATACGAAATACATAAAAAAATAAAAATATTAAAAATGTATTTTAGTTTGGTATTCAGTTCAGTTAGTTAAGAATTTCACTAGTGAAATAAAATAAATCTCTACACCTATGCATAAAACGATTGTGTGACATTGCATGGTACAAGAGGCGTTTCTGCTCCCTGGCCGTCTGGTTCATCGGTTTAAAAACCTGCTTTTCATTCTTAAGGTATTGTTTTCGTTATAATGTACTGATTCAAATTAGTTATCAATAATAATTATTTTACCACTAAGCTGACATGCTCTTGCGTATGAACAGGCAGCATCTGTGGTGGGGGGACGGCGCCGGCGCAACCATCAAACATATTTAACATATTTATCCGGTACCACTTTCCTGACCGCATCACTGTCTTTACTGGGTGCTTTTAGGGAATATTTGCATTTATCCACACTTGTCATTAGGCCGTATACCTGCACTACACCACTGAATAGCATTGATATCCCAAAACAACATGTGGATATAACGTTATAGGTACTAAAGAAAATAGAGAATAAGCACATACTAAAAAATCGCTTACCTACCTTTATGAAAATGTCAAGGGCAAATATGATGATTTTGCATATCACCGCTGCTATGCAGGCCATCCGACGCTTCTTGGTTATTTCCGCTGCATGTTGTCTAATGTTTCCTTCAAGTAGGAGACCTAAAATATCTTTCCTCGTGGTCAGTTTTTAACCTTTTCTGTCGTGTAATTTACCATCGCTTACTTTAACACAACAAAAACGTACCATTTTGAAGCAAATCAAAAAAACAATTCCGCAACTACAGAACACCTCAGAACACCGATACCTTACAAATGGCGGCGATACCCAAAATGCAATTCGATTCTCGTGAGTGTGACGTCACCTGACAAAGACCGATAGTACGTGAACGCGCATCCCAGAACATGTGCTACACGAGCTTTTGTGCTTAAAACGTATACAAATTTTTATTTTCCGGAAAAATTACCGATCGTTTCGCTAGATAAGACCCTTCTTCCTCGGCTGGGATCGTTTAGAGCCCTTTAAAGCTGCATTTAAACTACATTTTGGACCAATCAAGTCCATTATATGAAGAAAAATCCTGAAATGTTTTCCTCAAAAACCATAATTTCTTTACGACTTAAGACAGAAAGACATGAACATCTTGGATGACAAGGGGGTGAGTACATTATTTGTGAATTGTTGTTCTGGAAGTGGACTTCTCCTTTAAACTGCCTGCTGTTCTTTAGAAAAATCCTTCGGTTCTCACAAATTCTTTGTTTTTTCAGCATTTTTGTGTATTAGAATTCTTTCCAATAACGATTGTGTGATTTTGAGACTGAGGATAACTGAGGGACTCATGCAACTCATGCAACTATTACAGAAGGTTCAAATGCTCACTGATGCTCCAGAAGGAAAAACGATGCATTAAGAGCTGGGGGGTGAAAACTTTTTGAATTTAAAGATCAGGGTAAATTTTACTTATCTTGTATGTACTTATTTTGAAGTAAGTAGCTTCTAAAGGGCAGTACTAAATTAAAAAAAAATTGATATTTACGCAAAATAAGAAAAATGTAAACATCTTCATGCTATTCAAATGTTTACACCTCTAAAATCATCGTTTTTGCTTTTGGAGCATCAGTGAGTGTTTGAACCTTCTGCAATAGTTGTCCTCAGTGTGAAAAGATGGATCTCAAAATAATACTAAAAAAATAACATGCATCTTGTATAATTCCTCTTTTTTTGGTAAAATAAGTAACTTTTTGCAGATTCTGCAAGAATGTATGTAAATTTTTGTCTTCAACGGTATATCTGAGTTTATCAGTCAGAATTGAGACAAAAAGTCACAATTACCTTTAACAGGTTTCCATATTTGAACAAACCCTTAACCCAAAGTATTAAACTTACGAAACTCATTCTGTACTCTTTGTGCTACAGACATGAATAACACCTCATATCATGCAGCACTGATGTTCCATTACATTTCCTGCTGTTTAGATGCATCCTTTTTGCTATCAATGATAAAATACATCATAGCCTTACACTTAGCCACATTTAACAAGTAAACTGGCTTTTTGTCCCCACTTACATTAGTATGCACATGCTAAAAACCACTCAGAGCACCTTAGCAACCACACAGCAATGACCTTGTGACCCTCCACAACACTCTACCATCATGTTGCGGACTTTTACACAGATAATCACCACTTTTGTTGCAAATGTACAAATCTAGTCTATATCTTAATTTAGAACATCATTTTTAATGGGATTTTGTATATAAAGCAGCTATCTTATTGCACAATAAGAGAGAAAGTGTTGATTAACTATAAGCAGTATTTTGTCATCTATACACCTACATAAAAGTGCTGACATGTTTTGCTTATACCAGGATCATTGTCTCGAGTGCTATTATTGTTTAAAAGAAGGCCGTATGTGAAACTAAAGTGTCTGTGAATGTTTGAACATTTTTTGCACAAGCTGAACTCTGCACTTATAATTTACCACACAATACTTTGGTGGTTTAATGCTTGAAAATATCTTTTTACAAGATAAATGCTCTTGATATTATGATTCATAGAACAGCGCTGTTCAATTATTAATTCTGATTGGCTGAAAGACCTTTTAGTTCACCCAAAAATGAAAATACTGTCATTAATTACTCACCCTCATGTTGTTCTAAACCTGTAAGACCTTCATTCATCGTCAGAACACAAATTAAGATATTTTTGATGAAATTTAAGAGCTTTCTAACCCAGCAAGGCAACTGACACGTTTACAAGCAGAGAAAAGCACACACATGCGTCTTTTTCATTTTGCTTCTCAAGTAAAGGTACATTGATTTACAAATGTTTTGATATTTTACTGATAACTGAGCCAAAATGTAACAAGTTTTTGCAGTGCAACCACCACTGAGGGCTGTGCTAGCGGTTTGATTACAGGTAACTGAATCTGTCCACCAATTATGTCTGCAGCCCTTACACCTCTGCAATGGATATTGAGTTAGTTCTCTTCATAGACCCTGTTTGCCAGCACCGTGAGGCACTGTTTATTCCATTTATGTTATTATGATGAGAAATTTAATATCCAACATAAATACATCAAGCACTTAGCAAACTCTAAAAGTCATAATTTGAAAACTAACTGAAAAAGAGAGAAACAGAAAGAATGTGAATGTTTTAAGCATTGACGTGTGCTACTTCAGAGCAGCAGACTGTAAAAAACACATAAATTAGCTGATGTCTTCTGGTTTTATTATACATCAGAGGTGTTGCCTTTTCCTTTTCCAAAGAGCCTATTGATTTCCTTGAGTCGTTCACACCGCACCAGCAGAAAGACGATAATAACTAAATCCATCTTCCTCAGACCTCAGTGGAAATGGACGCCTCCTACTAATGGGGCACTAAACAAAGAACAGCACCCAATCTGGAGTGGAAGGGCTGACACATCACAATACTGCTGCGAGTCATTCAGCAGGGATGCTTCAATTTCAGACGAATCAAAGAGCAGTGGCTAGTATTTAAAGGAATAGTTTACATGAAAATAACAGTTGTGTTATTTACTTATTCTTGTGTTGTGATAGACACTATTTGCACAGAATGTATTTTTGCGTTCCAGTGATTTCCCTTTTTTTATGGTAACATGCTAGATGGATGTGTTTGCATCTCAAGTATTTTGCAGGGTCTTGCTCATGACACAGCATTCTGAAAACACATGCTCGAGTTTTAAAAACAGAGTGTCTAAATACACTAAGTGCAAAAAGCTTGCCTTGTTGGCAGAGGCTATTTACACTAACTCCACCCACCAATGTGTGGTAGGGTTAGACAACATTACTAAAGACAGCTACCAAACAGCAGCTCAAGTGACATACAGTGCCTTGCGAAAGTATTCATACCCTTTCATTTTTTTTCATGTTTTGTGTTGCTGCCTTATGTTAAAATGTTTTAAATTGCTTTTTCCCCACATCAATCTACACTCCATGCACCATAATAACAAAGCACAAAAACGAATTTATTAGAAATAAAAAAACTGAAGTGATTCATTGCATAAGTATTCATACCCTTTTCTGGGACACTTGAAAATGAGCTCAGGAGCATTCATAGTGCTTGTAGATGTTACTACATTTCGAGTGGAGTTAACCTGTGTCAAAGTCATTTGAATGAGTATGATTTGGAAAGGCACACACCACTCAATAAAAGGTCTAACAGCTGAAAATGCATATCAGAACAAAAACCAAGCCCTGAGATCAAAAGAACTGCATATAGAGCTCAGAGACAGGATTGCGTCAAGCCACAGATCTGCTGCATTAGGTTCACAGAAGCATGTAGCCTCCATTATCCATAATGGAAGAAGTTTGGAACAACTAAGACTCTTCCTAGAGCTGGCCTCCTCGCCAAACTGAACAACTGATGGAGACGGGGCTTGGTTATACTGGTGACCAAGAAGCTGATGGTCACTGTAGTTGAGCTCCATAATCATATATGTAGATGGGAAAACATACAGAAGGACACATCACTGCAACACTCCACCAATCCAGTCTTTATGGCAGTGTGGCCAAACTCAATCCACTCCTCAGTGAAGACACATTAAAGCCTTGGGATAAGCACCTAAAGAACTCTCAGATTGTGAGAAACAACGTTCTCTGGTCTGATGAACCTTAATTCCAAGCATCATGTATGGAGGAAACTAGGCAGAGCAGAACAGCAACCCAAAAGTAAAGTGTGCTGGTAGCAGCCTCATGCTGTGGGGCTTTTTCCAGCGACAGGGACTGAAGGACTTGTCAGAGGAGAAGAAATGCTCAAGGTTCACCTTCCAACAGGACAGTGAGCCTAAGCACACAGCAAGAGTGGCTTATAGACAACTCTATGAATGTTCTTGAGTGGCCCAGCCACAGCCTTGGCTTGAACACAATCAAACATTTCTGGAGAAACCTGAAAATGTGTGTCTGCCCTCATCCAAGCAGAGATTGAGAGGTGAAGAGGTAAGATGAAGAATGGCAGATAATTGCCAAATGCAGATGTACAAAACTTGCTGCATCATACCCAAAAAGACTTGAGGCTGTAAAGGTGCTTCAACTAAGTACTGAGTTAAGGGTATGAATACTTATGCAATGTACTTATTTCAATGTTCTATTTTTAATAAATCTGCAAAGTTGTCACAAATCTGTTTTGTGCCTTGTCGTTACGGTGTATGGAGTGTAGATTGATGTGGAAAAAAAAGTAATTTAAAATTTTTAAAAATGAAAAAATGAATACTTTTGCAAGGCACTGTAGATAATAAAGCATGTAGTCTTCTTGACGACACTGACCAGAGTATGAATTCGTGTTTTGCCAAGCTTGTTATTCTCCCTTTTTACATCAAATATCAGTTTGGACAGGCATTTTTTTTTGAAGGAAATAATTGCAAAGCTGAAAACAAAGTGCCTCATGGGTGTTTATCGGTTAGGGTTAGGGGTAGGAGTAGGGAGGGCTTTATTGTCATCAAGGCAGCATCTATTTAGTAACTGTAATAAAAATGATCATTTACGCTCAATATGCTATTTTTTCATACTGTTTCATAATGTACTTCAATGATGAGGTGCAGAAATCTGCCACTATTTGCAAAAAGCAGTATAGGTAGCAGAAAAGACTGCTATTTTTACATAGTGTAAATACAATCTATTCCTATTTCCATTTTGTATAAGAAACTAAGAAAATGCTGTTATTTTAACTTAGTGTAAATAGTATCTATCTTATTGCAAATAGCTGCTGTCTTTAAAAATGTGTCTCTAGACCTTACAATTTTTTGCACCTTGAAATAAAAAAGCAAAGCCTCAAGACATGTTCTTTAAAAGTTGTGCTTATTTTGATAAAGACCCCTCACACTTCTTTCCTGATTATGAATTGATCTGTGGAACACAAACATTTACAACAATGCCATTGGTTCTGACATGTAATAACTGAATGTGGAGCACCAGGTCAAATATGCAGTGTTTTGCTATGCATTACATATGTGACCCTGAACCACAAAACCAGTCTTAAGTCGCTGGGGTATATTTGTAGCAATAGCCAAAAATACATTGTATGGGTCAAAATTATTGATTTTGCTTTTATGCCAAAAATCATTAGGGAATTAAGTAAAGATCATGTTTCTTTAAGATATTTAGTAAAATACCTACTGTAAATATATCAAAACTTAATTTTTCACCCTCAGATTCCATATATTCAAATAGTTGATTCTCGGCCAAATACCAACAAACCATACATTAATGGAAAGCTTGTTTATTTAGCTTTAAGATGATGTAAAAAGCTCAGTTTCAAAAAATTGACCCTTATGACTGGTTTTGTGGTCCAGGGTCACATATATGATGCGTTCATCTGCAACTTTATGCTTTGCATTTGTGTTGCTTACATCATAATTTCTCAGTTTTTGGATGATACACCTTGCAATTCTAACACAATCATGTGTCAGTTCGTAACAATGTTATATGGAAGCCAGTAGAATGGATGGGTGGGGCAGACCTTTGCATGTACTTCATTACTAAAAATTGGATGTTTTCATATGATTTACTTCATACAAATTCATACAAAATTGCCATCTTGTAAAATAGGGGGACATCGGATACAATTTTCACTTTTAGATATTTTTGCTTTTAGTCTACCAGCCCAGAAAAGCAGAAAAAAAAAGAAAACGCAACCAGTTTGTTAAGGGCTGTCTGAGTCTGAAACTGTATCATCCAGGGAGCCATTTAGATAACTAGCTATTTGAATAAGACCACCTCTGAGCCATATACAGATATATTCATTCCCACAAAAGAGAGAGGCGGGGTGAGCAGTAGCTCATTATCATTTAAAGACAAATGCATCGAAACGGGTCACTGTTAACAGAGCTGTCTGATATGCTGGTTAAAACTTGTGGAAAATGGTTATCTGATGTACCTTTTTTCCTATTGCACAACTGAGACGAGATTAGGCCTCACAGATCATAATCTGTCTTTGTAAATAACTGTTTCAGACACCCTGTCTGGACATCACTGATCATAATGGTTTCTATTTGCTTTTGAAGCATAGCATTGTAAATTCTGTCTGAAATGGTTCATGTTTTGAGAATAATCATTGACCAACTGTGTCTGCATGAATACATTTTAATGGCTGATATCCTGATGAGAACATAAATGACTTGCTGGGTTTAAATACAAAATTAATCTTACTCTCTCCTTAGGTTTTGGGCAATACTTTGAGTAATTATGGTAATTATACGGTCTGGATGTTACATAACTTATTCTGCATGAAAATTAAAAAAAGGAATTTGCCTTTTTATTGCTTTGATATTATACAGCTCTCAGGAAAAGCACACGAAGAAGTTGAAAATCAATCTCTTGCTCCAAAACTTAGACATTTAATTTCCTCTCCGACCGAGCAGCCGTATTTTAGTTCATGCTCAAAATCAGGCCATCCAATCAAATCTGTGCAGGTCCCAAAACGCTCTGCTGTTGATTCCAGTAAAAAGGTGATTGAAAATAACCATCCATCTCTCAAAACATCTGTTGTATGAGCAAAACATTGGCATGCTGTCATTGTGCTACAGTGCAGTGAGCAGCCGTATCGATCAGTCTACAGCTTTCTGGTGCCTTCTCACTAACATGCACTTACGATTTCACAGATTATGTTTCTAAGTTCCAGACACAACAATTCTGATTTACAGGGTTGTTCCACACCGGCTTAGTCTAGAACCACTGATCCAATCAATTGAAACCAATATCTTTTTCTGCTTTACTCTCTGCAGTGGTGTTTACTTACACTAAAGAATCGGATACACCATCTATTATTATGGTTTTTCCAAGAACATGTAATGTCAATAACCCATTATTTTAGAGCTGAAAATACAGTCACTATAAAATGTAATTATTTTCTGGTTTATAAACATAGCAATCGTGGGGTGCATTACTTGTATAGAGAACCAAACCTGCAGAAATAATAATAATAAAATAATAATAATAAATAAATAAATGCATTAATAATTATATAAATAAATGTAATAATAGAAAAATACATAAAAGGTATAAATGATTTCATAAAACAAATCTAATTCATTTGTAATAGAACTTATTTTTTATTACCCCTTTTCTTAATGAATTATTTTCTGTATTTATTTTAACATTTATTTTTATTATTTTTAACTTATGTTTACTTATTCTTTCATTCACTTTTAAATGATTATTATTATATTTATTTCATGTATTATTGTTTAAATGTATTTATTTATATGTCCATTTATTTATTCCCACATATATTTATTTCCAGATTCATTTATTTCTTTTTATTTTTCCATGTGCAACATGGAAATGAGGGAGGTGGTCCTTGATAAATAGATATAAATAAATAGCTAAAATGCATAAACAGATATAAAAATGAATGAACACATAAAAATAAATAAAAATAAAATTTTAATCAACAGTTAAAACAAATAAATATAGAAAATAATAAAGAAAAAGCTAATACAAATAAATTCTGGATTAATTTTTTATAACAAATGAATTATATTTGTTTTATCAAATCATTATTCCTTTATTTATCTATCTATCTATCTATCTATCTATCTATCTATCTATCTACCTACCTACCTACCTACCTACCTACCTACCTACCTACCCATCTTCATTTTTAAATTTTGCAGGTTTGGTCCTCCATAAAGTTGGGGTATGAATAAATCATTTTTGATTTAGTTTTTAAAAAGTCACAGAGGAGAATTATTCTTTATCATGAGTCAAGCAGAAGTGTAAATCATCACAAAAATAATAATCTTATCAAGTACTATAACCATGATACATATGACCAGGGTTAGTTGTCACACTTTGTCTCAGTAACTTTGAAGTTTTGAGTCAAAATTAAAAAATACAGTGGTTTTGTGTGTTGTATGTTTTTTAAACACCCAGTTCAAAGTTTTAAATGACAATAATATTTCAAATCCATTTTGTCTAAAAAAAAAAAACTACATCAAACTAAAATTTCAGTATCATTGTATATTTGCTATATCATTTTAAACATTTATAGTTAGTTTTATATGTATATTTTGTCTGAATTGAACAATTACCAAAACAGCATTTTGAAATATTACGTCACCCTATTAAATATGGTTTAAAAAATATTTTTTAATTGAAAAGTCTATAATACATGGACTTTTTACAACTTTTTTTGTTTTTTAATTGAACGTTGTGTTCAATTAACTTTATCTTTTTATTGGGTAACAACTGTAAAAATACATTTGTAGCTCATAAGACTTTAAAGTTTGTCTGTACAGACACTAACCCACGCAGAGATATATTCAATGCCGTTAAAAAGTGTGACAAGTGACAACTAGCCCTCGTTTCCCCCTTCTGATGCCATCTGCTGTTTTTTCATTTATTTATTTTTTAATCCTAACTTCTTTGAAGTGCCACCAAAGACAAATCATGGCCTTTCATGTTCATTAATTTAGTATTTTAAGTTTGGTCGTGCTGTGCTAACCACTGGCTCAACTAAACCCAGCAATGCTTTAATTGGCATGTTCAGGAAATCACAGTGTGGAGATAATTTGTTGCTACTCTTTTGAACCTTCATAGACGAAAGCTGAGTTTCCGCAGCTCTCTTTGCCATCTAGCACAAATTCATCCAGACTTCTCAGAATAGATTCCACCTGACAGAGAAAATAACAGTCCTCCACTCAAACAGATTAGTTCATGGTGTATGGGACATAAAGAACATCTCCGCCTGAGAGGGCACCGCTCTATACTTAGCATCTCAACTTCACTTTGTGATAAAGCGTAAAGCAAGCTGCCATAAACTTTATTTTAGCATGTGAAGTCTATACTGCGACTGGGTTAAATCACAGTTTGACAGAGGCTTCAATAATTGAATTAGGGTTCGGTGTGAGAGACAATGACAATTCAGGACCATCAAATGTTCTGTAATATTGAATTAGAGAGTTTATTAATATTTCACAGAAAAACATTTGTCATTTTAGAGCCAGATAAAGGCAGTAATAGACGTTTTAGTCATTTTGTTGTGTGCTTTCTGCATTTTTTTTAAATATGTAACTTTAATTTATTTTTAGTTTTAGCAATTTTATTTCTTCAGCTTCAGCTTTTTTACAAATTTCAAATATTTACATTTTATTTCAGCTTTATTTATTGGTTTATTTTTAAAAATGTTAATTTTATGTAACAATAACACTGGTTTAGAGGAAAACATAAGCAAAATTATTTGGCTTTTTTATCATAACGCTGTTGCTGCTGTTTTATTATATCATTTTATCATGTTTATCATATATGTGGCTCCTGGCCATTACAAAAAACCTCTTGTCCCATTCTAACTTCCTATTATATCAGGAAATGCTTTACCACAAAGTAAACAAGCCATTTTTTATTGTTTATAGAAAGCCGTGAGACCCAAGCTCTGCTCTGCAATCTAATATTTGCCTCATATGTTCCATTTGAGACCGTTTAGAGTGTTTTTCATCTGTCTTCCCCAAAAACATACACCACATTACCTGAAATGTTTTGAGTACTTCAGTCTATGTCTATCACCTGTACTGCCCTTTGCTTTGCTCAGAGAAGCGGGCCTATTTCCCACAAGCCTACAAAAAGATGACAAACAGAATTAAAGAGACTGGAGGGAGTTTCGGGACACATTGCTGCTGATATTAAAGGCCAGCCAATTTATCTCAGAAGATCTCTCACACTAAAAGCAATAAAAAAAATACAGCAGATTGAGAGACGTCTGCTGCCCTGGACCAGACAGGTTTTTTTTTTTTCTTTTTTACCTACAGGCTTCTGCCTCCTCTTTGGTTTGATCTTGATTTGTGTTTAATTCATGCGTTGTTCTTTGAAGTGATCTTCCAAGTTCTTGGATCTTTTGAGGGAAGATGCTGATTACTATCCACTACTTTTGGAAGTATTAAAAACAGAATTAGTTTTCTGTAAAACCCCCTGGTTTCATCCCTAAAGGCCTCATTGCACTCCACGATATGTAACGGGCCAGTCTACGATGTCTTCTGATCTATTTGTGAGATGTGAACTGATTTTTGTGCCGCTGTAGAGTGAATTTTAACAGAAACATTTATTTCTCGAACAGCGACTGCAGCAGATCAGACATTTAGGGGGTTAAATTCCAGCGTTCTCACTGCCTCACAGTCACAGGAAGCGATCAATAGCAATTTCAAGGCATCTCTCTTTATGAGAGCAGACTGAGTTTTCATTGCTTTGACTTCTGAGTTTATCTGTTGCAGGAAAGTGTGTCTGTTTTAGAATAAAAGATGATGCTAAAGACTATCAAATGAGCTAGGAGTTTAAGGCAATTTAAGAAGAACAAACAATGGCAGTTATGACAGTTAAATGACAGTTAAAACATGATATTTTGCGAAAAATAGACTACTAGAAAATAAAAAAGAGTAATTTCTAAATGATTATAGAATATAAATAAGAAGAATAAGAATATAATATATATGAGAATAAAATCAAAATACAGAACAGAACAAAGTAAGGTATTATGGTAGATTTTTACATTTTGTGAAGAAAATACACTGATTTCTTATGCAAAACTTGCCACCTAGGTGCTGTAGATGGTTGCATAGGGTTTCGAGGGTTTTCTTTGATCTTAACACCTTTTTGCTTCTCATGTAAATTTACATGCAATTTAGTCACATAAATATGTTTACACTGAAATATTTGTATTATAATAATAATAATTTATAAAGACAACAACAATTATAATAAAATAGTAGAAAAAACTGCTTATAGACTAATATTGTTTAATCATTGAGAACCTTTTTAAATAATGCATTATTTATTTATTTAGTTTTAATTTTAATTAAAGTTTTAGTAATTTTGTTCTGTCATTTTTGTATTTTTTGTCTGTATAGGTTTTAATGTTTTTTTAGTAATTTAGTCTAGTTATTTTAGTACATACACAAGATAAATGAATATGAGAAAAGTTGAATTGGTGACTAGCTAAAATAAAATGTTTATATTCTCATATATATATATATATATATATATCTTGCAGAATCTGCAAAATGTTATTTATCTTACCAAAATAAGAGGGATTATACAAAATGCATGTTATTTTTATTCAGTACTGACCTGAATAAGATATTTCACATAAAAGACATAGAAAATAGTTGAATTTATAAAAATGACCCCGTTCAAAAGGTTACATACGCATGATTCTTAATACTGTGTTGTTACCTGAATGATCGCTGCCTACTGTTCTTCAGAAAAATCAGTCTGCTCTGTTCTTCAGTCTGCTCTTCAGGTCCCACAAATTCTTTGGTTTTTCAGCATTTTTGTGTATTTGAACCCTTTCCAACAATGATTTTGATATCCATCTTTTCACACTGAGGGACACTGCAAAAGGTTCAAACACTCACTGATGCTTCAGAGGGAAACACAATGCATTTAGAGCCAGGGGTGAAGACTTTTGAACAGGATGATGTTGTGTACATTTTTCTTATTTTGCCTAAATATATATTTTTTCATTTAGTACTGCCCTTCAGAAGCTACAGAAGATACTTACATGTTTCTCAGAAGACAAAATCCGTTAAATTTACCCTGATCTTTAAATTCAAAAAGTTTTTACCCCCGGCTCTTAATGCATCGTGTTCCTTTCTGAAGCATCAGTGAGCGTTTTTCTTTTTCTAGTTTTAGTAACACACATCATTTTATGGTTGTAGCGTTACTTTCAAATTTACTTAATTCTAATAACCCTGCATCGCACTGGAACACTGAACACAAACAGACTGTGTCACCGTCACAGACCTGCTGTGAAATGCAGCATCTTCCAAAGGATGAACCGAAATTTCTGCATCAGATCACAGATATTGCTAATATACAACTGCGTAATTTTTACACACTATTAACGATTTTGTCTTTTGCTTTAAAAAGAGATATTAATAATGTTTTTTTTCATTGTATGTCTTTATAATTTTTTTTGGTTTAAATACACTACATATTAATAATAATCTTTATAACCATAATAATTTCATTGTTGCTGTTAGTATTATTATTCAGTGTATTGTCTTCATTGCTAAAAATTGCTAATAGTTCAGAAAAATTAGGCAGCTGTATTTTACCCCATGTCAGTAAATGCCAACCTAAATACAAAGAGATCTGACATTGAATTGTTGGTTGATTCTTTGGAAGATGCTGCATTTCACAGCAGGTCTGTAAATCTGTGGCGCAGTCTGTTTGTGTTCAGTGTTCCAGTGCTGTGCATTAGCTGAGCTTCTGAGAGCCCTTTCATGTTTCATGAACATTCTTTTTCAAACTACTCGAGGATGAAACAGCATTCACTAACAACAGTGGACGCCATGATGTCCTTGAAAGCCATATCAGATTTTTGAGTCAATTCTTTTGTGCATTTACACAGTGAAAAAAACTATACGAAAACAGAACCTTACATATATCTATAGGCTTGTTGTATACTTATTCCATTGATCTAAAGAGCCCAGAGAACAGAGCACATGTAGCATGTTTGAACAATATTTGAATGCATTGATCATGCTGTTGTCTCTGTGTGTGTTTTTTAGCATACGTATGACAGATGGAATGCCGTGGGTAATTCCGCAGGCATGTTGTGGCTCCTTCCGTCTAGGTTCTGCATGTACCCATTTGATTGACAGCTTGTGTATAAACAGGGACTCAGTGCATACAGTACCACGTCCCTGAAGACAAAACAAGGGTCTAAATGAGTGGTAAAGGTTAGCAGGTCAAAGCCATATTTCATATGTAGTTTTGCTTCCTAGGCATAATGGCAGTGCGGCGCTGGAAAACAGAATGTCAGGAAGACAAAATTCCCTTGTTAAAGGGGAATATCTGACATTAGACGTGACATTTAGTAACAGGGAAAACCCAAATAAAAATCAAATAAGCTATTAAGGGAAAAAAAAATACATGAATGAAAACATAATAATACATAAAATGCATTAAGTCTGCATTCTGCAACAAAAATAACGATCTGCTATATCCAAAAATAATAATAAAAAAGAAAAGAAAAAAAAGCAATTTTGGTTGCCATTGTTCCTATTATGTTTTTTGACCATACAGCAGAAGTCAGTGGGAATCAAAACCCAACATTTTCAACATAACCAACATTTAAAAAACATCAAAATATACTCCTTGTCCCTAGATGACCTACTACTTCAAGTGAGATTCTATAAAAAGCATCCGATGGACACTTTGCTGTCCCATGAGGCCATGGGAGCGGATTTGTGAATTGAAGTGACATGCCACTGTTCTTAAGTACATACATAGAGAGTATGTGATTTTACACACAGCCAAAGGCTTTGTCCATACTAGTGTTGTCACGATACCAAAATTTTGACTTTGACACGATACCTGTCTAAAATATCACAATACTACTACTGATCCGATACCACGAAAAAACATAAAACCACAGAACATCAGGAAAAGTAATTAAATAATATATGATCCAACTTCTTAATCTTAAAGGATAGATTAAAGGATAAAGCCAAATCTTATATCATGACATAGTCATTTTATCTTTGTAATTAATAATAAGAACCTAGATGCAAGTAATGAACTCAAGGACAACTACAATAAAACAAAGATACAAATGAAATAAATAGAGCTTTAAAAATAGTTTTATTTAATAGAGTTTTATTTTTTCCTAAATTCTATTTGAATTTTTCTAGACTCATTTTAATGGTTACATTAAAAAAAAGTTGACCAAAAAGCATAACTAACTGAAATCATGAAACTTGCAGAATTGAACAGCAATTTATTTATAACAAATATGCAAAAATGACATGTTTTGTTATGAAATACGTTTCATTATTTTTCTCAGTTTCAGTTTTTTTGGCGAATCTGTTTTCCATTAATTGTCTGGATTCTATTTTAATCGTTCCATTACATTTCAATAATCAAAAGCATGCCTAATGAAGTTGTAAAGGATAATTAGATTTGATTAAGAATTAATTTATTATAGGCTATTTATTTATTTATTTTAGAAATACTGTGTTATGTATTTACAATTTTCTGGTAAATAAATTCTGGTAAATATTTTTTTTTTCTGGTAAATATTCTTTACACATTGTTTTAATAATATTTTTTATTAGTAGTAGTAGTACTATCTTTACATTAAATAATATAGTAATATATTTCCGACTGTCAAGTTAAACCGAACTTTTACTGTAAAGTATACTAAAAGTACATTCGCAGGGTATTTTATTAAATACATAATATGTAAATGTATTTGTAGTATACTTAACTGTAAATAAATGTATTTTAAATACATTTTAGTATATTTACTTTTCACTAGTGCAGTGAAGCAAATTTAACATTTTTCAACAATTCAGTGTGGATGAGAAACCTTTGGAAAACGCTTGAAAATGCTAGTGTGGAGAGTGTTTTAAAACGAAAATGTATCTGCGATTAATGTAGACGTAGCCTTAAACCCAGTTCAGACTACACAATTTTTACTATTGATACTTTTTTAATCATTATTAACTATTATCTTTCTTTCCTTCCAGCATGTTTGATAGCATGTACTTAGTCGCTTCTGTGCTCCTATTGGCCAGTGTCACAGATATGATGGAACTGGTTGTGGAAGACGACGGAAAAAAAAATAAACATGCTAGTCTTTCTGAGGTGACGTCGTGAAGGTGGCATTGGATGTCGCCCATTATGACACACTACACGAGACGAAAAGATGGAATCTTGCACCCTGACACCAACTGTTGTTTACGAATCCCCATGACACTGTACGTCATGCCAAAATCAGGCTAAAATCGTGTAGTCTGAACCTTTGCTGTGCCTCGTGCAAAGCATGCTGGGGGCTCAAAATTAAAATTAAGTAACCAAACAAAATGATTTTGTGTCAGTTGCGACAAAATTTTCAAGAACTTCACATTTTATTGAAGTAGCAAATGTTTTACATCAAAGCTACTACTTAAAACTATAATGGCCGGAACTGATCAATCAGCCACCAGAACCTGTTAATTAGTCCTATTTTAATGGAACAATGGAAATTCTGTTTGATTTCCGAGACAGACTTCACTGAGAACTTGATGAGCTACTAAAAATGACCCTGTGTTACCACAGACCAATGATCCTGCTCTGATCTCTAAAAATAAAACCTTCATCAGTCAAGATGATTGAAATTCAGACCTGGCAGGAAATTACAGGCAGTTGGACACATTTCCTGAAGAATGTTCTAGAATGTGTGAAATTCTATTAGAGGGCAGATTTGCATAATTTAACATGTATTAATAATGGATCTTCTTGGATACAAGGAGTTCTGATACTCCAGGGCAGAATTTGGGTTGGAAGAACGCTTAATCACAGACTTTGGTCCAATCTGTGCCACAGAACTGGTGGTATGGGAACATTATAACACACCTCAGACCACTGACTTAAATATTTTGGATGGACATCATAAACACATTTACAGCCAACAGCAGCGCTGTAACCATTAATGCAGTTGGTCCCAAAAAGCACTGGATCCAGAGCCAGCAGTGCTAATTCACGTCTTGGAGCAAGAGGTAGAAAAATACAAAAGCGCTATGTATGTATGTGTGTCAGGACTGCAGTGAAAAGGAAATGGCATTGTAACAAAGACACTGGCCTGCTTGGGAAGGTGTTTTATACCTCACTCTCTTTCTCTCCCTCTCCTGCGTGTTCCTGTGTGTTTGTCGAGTAGTTTCTGCACTGCTCCAGGCTTTGATCAGAGCTGGCATGCTGCAAGTATAATGCTGTGTAGAGTCTCTTCTCCACAGTGTCCGTCACTTTCATCTCATCCTAACCTCCAGATCAGTCTGTCACCCTGCTATGATGCCTTTGCTGGCTGATGAGTGGTCTGATATCATGTACTGGGTCCTGCAGTCACACATGTTGCACGGTGATGACAGCTGGACCATGTATCTGGTGTATATCAGTTGTCAGGGCTACATATTCCTATGACAGCAGAGTTGTAGGAAAGCATATGTGAAAAATTAAATTCAAAAAAGACACACAGAGATTAAAGAGCTCTTTATATAACATGACAAGTGTGCCGGAATGAATAAGTTTGTACAATGAAATGCTGAAAACTGTCAGAAAACATTTTCAAGGTCATTATAAAAAATAGGAAAATGAAAAATAGATTTTAAGCATTTAAAACAGTTGGGACATTCTGCCAGAAACGTACATGATCTGTCCTTGACTTGTTACATGGAATAAAAAAGTATTTAATCCAAAACATGTCTAAAATTGACTAATGGTTGATTTCTGTGAGCTGTTCTGTAAAGGAATATGTCATTCATTCAGGTTCTCAGATATTTGTTTCTTTGTTAAAAACACTTTTGAAAATTACAAATCTTGTCCTTGTCCCCAGCCAAATTGGACCTTCAGCTTTCATAGTTTTGTTATGCAAAAAACTGTTATTTAGAAAAAAAAAAACTTCATCAATAACAAGTTTAAGTTGTTGTTATTCACATCAGTTGATTAAAAACATGAAATTATACATAAATTCTACAAATAAATACTATTTTACAACTGTCCCCATGGTCAGTCCTGTCCCGTTTACATAAACCTCAACATAAAATGTGTACAGTAAGCCTTTATTGCTCAGAGGAAGTGAAATAATTTGACCGAGGTGAAGCTAACACTGATCAAGGGTGAGTTCTGTCATTGAATTGTATGATTTTAATCTTGTTTTTGTATGTTTATTTTGAGGAGGATGAGCTAAAGCGTCAGGCCCTGTCATGGTAGCTACTAGCAGGCAGAGTAATGGCAGTTTAAAATGGCTGACCGTCAGGTCCTGTCACATCCCTGTCCCAGTCCTGTGATACTGCCTTACAAATGAATGGCATTGTTTGTTTTTATTACCTTTATTGCACATAACATGTATTTAACATATGCCATAGTAAAACATTACTTGAATAAATATACATTGTAAATTCGAAGCTTTTTATGTTCATCACATTTTAATTTTATCCCTCTTTTATCTAGGTCTATATGTGACACTGCTTTTGGGGTTGCACTTTGTATATTAATGATATTTCAAAACATATATAGGTATAATTGTCATTTATATTAACTTTGAGTAATGATGACTGTATTATTCCAATTCAGACATGTTTCAGATGACACCGTTTAGCACAGCTGAGAGACAAAGGCAATGTCGGCACAACTAAATGCAGACCCTGAGAGAAAAGAAAAACATCTTCAGAAAGAAAGGCAGAGATGGAAGCAGAAAAAAGGAAAGAAGGAAAAGTATTTACAAGTCACAAAGACATAAGCGCAAATTATGGAGAGAGCTTCAGAAAAAAATTAGGCTTAAAAGAGAAGTCCACTTCCAAAACAAATATTTACATATAATGTACTCACCCCCTTGTCATCCAAGATGTTCATGTCTTTCTTTCTTCAGTCGTAAAGAAATTATGTTTTTTGAGGAAAACATTTTTGCGTTTTTCTCCATATATAATGCCCCGAGTTTGAACTTCCAAAATGCAGTTTAAATGTGGCTTCAAACGACCCCAAATACAATTGTAAATGACCCCAGCCGAGGAAGAAGGGTCTAGCAAAACGATCGGTTATTTTTTTAATTTAAAAAATACATTTTAAATACTTTTTAATCTCAAACATTTGTCTTGCCTATCTCTCCCTGAACACTGTGTATTCTGACTCAAGACAGTTAGGGTATGCTGAAAAAAACTGACCGTATTTTCTCCCTCAACTTCAAAAATAATTTTCAAAATCATCCTATATCGCTGCAGAAGTACCAACCCAGTCTTTGCAAAGTGAACATGCAAAGAAGATCGAACACCCTTAACAAAAAAGGTAAAACAGCGATGATTTTGAAATTGAGGGAAAACATGAGATGGGAGTTTTTCGACATACCCTAACTGTCATGACCCAGAAAAAAACAGTCCAGGCAGAGTAAGACAAGATGAGCAATTGGCATTAAAAAGTATATAAATTGTAAAAAAGAAAGACATGAACAACGTGGATGACAAGGGGGTGAGTACATTTTTTGTAAATTGTTGTTCTGCAAGTGGACTTCTCCTTTAAGAGAAAGGCTGCAGTTCCAGGGCCGGGGCCAGGGCCTTCAAGGTTAGAAAAGGCTACCATCACAGTACCCTCTTCATATTACAACAGGGTGATATCATGGTAATATCTACATTATTACCTAGGAAATTACATGCAATTTCAGTTATTACCATGTAATTTCCTAAGTAATAATATAGATATTACCATAGTATTACCCTGTTATTACTGAGCCGAAATATCCCGTCACGCCACGGTCAGTCCTGTCACACAGGAAATTATGATATAAAAATGTACTACTTGAGGAAATCTTGATGAATTAGTCTCTTTAACTGTGTAGAAGTAGGTGGGGGTATATGTCCACTACTACATTTTGTAAAAATCTCCTAAGTAAAGGTAGTTTATTTACACAATATGAGTGCCTGGTGGGTATTCTGTGATTTTGTGTACTGCAGTTGACCGAAAAGTTGCTTATATTTCTTATAGGAATTACAAATCCATGTTAGATACAATCAGGGACATGTGACCAATAAGAACATGCTATTTGTATAAAAGAAATTCATTAGGAAACCCTTACAATATCCATATACAAATATGTCTGTGACAAGGCCTGACATTTTAGGGGTGAAATGTGTATAAAAATGCATTTTATTCAAAAATAAAATAAAATATGTGTTTCTCATAGTTTAATATGTGCTCCATATGACTCAACATTCAGATTTAGGAATAAGATCTTTTTTCTCCCAGGATTTTTTAAGTGGAAACGTACGTTTCTGGTAGAATGTCCTAGTTCAATAATTTTTTGAGCAACATACAGGCTGTTAAGTGTGTCTAAACTATAGTAGTAGTAGACCTTGATGTCTTAAGGGATAGTTCACCCAAAAATGCTAATTCTGTCATTAATTACTCACCCTCATGTCGTTCCAAACCTGTAAGAGTTTTGTTAACTCTAAATTTAGCTAAATTTTCTCTGTGTGAAGTTATGCACAGACAGTTCTTTCCTGTAAAGGGTTTTCTCTCTTATGTGATGAAAAAAAGCTTCTTATGTTATTTCCAGATAGTGTTAATTCTGCACTTTAGCATTGACTTCTCAAGTGCAAAATTATGGAAGTTTCAATGCTAATTTCCTCAATAAAAAGTTATGAAAGGTGATAGTGAGACAGTCGTTGGATTAAAGTGGCATTTTATGGTCTTACTGAAAAATTATATTGAATAACTCACTAATATGTGTACGTAGCACACTGTTGTTGCACAATGTCCATCCATTTCTAAATGAAAAGGAGGAAGAACGGGTGATTAGAGAGAGCATTGTAGGATAAATGAAACGGGCTTGCTTAATTAGAATACAATTAACATGCTAATTACTTTGCTTTCATCTGAAGAAGGCACAATGATATGGAAAGAGAATGGCCAGCAAAAGCCTCAC
The DNA here is from genome assembly GCA_012976165.1 of Labeo catla. Classification (NCBI taxonomy): domain Eukaryota; kingdom Metazoa; phylum Chordata; class Actinopteri; order Cypriniformes; family Cyprinidae; genus Labeo; species Labeo catla. The sequence continues at coordinate 313,547 of VONZ01000592.1, forward strand.
ACACACACAGACTTACAAGGGCATTTAGATGAGTCGTGCTTTGTTAAATACAAAATCTTATTTAGTATGTAGAGAGAAACTGGAGGCCAGGGGAGACAAATTCAGAGGAGAACAGTGGAGGGTTTTGCTTGTCAGAGGTTCCCCGGTCAATATCTGTAGACACTGCTGGGATAAATAGTCACTCAGCATGGAAAACAAACCCACACTTATTCATTCAGTATGCAAGACACACCACACACACTCAACATGCAAGACAAATCGATATGTCAGGATCAGCCTTCAGCAACGCTCTGCATCGGCCTCTCACGGCTACCACTGATAGCGCCAAACACGCACACAGAGAGAGTTGTGTTTGTTCTAGTATGTGGACGAAATCTCATAAGAAAACGTTCTTTGTTTAGACGTGTTTAACTAATGATTGGTAGGCTCTAATTAAGTAAACGATTCTGAAAGTAGTTGGTTTATTCCATGAATCACTAATGAGGCATACATTTACAGTTTAGAAGATTTACAAACATGTTTAAAGCATTGAAAGATTAATGGATGTGATTAAAGTGTGTGATTCAAGTATGTGAATGTAAAGTTCCAGCACACATGGTAAGGAAAGCAGGAGAAAGCTGGATAGATACTATTTTTCCTAAACATCAGAATTTGTTTTGAATCTTATGATTGCTGAACCCAATATGGTTTATAAATGCACTTTGATGTAGATTTTGCACTGAATCAGTTATTGAAGGATAGGACATTTAAAACTATAATAGACACAGCATTTCTTAATAGCACAGCTGTTAAGAAAAAAAAAGTTTAATTAAAGGTCAAAGAGGGGGTGGAAAATAGTCATGAAATTAGAATAATTTTTGGTGCAAAGAAACACTGAATAATATTTTTCGACCTTGCAATATATAATATAATATAATATAATTGTGGTGGGAGGATCAAACACAGACACAGGGCGTGACGTCAGGCCTCGGAGAGGCTCCCCTCTTAGGTCCGTGGCTCCTTGGCCCTCGGCACTTTTGGGGGATTCAATGGCCCGGCACCCTGGCCCATCAGCCGTTTCACGGGTGCGGTACTAATCCGGACTGTGGGTCTGGTAGCTCATCGCTTCTGCAGCGCTCGTTCCCTCAGTGCGCCCTTCCTGGACCCACGAGGACACCAGTGTGCATGAACGGGGAAGAGACCAGTCTCCCGAGGAGAGGCGCGCTCGGCATTTCAACAGCGGCGGTGATGAGGCTTCATTCACTCATTCAGGTGTGCCTCATCACACGCCGCCAGACCTGTCTGTTTTGGCGCCCCTCCTCTCTCGCACACCCACTTCCGTCGTGAGCCTGGTGAAGGGTGGCAATTAAGGGACAGGGAGATTCTGATAATTAGGGGGAGAGGCAGCCACCTCGTCACAATAATATAATATAACATAATATAATATATGCAACAGTTATTTCTGGTTCTTGAATCTGATTGGCTGAGAGCCTTTTTCTAGTGGTGCGATAATCTAGTGGATACAAAATTCGAGTCGTTTCACCGCTTGTATCACTATTTGTGTTATTTTTCACAGCGAGTGGTGGCCGCCCAAATCCACTATAATTTTATAAATAACACTGTTTTTGTGCCACAGAATGTAGTTTTAAGAGTTTTTGAGGTGAGAATATAGTTGTTTAGACTTCAAATATGCAGTTTGCTAATAAAGATATATGAAAATTTTCTTCAACTTTTTCAGAGATGTGAGCTCCAGTGTGTCAGTGGCCATTCAGTGCTCATGAACCCGCCGAGAGCAGCCTCACCTCGGCTAGTTCTTCTGGAATGTGCTGCTGACTCTGATGTCTTTATAGTGGTTAAACATTACATATAATTTGTTTTGGGTAAATCTAATGGTCAGTCTTTGGTCTCATTAATCTATTCTTTGTTCCAGAGCAAATAATTGTGGCTGAATCTCTTAACTTTATATTTCATATATATATCAGAGTGCTGTCTTTTTACTTTTGACTGAATTGCTTAGAAACTGTTATGATGGCTGTTGTTTGTATATTAATTATTATTATTCAATAAATAACATTTTAAATAAATAATAGTAGTATTTAATAATAGTATTTAGTATTGAGATAAGGGGTGTGTGTGTGTGTTCATGATGGTGATTTTAGTTACATTATTCTGCTATTAGATGGCGACAAGAGACTTTTATGAGTCAGCAGTAAAGACTTTAAAATTGAAAGACTAAAACAGGGTTGTAAACAAGGAAGTTATTTTTCTTTTCAACAACACCTTGCAAGACATAACCAACAAATGCATTGAGCAGTACTATCATTGGAAATCACCCTTATCTTATTGAAAGGATAGTACGGCAAAGATATTGCTTTACTCAGCAGACATTCAGACTAATGTTTTATTGTGAATATGAGATTGAACTGAAGAATGAATGCTGTATCAGATGCAGGGAATCACACTCATTCACTCCATCTCTCTCTGTCACAATACTCCACATAATACAGAGTTTTTAATACAGTTATACAATAAGCTTTAAATGAAGCAACTCAGCGTTCCTTCGTTACTAGTTTGAAAGTGACATTTTCAAATTAGTAATGGAGGCTTGGGCTCAGCTGTTAAACTGTCAACTTGAGATTTGAATCCGAAGTGGAAGTAGTTCTTCACAAAAAAAAGCATTTTTAAAGACACTATGTTGTCTCTTTTTTAATTTACACACTTGTGCCATCAAACTGTTGTATAAATGCAATATCACACTCGTAGCTGTGCAATATGGCTGTATATAAGCACTCTGTAATAACCTACAGAACTCAGTCTTTGGCCTCATTCCTATGGCCGAATCACAGCCATGCTGATATACAGCCATGTCGCACTGCTACTCATATGATATTGCTCATATAAACATTGTATGCTATATTCCAATAGTAAATTATAATATATAATAGCAGAAAAACATAAGAAAAATGTATCCATTAAAACGCTTTACTAATGCAATGTTTTTTCATTGCTTACTTAGAGTCTATAATGATAATATATTGTCAGAACATTGAACTTGGTGACCTGTTGCTGTACTATTGCAAAGTTTCCAGCAATTCCAGTTCTGACCGGTCTTCATAAAGAGAATTCTGAAAAATGTGTACATCTCTGAAGCATAAGCATAAAAAGATTGTTTCAGAAGCCGTTCATTCTTTGATATTGTACATCTGCTCAAATGAACTCCTACAAATACTGATGCAATCACATAACATGATTTTGTTAAAAGCATTCTGGGAAAAATTGCACATATCTACTATGCAGAAACCAGGAAGGAAGCAGTCACAGAGAAAGAAAATCCTTTGCACTGCTCTCCTGTCCAGTAAAGAATAAGACCAAAATGCAAGCCGGGTTGATCCCCTGCATATGCTGAAGTAGAGGCAGATGAATGCTTACCCATGCATGCAGCAATAGCAAATATGGTGCGTGGGAAGAGAGGTTCTGGCTGAGCACGAGTGTTTATAACCCAGCGTGGATAAATGGTTTGTGGGCCGAATCCTGCATCGAGAAGTTCTGTTCTTTGACATATTTTATTTTTTTGCACGTTCCCGTTTAGTTACTTGATTTTCATTTTGCCTGTATATTGTCGGCAAGTAAATGTCAGCATACCAAACGACCCAGCACCTAGAGAAGTCTTTGCATAATTTAAATCCCATTTTCAGTCATCCAACCATTTGCAGATTATATGTCACCTCCATTTAAAGATGACGTGTGGAGATTCCTCTCAGAGAAAACACTTTTTCACAAGGACAATTACGAGCAAATGCACGCACGCACATCTCTCTCCATGCGTAAATGAAACCAAACAACGTGGCACTCTGACAGGCTTTCTGGCATCATCTTCAATCACATACACAAAGGAAATCAATTCCTTTTATGCAATATTCTATGACAATGGAACATCAAATGAGTAAGCTCTAGCAATTTGAATATGTAATTTGCTTGTTCTCTGTACTCTAGGACTGACTGCAACATCCTAAAATAAAGATCAAACTTGTTAAATACTGACTACCGTATTTGCAGCATATATGTTGCTGATTCTTGAGGTTATCGATTTGAACAATCCTCTAAGCCTAAATAATAAACTCTAGTGCACAACTATGGACATATCACATCTCAAACAATGGGTTTGCTGAGCAAACTGACTTATGAATTTTGCTTGTTGGGTGATAAAATGGGCAAAAGAATCAATGGGACAAGAATTTCTTAAAGGCTTTAAAGTGAGATCTATAGCTGTGCCAGTAAGCAACCACCTAATCAGCTTAGAATCACCTAATTAATAACAATTCATAAAGTGGACTTGTGATGCAGTCTAAAATCATAAATCACACTGTGTGATTTTTAATTTAGGCCATTTAGGCTCTTCCACTGAACCTGGTTTCTCCCAAGGTTTATGTCACCTGATGGAGTTTGGGCTCCTTGCCACTGTCTCTTTTATCTTGATTAGGTGGAATTTAAAATATGCTACATTTTCAGTAATATTATTGAATTGGCTGCACAAAAAGCATTCTTGTAGCTTCATAAAATTAAGGTTGAACTATTCCTGTCATATGGACTATTTTAGCTATGTCCGTACTACCTTTCTGGGCCTTAAATGTGTCAGTTGCGTTGTTGTCTATGCAGGGTCAGAAAGCTCCCAGGTTTCATCAAAAACATTTTAATCTGTGTTCTGAAGATGAACAAAGCAATCCACTTTGATCACCCTAGCATCCACACAGCTACATGTTCAGTCCTCTAAGAACACTATGCAAATGCAAAATGAATTCACAAAGTGAAAGATTTCTCTCGAAATGTGCTGTGAAACTAAAGAAACAGAACAAATGTGATGCATTACTGAATCTCAAACAGACATCACTCACATTTTCAGAAAATGCAAAAAAAAATCTTAATTTTCGTCTCTTTGAGAGCACAGTGAGCATTTGCACTGATACAAGGAGACAAAAAATGTAAAATATAAGTGCTTATGCTGTTCCAGTGCTATATCCAGGTATAAAGCTGAGATGAGGCACGTTAACATGTCTAGTATTAAGGTTGAAGCTGAGTAGTTCTGATAGCAAGCGTAGCACAAATCAGATTGTAGTGTGGGACAGTAGAGGAAAGAAAAGTATTAGTTACTGAAGCAGGAATCAGGAAAAAGCTTTTATATTTATAATAAAAGTCTTGTCAATAGCACCTAAATTAAATCAAAAGTGCACAAAAAAATGATTTTTCACAGAGCAGTGCTATTTCTCCTGCCTCTTCTGTGGTTCTGCACGCAGCATCAGGACATCAGCAGGATGAGAGATGGCAGATATCCCAGGAGACCTGCCCTTTAGCAAACATCTCACCGTCCGTCTGGGTGGACATTTCGCTGATCCCAGACCAGCGTCAGACACCGTTCCACCCATCTTAAAATATCACCGCTGCTAGTAACACCACAAAGCTGATTTCAGATCAGCATCAACAACTTCTGCCCACACTGACATGCCATGCAGTGACATTTTCTGACTGTACCACTCCTTTCAAAACTGTCACTATGAGAAAAAGCAAAATGTCACTGATGGCGAAAATAAAACTGAAAAGTAACTTTTGTCCGGTAACTTTGAGGTCATCTATATGCTAGTGTGCTCCTAAAGGTACGCATAAATATCTTGTTGTTTGGTAAGATTTTTTTATGTTTTTTGAGAGAAATCTCTTTTGCTCTCCAAGGCTGGATTTATTTGATACAAATACAGTAAAAACAGTAATGTGAATTGTTATTACAATTTAAAGTAACTGTCTTCTAGTTTAATATAATTTAAAATGTAATTTATTCCTGTGATGGGAAAGCTGAATTTCAGTGGCCATTACTCCATTCTTCAGTGTCACATGATCTTTCGGAAATTATTATAATATGCTGATTTGCTGCTTAAGAAACATAACTTCCTATTATCAATGCTAAAAATGGTTCTAATACATTTTTGGAAACTGTGTTTTTTTTTAGCCTGATGTCATGACGAAAACATACTTTTGGAAACGTTTTCGCAAGACGTGAAATACGTACCTCCATGTATGTTTCGTGACATATTCAATGTGAAATATCCACTGAGTGGCGTTAAAAGTATTCCGTTTTTTTTTCCCCTTGCCAAAAATATCGGCATCCTTGCAATTTTGTCAGACAATGCAACACTTTTCTCAGAAAATTGTTGCAGTTGCAAATGTTTTGGTACTCACATTGGAACAACACAAAAATACAGTGAAGAAAAGTTAAATCTGATACAATTCCACACAGAACCCAAAAAATGCACTGGACTAAATTATTGGCACCCTTAACTTAATATTTGGTAGCACACCATTTGGAAAAAATAATTGAAATCAATCGCTTCCTGTAACCATTAATGAGTTTTTATACTTCTACTTTTCTCAATTTTAACTGGTTGCAAGTGTGATAACTATATTGCCCACACCTGATTACTATATTGCCCATGTTCCGAAGGATTCCACATCCTAATCTAATTCCATGCTGGCTGAGCTACCGAGCAAGCTTGTTGAGTATAAGCGAAGCATATAGAGCTGTAATCATAACTGTTTACGAAAATGATTACAAGTGCTTTCTGTTTTGCTGCCTCTAGTGTTTATTTCTGTTGAAAACTGCGAAAAAGTTCCCACAGGTATAAATAGAAATCTTTTGTAATCTTTAAGTTGCAGTTGGCAGCCATTAAAAAAGGCAAGTGCTGTCATAGAATATGAGCATGTCTCTTTTTTCTTATTCTGATGTTGAGCAGGTGTTTGAAAACAATAAACTATGACCTCAGTGGGAGCCAGTTCCTCATGTGATTCAGCACTGGTGGACTGTGCCTTTAAAGTGGAGATCTGGAGTGAGCAGCTCCTCTGTACTCAGTGTCACGGGAGAGTGAAAGTGGGCCATGCAAGGAGCAGGAACATAACGTTACTGCAAAGAAAAAAAAATACTGAATTACAGCCCACATGCTTTCTAAAAATAAGACAGCTGATGTGAAGAAGCAATGAAACAGAAATATTAGTAAATTATGAGAGAATGTAATTATCTCTCCTGTATGGAGAAAGAAAAAATGTATGAGCTTTTCAAAAGAACGTTCAGCATACAGAACATTCTCAATACTGAATTTACTATAGCAATGAAAAAGCAGTTGTTCACATATAAACACTTTTGTGCTGTGAATTGTTTAAATAAAAAATACATCACTTGCTCACCAATGGATCCTCTGTAGTGAATGGGTACCGCCAGAATGAGAGTCCAAACAGCTGATAAAAACATCACAATAATCCACAAGTAATTCACATGACTCCGTCCACCAATTTACGTCTTGTGAAGCAGAAAGCTGTGTGTTTATAAGAATCAAATCATTAGGGCCTTTTAACTTTAAACTAGCTAACGTACAGTTGAGGTCAAAGATGTTTACATATAGTCCACATAAGGAAATAATAGTTGAATTTATAAAAAATGACCTGGTTCAAAAGTTTACATCCCCTTGATTCTTAATACTGAGAATGAAGTATTGACTTACCTGAATGATCCACAGCTGTGTTTCTTTTATTTAGTGATAGGTGTTCATGAGTCCCTTGTTTTTCCTTCTGGAACATCAGTGAGCGTTTGAACCTTCTGTAATAGTTGCATATGAGTCCCTCAGTCTTCCTCAGTGTAAAAAGATGGATCTCAAAATCATACAGTCATTGTTGAAAAGGGTTCAAATACACAAAAATGGTGGAAAAAACGAAGAATTTGGTGGATCTGAAGGATTTTTCTGAAGAACAGCACCAGGTAATTTTTTATAAATTCAGCTATTGTTTTCTCTTGTGGACTATATGAAGAGTTCAGATGCAAAACCAGCTAAAAGCCATCTCGGTCAAAAATGAGATAATGATACTGAGTGAATGCTCTCGACACATATTATACATTCATCAAATACTTTTTCTTCAAACTTCTTCAAACTTCAAACTTTTCTTCAAACTTTCTTCAAAATACCAGCCTCAACCCAATCAGAAGTACCGGTACTTGCATAGAAACCTATATATCTGAGCCTGATAAAAATGCATTTTTTAAAGAAAGACGTCAGATGGATTTAGCTGGTTTTGCATCTGAACTCTCCATATGTAAACATCTTTTATGTGAAATATCTTATTCAGGTCAGTACTAAATAAACAATAACAAGCATTTTGTATGATCCCTCTTACTTTTTAAGTGTACTTTAGGTGTTCAAATCCTGTACTTTTTGGGAACATTGCATGTTTTCTTATTAGCTGTTTCATAAACTACTTTATGAAATTAATTTTTATACACTCAAAACATGTCCATAATGTGCATTTAGGTTAATTTGGTCTGTTTCACTGTTTTCAATTTTATTATGCTGTTCGTGTCATATTTTAACTGCTTAACTCTTAGGGTAATTGTTAAAACCAGAATTCTTACACAGACTCGCTCCAGTAACATGATGCTTGCTCAGGGGTAATTGCTTGTGTGTGTTTTTGGAAAGTCTGCTGCAGATACTAACAAACTTAAAAAAGCTAAGGGAAAAAGGCAAATGATTTCTTTAGGTGCAGAGATTGCTGTTTATAGACACATCTGAAGAGGTGATGAAAGAGGTGGAAGCAATTGTAGAGGAACGATTCCCAGGAGAGAAACATCTTCATAGACAAAGTAGGAAAGATCGCTTTGATGCATAATATATATTATGTTTTATTAATGCATCAAGAATTTAAAAGATGGTCGTTATTTTAGTTTTCTTTGTGCACAAAAAGTATTCTCATAGCTTCATAAAATTAAGGTTGAAACACTGATGTCACATGGACTATTTTATCAATGTCCTTTCTGGGCCTTGAATGTGGTAGTTGCATGGCTGTCTATGCAGGGTCTGAAAGCTCTGGGATTTCATCAAAAATATCTTAATTTGTGTTCTGAAGATGAACGAAGGTCTTGGAATGACATGAAGGTGTGTGATTAATGACAGAATTTACATTTTTGGATTAACTTTCTCTTTAATGTTACTATAAGAGCGTTTGTTTATAACTTTGAGACAACCCTGCCAAAATGTAAGCCAAAGTTCTGAGAAGGTCTGTTCTGAGAAACTCTGGAGTCTGTCTTTAACAGAATTACTGCCACCTGTACAGAGTGAAGTGACCACTGGTGGAGTAATTAGCGAGAGTATGTATTTTGACAGATCTCCACAGGTGGTTCTTCTGCTGCTGATGTCCTGTGGGTGTGAATAAAGGCCAGCATATGATCTCTAATTCCCTCCAGCAGACTTTTAATACCCAGCAAATTATTACAAACTTGTAGGTGTAAATTTAATGACTCTGGCATTAGAAAAATGGCAAAAAAAATTACTCTCATATAGTGGTTGACACATTTTAGTGTCAAATCTCTGAAGAAAATAAGCAATTGTTTATAATGGAGATTGACATTTTACCGAAGCATGACAGCGTGCTGAGTGTGCAGCTGGTAAAAGATTATTTTCTCGTAAAAATGTGACATTTTCACAAGAAATGCTTCATTATCAAACACTGACATTATTATTGCTCTAGTTCCACAAAGCGAGACCTTTGACTTTAAGTATAAAGTCTGGTCATTACAGTACTAACAGTACAAACACATTACAGTGTTCTAACTAAGAACTGCCCACTTAGGCAAAATAAGATGACATATAAAGCTACCAACTACTGTTATTTGTGTACATACATCTTGCTTGGGTTATATATACACAGTAGACCTAAAAAACACTTGATCTAAACCTACAACCCTAAATTTTAGTGTGTAATACAGTTGAGGTCAAAAATTTACATCCTGCTTTCAGAATCTGCTAAATGTTAATTATTTTACCAAAATAAGAGGGACCATACAAAATGCATGTTATTTCTATTTAGTACTGACCTAAATAAGATATTTCACATAACATATGTTTACATATAGCCCACAAGAAAAAATAATAGTTGAATTTAAAAAAATGATATCCCCTTGATTCTTAATACTGTATTGTTACCTGAACAATCCACAGTTGTGTTTTTTCGTTTAGTGATAGTTTGTCATGAGTCCCTGGTTTGTCCTGAACAGTAAAGCTGCCAGCTGTTCGTCAGAAAAATCCTTCAGGTCCTACAAATTCTTTGAGGACAACTGAGGGACTAATATTCAACTATTACAGAAGGTTCAAACACTCACTGGTGCTCCAGAAGGAAAAACCATGCATTATGAGCTGGGGGGTGAAAACTTTTTGAATTCGAAGATCAGGGTAAATTTAACTTATTTTATCCACTAGGAAACAAGATGCAACTATATTCTGTAGCCTCTGAAGGGCAGTACTAAATGAAAAAACAAATATTTAAAAATACACACATTCCGTTCAGAAGTTTACACCCTTGTCTCTTAATGCATGGTTTTTCCTTCGGGAGCATCAGTGAGCATTTGAACCTTCTGTAATAGTTGCATATGAGTCCCTCAGTTGTCCTCAGGGAAAATCAAAGAATTTGTAGGACTTGAAGGGTTTTTTTCTGAAGAACAGCAGCCAGTTTAACTGTTCAGGACAAACAAGGGACTCATGAACAACTATCACTAAACAAAAAAACACAGCTGTGGATCATTCAGGTAACAACACAGTATTAAGAATCAAAAGGATGTAAACTTTTGAACTGGGTAATTTTCTATAAATTTAGCTATTATTTTCTCTTGTGGACTATATGTAAACATCTTTTATGTGAAATAACTTATTCAGGTCAGTACTAAATAAACAATAACATGCATTTTGTATGATCCCTCTTTGGTAAAATAATTAACATTCAGCAGATTCTGAAAGGGCCTCTGACCTCAACTGTATGTTCTGTGTTTATGGACATGCATCATTAATGCTACTACCTTTCTAAGCAATCTGATAGAATAGGTGACAAAAACATCCCATAGACCAGAATATTATAGAGACTGACTTTATAAAACCTAAAAAACACCCAGAACACTCTAGCAACCACAAAACAACACACTCACAACATTATAGAAACTGCATACAACACTTATATTCCTTTAATATGAGTGTTCTTTTAAGAAAACACGATGGTTTTCATGCTATACCACTACAAACTTCCAAGAGTGAGTTTCCTATTGCTGAAATAAAGGTGAAATGCAGGCTGATAATCTCCTGCAATCATCCTTTCATAAAAATCCCAAGTCGGAGATGAAAGTTAATATCTTATGGATTTTCTCTTCCCTATTGTTAATGTTTTTATTGTGTCTCACCGATCTTTCATTAGTTTTTCTCTAGCATAGTAATATTGCTGAGTTTCTAAAGACGGTGTTTAGTAGTTATAAAGTTTCACTTTTCTTGTGACTTCTGGCTAATGCTACATGGATGTAATTCAAGTTGACAGTGTCTGATAAGAAGCCACTAGTTGGATCGGCAGAGGGACACCCAAAAGCATTTTAGTTAGATACACACTGCTGTGCTGTTACATAAACAGCCTCACACAGCACGATGAACAGCAGAGCGAAAAAGTAAATAACTCAAGTTGACAGTGTATGAACAAACCACTGAATCTTCCTTAATATTAAATCTAAGAAAACCAATTAGAGTAATATAAAACAATGACATATTAAAGCAGAAATCTATCTATCTATCTATCTATCTATCTATCTATCTATCTATCTATCTATCCAGAAGCACACACAACTTTCTTAAACTCACTATACTTAGCAAACGCAAAGTTCTCATCTCCTGAAAGCTGCCACCTTTGTGGCACTCCCAGGAATAACAACTAAACCTCACCTAATTGTAGCCTGTCAGCCTGAAATTGTTTACTGCAACCCCATATTTCCTCACTCAGCTGTGAGCAGACAACACCGCAAACTCACCCGACTGCCTCTGTTACCAAGGGACAACCTGAACTTAAGACAGAGCAGAGACGAGTGTTGCCTGCGAGATGTGCCTGAATCAGTGAACACATGGCGAGGGGGCGACAGATGTTGGATGGTGGTGTGAACATGACTCTTGAAACACATGCTAAAAGTCTTATTCTTTTGCTAATGTCAAAGGTCAAAAGTCCAATCAAACTTTTTTGTTGCAAATTCAAGCTGTATGTCCTTTCCTCATTCCCAAACACTGTAATATTCAGTTTCAGTGTTTGACCAAGTGAATTTTGATCACTTGTTTAAGATAAACAGAGTGATCTCATTTGTATTTGTAGGTATTTGCATGGAAAGTGTACCTCTACACTTTTTTGTAGCTTGCAAACGTACAACTTTACAGACATTTTAGAGCAACCAGACATTCACAAGGAAAGTTTGTCAATGAAAAAACATCATAATTATTTATAAATTATGTTAAATGTCAAAAATGTCAAAAATCATTTGCACTTAGTTAAAGCTGAATTTATTATCTTTAGAAATCACACAAGAATGAATCCAAGATATGTGTTAACTGCATTAAATGTGATGACTGAAAATTTATCAACCATAAAAACAAACATTTGCTTTGGCATTCAGTAAATCTAAAAGATATGGAAACATCTGAATTTTCTAAAGTTGTGTTTCCAATCTCAATAGCACTTCACAGTCTGGAGAAGGAATAAATCTGTCCTAAAAGAAATGTTCCAGGATCAATACAAGATAAGCTCAATCAACAGCATTTATGGCATAATGTCAAATACACAAATATTAATCTTTTTTTTTTTTAAAATAAATAAACAGGTCAAAGACACTTACAATGGTTTACAAAGTAAACCAAGTCAGCGTCTAGAGGGTTTACAGTAAAGGCCAAAATGCAATGCTCATATTTTGCAGTTACATTAATACTCCCATAAAAATCATGTATTACTTGAGCTGCACAGTTGTTAAAATTGTTATTTTTGTGGTGTGACTACTGTTCTAGGTGAATGAACTTCTAGTTTTTAGCCTCCAATATAATTCCTGTGGGAGTTGCCAGTACATCAGCAAAGGAACGTTGTCACACACCTTGTGTCAGGTAGCAGATGGCTTTCGTTTAGACCTTCTGGCTTATTTTTATCATCAAACATTATGAACATATGCAGACAACTGGAAGGAAAAAGACCCTTGATCTCTTCTCAGTTAATAGTATTGATTACCAGCTGATAAACATTTAATTGTACAGTTCACATTACAAAAAATTAAGTCTATCTTTAATGCAAAAACATTACCAAACATCTGAAATGAATTACTTCTCACTCTTTCTTTTGCAGTTTACATGTATGGAGAGATGGATGGTAGGTAGCTTATTCGATTAGTGTGTCGAGAAACCACTAACACCACAGACATCAATGATCCACTGTGGCAGAGAAGGAAAATATTAACTCCCTCATACATACATACATATGTATACACAGTATATAGCTGTCTCTGCAGCCAGGATGACAGCTGAGCTCCTGTAATCATGTGAGAGCAGTGACTTGTTTTGCTTGCACAGACATGAATTTATGATATGTTTGTGTAATGGTTATCCATGCATACATCTTAACTAATTACATGCATTTCATAGTGTGTCTAGCTTGGCTGCCTTTGCTGGAATATAATTGGACTGTTGAAAAGACGAGTAGCATCCTACCAACTAAAATGTTTTGGACTTCCAAACAAGTTAAAAGATTTTTACCACGATTTTGCCCCCGATTTTCCCCTCCCAAGAATCTGAGCAAAAATCTTGTCGAGCACCTCGATCAGTCCCGATGTTCGGCACGGATTATCTGGTAATGTGAGATGTTCACAAATCGAATCTTGCACCTCCCGATCTGCTCTCACACAAATCGGGGCTGCCCCGATCATATCAAACATTTTTGATATTCAGGATTTTAAATCGGGATGATCACGGCTATGATTATGTCAGTACTTTCAACAGCCAGTGCGCGACCGCAAAACAGTCCGGTCCGTTGGATAGTGAAGATGGAGGAAACTGCTTCTTATGTTTTTGTATTAACACTGTCTGTATAATATGTTGAAAACATACAACAACCGCATGGAGTAAGGAAAGCTCTGGAGTGAATGATCTCAGTTTTCAACATATCGGGTGAGTGCATAAAGCTGCTAGCATGCTAACTAACATTTGTAAACATTAGTTGCTGAAATGACAGTCTGTTGCGTAAGATCACGTGAGGCGCTCCCTCCGTCATGATAATCTTAATAATATCTTGTAGTGTGTGATGCGCCACAATTTTCAAATCTTGTAGTGTGTGCATGTTTAAGATTTCAGGGAAGATAATCTGCAAAGATTCAAAGATGTGTGCGCTGTAACCAGATTTCATAATCGGTTAGGATTTTAAAAATCCTGTAGTGTGAGCCAGGCTTTAGTATACTTAGGGCTAGGCAGGAAAATTCAGGTGAATGTGTGTGACCTTTGAGCCCTCAGATGGCATTGCATGAGGAACCATCATGCTGCTGTGTGAAATATAGCCACATAGGCTAGGGAGTACTATGGAAATCTGTTGTCACTTAAAGGAGTAGTTCACTTCCAAAACAAAAGTTTACAGATAATGTACTCAACCCTTTGTTTCCAAGATGTTCATGTCTGTTTTTTCTTCAGTCATGAAGAAATTCTGTTTTTTGAGGAAAACATTTCAGGATTTCTCTCCATATAGTGGACTTCAATGGTGCCTGAGAGATTGAAATTCCAAAATGCAGTTTAAATGCAGCTCCAAAGGTCTCTAAACTAGGGTTGGGGAACTTTGATCCTGGAGGGCCGGTGTTCCTGCAGAGTTTAGCTCCAACCCTAATCAAACACACCTGAACAAGCTTACCAGTGTCTTCAGGATACAGGGCTAAAGGGTTTGAGCTAAACTGCAGGGACACAGCCATCCAGGATCAAGGTTCCCCACCCCTGCCCTAAATGATCCCAGCCAAGGAAAAATTGTCTTATCTAGCGAAACAATCAGTCATTTTCTAAAAAAAATTACAAATTATATAATTTTTAACCTCAAACGCTTGTCTTATCTAGCTCTGCATTAACTTTCTGCAGTAACCATTCCGGTTCAGATATGTAGATTGTCCTACATTGCTGCAGAAGTACTTACCCAGTGTTTACAAAATGAACATGCAAAGAAGGTTAAACACCTTTACAAAAAAGGTAAGACAGTGATGTAGGACAATTCTGAAGTTGGAGGAGAAAATGAGATGGGAGTTTTTCAACATATCCTAAATGTTTTGAACCAGAATACAAAGAGCACATGCAGAGCTAGACAAGATGAGCATTTGAGGTTAAAAAGTATATAAATTGTATTTATTTATTTATTTTTTTTTAGAAAATAACCGACCATTTAGCTAGATAAGACCCTTCTTCCTCAGCTGGGATCGTTTAGAGCCCTCTGCAAAACTGCATTTTGGAAGTTCAAACTTGAGGAAACCATAGAAGTCCATTACATGGAGAGAAATCCTGAAATGAAAAGAAAGAAAGACATGAACATCTTGGATGACAAGGGGGAGAGTACATTATCTGTACATTGTTGTTCTGGAAGTGAACTTCTCCTTTAAAGTTTTGGCACTTGAATGACTCCCTGAGCTTTGCAGCCTCCTGAAAGAAAAGTAATAAGATAATTAAATGAAAATAATAAAATCCTTTTATAATTCTGTCATTACCAATGACAGCCTCTCAGCGGATGCCCTGCAAGCCCCCCTGCGTGACTGAGAACAGAAAAATCGCCTTTCAATTGGAACAGCGTCATTTTTCATCCTATGTGTCTACTGGAAAGTAAACACTGTTAACCCCAGGGGCCGGGGCCAGGGCCCCCAGCAGCAGCTGTCAGGCAATTCACAAAATTCAATTATGCATTATACCTACTCCTGTAATGGAGATGACATGAAAGAAAGGCCCTTGACACTGTAGAGACAGTCTAGTAACCCCGTATGCATTATCCACCCCAAGGACTTAATTGCATTGCAGCACATCCTCAGTTAGGAGGATGAAAAATGCCTGAAATCATGAGTGATACTGTAGAGTACTAGAAAAATACAAGTATTATTCATTCTCTGTGATGCATTTGTAGAATGTAGCCTGATGTGTTTATGAAGACTGGAACTATACATAGCAAAGCGCACAGATAATGTCCTGCCTGTGTGTGGATCACATGGTTTGCAGAGGCTGTATTACATTTATTTCAAAAGGAAATGGCACCTCTATCTCCATCAATCAGTGGCTAATTACAGGCTGCACATAATGGGCCACCCTTGCTGGAAAGAGTAGGAAACAGATCTTTTGAATGGTTTTGGCTCTCAGGGCTGTGCATCTTCCCATGGAGACAAACAAAAGCCAAAGAGTGGCAGCAGCTGTGGAATATCTGCCCGACCATTAGCAGGTTTGTCAATGCGCTCACCATCTTCATTACAGGAGCGGGGCAGAAATCAATACATGATCCAAGCTGCTTTTCTTTCAGCTGTGACTTGAGATGCCACTTCAGATTCAGCTCACATATGGATGAAGCACCATTATGAGACCTTACATTTTTAATATCAAATGTGTGATGGAAAATGAAACTGAAGGAAATGGGTTTCGCACTGCAAGCGTGAAAAAAAACACCAGCAGAGCTACAACAGAAAATGACATGATTTACATGAGAACAGCACTTCATAAATTATGTAAGAGAATGTATGTTATCTTCATGATGGTTCCAAAAATAAATCAATATGTTGATGTGAAATATTCATTCGAGTTTAAGTTATTGTATATTTGTAACTGTATCTGTAAGTTTCCGCTAAGAAAGAAACAGTCAATGTCGTCCTGAGATTACCTCTTATTTCCAACCTGACAGCTGAACATCTCCTGCACTCAAACATCAATTCAGTCACTAAGAAGTGAAAAAAACAATTGACTCCCCCAAGAGCAAGTACTGATACAAGAAGAATCTTTTCAGCTGTTCTTTCCTCCTTCAACCAGCAGAAACGGAGACACAACAAATGACACAAAAGCCCGACGCCGCCGCTCACCCCTCTATATACAACGACCGCAGGGAGCGTCACCACCCACGCACAAACCACCAGAGCCCACTTTAATCACAAGACGGTTCTCACAACACACACACCTACAAATAGGCACAACCTCTACAGAAGTATCGAAGCACATCACACACACACACACACACACAAAGCGAGAGCTCTGGTTTATTGGTGGTGGGTTGAAGAAAATTTACCTCATTTATGCTATGTCGTTTTTACAGTTTGCATTGCTTGTTCAGAGCTTAAGTTTAGTTCCACTGCTGGTTTTACATTGTATTTTTTGGGTATTACTGCAATGTTTTGTGAGTTCATACCAACTGCGCTTTGTAGTAGATGAGTTCACATGAATGAAATGGGAATTTCGAGTCATTTCGCGAGTCGGTTCTTTTGAACAATTCGTTTCTAGCTAGTTCGAAACATGGTTCAGCAATTTTTAGGTCGTTACTTGTACAAGACCACTTGTGGCATCTACTTGTAGCTCTACAAATCATAAAGGCCTGTTGTTATTGTAATTTCTTGTGTCCAAGTTCATTTTGTTGCAGCTATTTAAGTTTTAGCCCAGCCTATTTACTACCTAAATATTTAAAGCGATAGTTCACCCCAAAAATGAAAACTATCCCATGATTTACTCACCCTCAAGCCATCCTTGGTGTATACGACTGTCTTCTTTCAGACAAAATACAATTGGAGTTATATTAAAAAATGTCCTCCAAGCTTTATAATGGCAGTGAATGCCTGTTGAGAAGTCCAATAAGTGCATCCATCCATTATAAAAAAGTGCTCCACATTGCTCCGAGGGGTTAATAAAGGTCTCCTGAAGCAAAGCAATGCATCTGTGTA
Organism: Labeo catla; assembly: GCA_012976165.1. NCBI lineage: Eukaryota > Metazoa > Chordata > Actinopteri > Cypriniformes > Cyprinidae > Labeo > Labeo catla. Next base: position 331,302 of record VONZ01000592.1, read on the forward strand.
AGAAAAATATCCATATTTACAACTTTTGTAAACCGTAATGTCTAGTTTCCGCTTTTCATGATGGATGGATGCACTTTATTGGACTTTTATTGGACTACTGAGTCTCAACAGCCATTCACTGCCATTATAAAGCTTGGAAGAGCCAGGACATTTTTTTTTATTGTAACTATGATTGTATCTGTTTGAAAGAAGGAAGTCATATACACCTAGTATGGCTTGAGGGTGAGTAAATCATGGAGTAATTTTCATTTTTTAGTGAACTATCCATTTAATTTTCTCAGAATTTCTTATCATCTCACTGTGAAATGACAGCCTAAAACACTGAATCAGTGAGCTCATGACTCAAAAAATAACTCGATTCAGATGGTCCCATGAACGATCAACCGATTTGTGAGCAAATCAGTTTCAGTTCAATTCATGAATGAATCATGGCTGAATTGGTCAACAGTTAAAAATGATTCATTTAAAATGAATAGACTTAAAGTAACCATAAAACGACAATTATTTTTCTTATTTTTTATGGAATACTGCAGCATTCAATATGAATAATTTACCTAAATTTATGTGCTCTTGTAATAATTAAAAACATTAACTCCTCAATTCCTGATGGACAAAATCAAGTCCCTGCCAACATTTTTTCTAATTTGAGAAAACTTTCACTTGGATATGCAACACCAGGAAGAAAAAAAAACATCACAATTTCATTCTCATATTGATTAGGCCACAAATCAAGCATAACTAACATGAACTTCAGACCTTTTCAAGCAGACCTGACGCAATTCGTTGAAAAGCAGTTTTTACATAAACCAACCGAAACTGAACTCAGGCGTCTGACTTGTCGCCAACAATTTGTGCGGAACTTGCGAGGACACCTAAGAATATCTGTGTATGCACAGGCATTGATGATGTACTGCAGGCCTATTCGCTGGTGGCTTCTCTTGCTTTATCAGACTTAGTTCTCCAGAGTACAAAAGCACTCCCTCTGAAGCTAACTGTAGTAGATATCCTCTGCCTGGAAATAGAACTGCACGCTTTATCACTTTAATATACACAATGCATTCATCTATTCATTGACTGCTTTTCCCTGGATTCACTTCAGCAGAGCTTATTGATGTTTTTCGTCTTAATGCATTCACATAGACATACATCAGAATTACCAGCAGCATCTGAGTGGCTGTGTAGTCATCTTCAAAGTCCTGTCTTTTCTAATCCTATTCTTTCATGGAGATCATGCAATCAGGCATTAATTAGCATTAATTTTTAATAAATCTGTGATGTGGAACAGAAATGCACTCAACATATCTACTTCATGTCCAAGCACTGAAATTTAATCAACACTTGAACCTCTGTCAACCTATCAGAATGAATAAATCCAAAATGATGTGAGATAAGAATACTCAAGCAATACAATATCTGATACCATTGTTAAAACATGATACATTTCTGCTTTTATTTAAACAACATTTTACAATATGCTCAGGGCATCCCAGAAAACCTGGTGAATAAATGTGCTAGCATACCGAATCACTATACCTCCAGCTTTTTCTTTTTATATCTGCTATTTTCAATGCTTCAATGCTTCATCTTTTATCTTTATTGAAGTGAGTAGGAGTTCCATCTGTGTCCCAATACACACACATGACTACAGCAGTATGAGTTATCCAAACAGGGAAAAGGAGAGAGATACAGAGGGAGGGAAAACGAAAGACAGCTGGAGACATGGGCCAGTGATCGATAATTTTCAGAGGAAAACGAAGGCCAGTGTGATGAGCCGCTCCGTTTTTTGCTGATGGAAATATGAAGAGCCTCTGGCTGGCACTTCACTCTGCAGATCCACAGCATAATACCACTCTCTCTGAAACCACATTTGGACTGAATTCACCGGCAAACAAGAGAGGCAGTGCACAGTAAAATGTTTACAACCGTAGTATCCAGTTTAATATATTTAAACACCCATGGGAGCACATGAAACAGTGCACCAAACAGGCCTCTATGGATAACTCTATGGATAAGACAAGAGAATCTTCATGCAAATTTAAAAATGAAAATAGCTTGCAGTAAAATTGCACCAGCATTTTAAATTACATCTATCTTATATCTTAGCTTAGAGGTGTGAGTTTGCATGCATTTATTATTAAAATTATGTTTTGTTTATGGCACATTCTCCAAAACTGGTTCAAAGTCAGAGTTGGAAATGTCTTGGAAAAAAAGTTGTCTTTTTCCACAAATTTTGAATGTATGCAAATTGTATAATATCCAAGGTACACATTTATGGTAATTGTGCAGTTATTTTTCATATTGTATTTTCAGAAAGTTTTGAAATATTTGTCCTCTCCCCAAATTTGTCACTACCGAGACACATTAATATATCAGTTACGTTAATAAGAAGGGTTATATTGACCTATTAGGATTTTGCTTACATCTGCCTTGTAAATACATTTTTTTCTTTTTTATTAAAAACATTTTTTAAGAGGTAAATACAGCTACAATTTTAATAATATTTCAGGTGTGATTTATGAGATTTGTTGTATTTTGAATCCAAGTTTTCTTTGTAAAAGGCAAAAGGCCACAGAATATCATAACATCTTAGTTGATAATTAAACATACTTTATTTTTGACAAAACATCCCATGTTTCGGTTGTGACTGCACATTTTCGCTATAGTGACAGTAATGTTTTGGAAGCAACCACATAGAATTTCAACCTACTGTACTAAAAAACTACTAAAACATACTAAAATACTAAAAATTTGCTTAACTGTACTAAAATTTTATGTTCCCTTTTGTCATTGCCGAAACAATGATAACATGTTGTGGTCGTGATTGTTTTGATAACGCCAATTTTATGGAATAACACCCAAAAAAACAAAGATGTCACTACTGAAACCAATTTTTTTTGACCGTGACTGTTTCGGTAGTGACAGTTTTAGATACTTTTGAATCTAGATGCTAATTAGCACATGGTTAGCTAGCACAGTTCTAAACAGTTATACACATAAAAACTAAATGTTATGGAATAACTCCAAAAAAACTGTGTTTAACTATAGAAAATGGTTTTCGGTAGTGACGTTCTTTAAAGTTACACACAATTTTTTTTTATACTTTTGAGCACATTTACCTCAAAATGATGGGGCTTATCTACTTTGAGAGAGTGACACATAAATATTGCCTGATCATAAATGTAGGGGTGTAGTTAAAATCAGTCTCAGCCAATGGACTTAAACATTGCTTCGGTAGTGACATGAAAATGTGGGACACATGGTTTTACACAAAGTTTCATAATTTACAAAGAAAATATCAAATATTTTTTTTTTGTTTTGAACGGTTTGGGACAGGCACCTCCCAAATTAAAGTACCCAATAAATGATGATTTTATATATATTAAACTTACTAATATTTTAAATATTATTGTGGGTCCCAATAGAAAATAAAAGGATCTTAGTAAACATCTAAGATTTGAATACTTAAATGCTTTTTAAATGTGTGAAACAGCAGTTTGCACAAAATCTGCAGAATGGCCCATATAGGAATCCTAATATGGGATATAAACTATTTGAGTTTCATCAAAACTATGCGCAGTTACAAGAGTATAAGGTCTGTATTCAAAAGGTGTATTTCCAGGAATAGGTCTGATGTTTTTTGTTAACCTAAGAAACAATCAATACTGAGAAGAGGCTGGAAGGATGTAAGATTAGCTGATGGAATAGATAAAAAGCCTGAAGCAACTGTCTGGACTGGTATTAAAGACAGCTCAAAAATGAGTCATCTTCGATAGCTCTTCAAATGCACAACGTACACTGTAAAAAGTTTTCACCAGTTTCAACTTAAAAACTTAAGTTCAGCAGCTGCCTTAAAATGTTAAGTTAAATCAACTTAAAACTACAATTCATTTCAACTCACTACTCACTAAGTAGACTTGTACTTTTAAGTTGATTTAACTTAAAATTTTAAGGCAGCTGCTAAACTTATGTTTTTAAGTTGAAGAAACTGGTGAAAACTTTTTACAGTGTACATACATTTACTGTACATAGATCAGCTTTCACACAGTTTATGAACATAAGAACATATAGATGCATGTAAACAAACACATTCTGTTTTACAAAAACAGAAAGAACACATTTAAATAGACATATTAATGTCAATAAAAATATCAGTGTTAATATATATATATAAATTATATCTCCTGTTCAAACCATTCATTTTAATATACAAAAAAAGAGTTTTATTTTGACTGTATATTTCCCAACATATTACATAGTACCACAACGTATGCATTGTGGTGCTCTTCTGACTGTGCGTCGAAGACTAACCGGGAAGAGAAGAAATGGTTGAATCAAATCGTTATTTTTGTTTTTGTAGTACTCTCGTAGCTTCATAACATTAAGGTTGAACCACTAATGTCACATGGACTATTTTAACAGTGTATTTAGTACCTTTCTGGGCATTGAACGTGCAGTGTCAAAAAGCTCTCGGATTATATCATAAATATCTTAATTTATGTTCTGAAGAGGTTGGAACGACATAAGGGTGAGTAATTAATGACAGAAATTCATCCCTTTCTTAGAGAGGACATGTAACTGCACACTCACTTGCAGATAAGTTTTTATGAACTATCCCTTTAATAATTTTTTTTCCAGAATCCAGACCAGACCAGACCAAGTATTATAAATGGAGAATGTATGTGGGAGATAGAGTAGGCAACTTTTTAAATCCAACACAACCACACCAGAAAAGGTTCTCAGTCATCAGCACTGTGTGTGAGTGTGAGGGAAGAGTAGGCGTTGAATGTTGATGTTTCTCAAACAAAGCGGAGGTCTCCCCTTGAGATTCCACCCCCCTCTCTACCTTCAGCAGTGCAGAATGAAAGGTTCCAGGCCCATTTTCATCTGCAAACTTATGCGTGTGAAGGCGGTGTTGTCGGATTGTCCTCAAAACACTTGACATCGATAGAATAGGCACAACATCAAAGCCATGGAGCAGAGGAAAGATGAAAATCCGTGATGTAACATCCATGGATAGTCTGAGAGCTGAGCCAGGAAAATGAAATGATTAATACAGTTGCATCAGAACGTGTAGATTTTGTCCTTCAGTCAACTTTATTAACTTTTTTTTTTTTTTAAATAACAGAATGTTTTACATTAGAAAATGTAACATTATTGATTTGACTGCACTGAAACTATTGGATAACAAAACTTGAACTGAACTGAGCTGGATGATGACACTACAGTCTTCTATTCACCTTTTTCCTGAGTAACCAATGAGCACCACCTAACTTCTGTTTGGGTGTTCTCCTGTTCAGGTCTCCACAGAAATCTATGTTAAAATGGGGTAAAAAAAAAAAATCGATTGAATTACCCTGGTGAAAAAAACAGCATATGCTTGTAGGTATGTTTTGATGCTGGGATGCTGGTTAGGTATGTTTTGATACTTGTTTTGCACACCAGCAAATCTGTCAGTGTCCAGCGCGGTATGCCTTGCATAAACGATGACAAAAAAAAAAAACAAGCATGGCTTGCAGCGCCTTAAGTTAAAAAGCTGTTAGTGAAATAATAAAATAACTTGTTAAAATAATGCATGCTCATATCATTTTGTGGACAAAATCCCCTTAACTTCGCCTCGAACTGAAGCTGTGTCCTCATCAGTTTTCAATGCACCTAACCTGCCGCTTCATGTCATCTATCCACTCATTAAACTATGACAGATGAGTTACTGCAAAGAGAACATCGTGATACTGTGAAGTGATGAAACTACGGCGCTATGTGCATTTTAAAGCCGTGTTTCAGTTTAATGTTATATTGTCGGCTCAGAAAATATGTTAATTTGACTAGAAACACCAGAGACTGGGCACGTAAACCATCGTTCCAGTCAGGCGAGACTTCCGCTTTCAGGAAAAAGGTGGATAGAGCTGGTTTATTGCTTTATTATTTATCTTTGCCTCAAATTTGATGAGTTTTGCAACATTCCCTGGTGAAGAAAACAGCATATGCTGGTAGGTATGTTTTGATGCTGGGTTTAAGCTGGTCCTTTGCTGGTTTATGCTGGTCCTTGACCAGCAACATGACCAGCATAAACCAGCAAAGGACCAGCTTAAACCAGCTTCAAAACATACCTAACCAGCATCCCAGCATCAAAACATACCTACCAGCATATGCTGGTTTTTTCACCAGGGTTGTCCCTGTTATGAAACTAAATGGAATAAACACTGAACAGAATTGAAATGAGTTGAATAATTTGAATTTGTTTCATATTTGTTCAAGTTTGCATCATTGATTCATTTTGCTGTTTATTGGAAAGTGCTTTGAAATACTGTGATTATATAATTATATGATTATACAAAAAGCTGAATATATAAGCTTTTTATTAGGATAGGACCGAGATTTTGAAATTCTAGAATCTGAGGGTGCAAAAGAATAAACATATAGAGAAAATAGTCTTTAAAGTTTTTTCAAAAAAAGTTCTTAGTAATGCATATTACTAATCAAAAATTAAGTTTTGATATATTTATTGTAGGAAATTTACAAAATATCTTCATGGAACATGATCTTTACTTAATATCCTAATGATTTTTGGCATAAAAGAAAAATAATATTGACCCTCGCTACAAATATACCCATGCTACTTACAACTGGTTTTGTGGTCCACAGTCACATATAAATAAAAAAGTGACCTGACTTGAATTTATAGTATGCTGTCAGTAGTCAGGCACAGAAGAACATTCAAAAACTCAAAAAGACTTCAAAATATACCTACATGAACTCTAGATAATATAACTGTCTGAAGGTTTTTCAGGGTCTCTAAAAGACATGCGAAATGATAGGCTGTCAGGGGACTTTTGTGGCTGAGAGACTATGTTAATGACTGGAATGAAATCACCACATTTTGGTAATTATGGGTTCTATGCTTATATATGGAATATCATCTTATGCATAATGGTTGTGCGCAGCTTTTTGTCACACGTTGTTAAAGGGACAAAAGGTTGCACCTAGTTATGTAACCTACTAATAATAGAACTGAAGAAAATTACCACATATTCACAGAGATTTAATTTTTGCATTGTTAATGTGAATGTGCAATTGTTTGATGCAGAGTTAAGCACTGCATCCAGAAGACTTGCAGGTTTTCTAGACTAAATAATGACGGACTTTTATTTTTGAAAACTAGAGTTTTCATCTTACCCAAACTGAAAAACGTGTGCAGTGTTTGTCTCAATCACTCAGTGTTGAACTGCAGGTTGTGAGACAGCAGGAGTTTTCCCACAGTGCCAGTGCTGCCGCAGAGCTCCCAGCACATGAGTGCTTATACCAGCTGGACAAAAACAAAATGCGAAAATCAACCAGCTCACAGAAAAGCACAGACTTTTCTTATTTTGAATAAAACATCTGAAGCTCGGGCAGAAATATGAAGACCAGACTTTCAGCATACATCAAAGATGTAGGAAGGCTCTAATGTCAGCTCGTGATCCCTGATTAAACATTCAGTTTATAAAATGTTTAGGGCAAATTTACTAAATATAGCTCTTGAGCTCTTTGTATATCCATTGATTTCTACAGTGAAACCACATTAGTAAAGTGCATTAGCTTTTAACTGCATTTGCCTACTACTGTTCAAACGTTTGGGGTGTAGAAAGAAATTAATACTTTTATTTAGAAAGGATGCATTAAGTTGATTAAAAGTAAAGACATTCATAAATTTACATAAGATCACTTTAAAATAAATGCTGTTACTTGGAACTATTTATCAAAGAATCCCGAACAAAAAGTATCATGGTTTTTCACAAAAATATTAAGCAGGACAAATGTTTTTAACATTAATAAAAAGAAATGTTTCTTGAGCAACAAACATAATATTAGAATGATTTCTGTAAGAACATGTGACACTGAAGACTGAAGTAATGATGCTGAAAATGCAGCTTGCATCCTACAAATAAATACAATTTTAAAATGTATTAAAATTGAGGTTGGCGCCGATAGCCTTGTGCGCCGACATACAGCACCATTGCACTACGGATGTCCAGAGTTCGAATCCCAGCTTGAGGAACTTTCCTGATCCTGCCCCCTTCTCTCTCTCCCGCTTTACTTCCTGTCCTGTATGATCTGCCCTATCACCAAAAAGGCCAAAAAGATATCTTTAAAAAAAAGAGTAAAATTGATAGTTTTTTTTATGTAAAAAATATTTAACATTTTTTATGCATTTTAAAACCTCACCGACCTCATATTTATGAACAGAAGTGTGTCATTCAACATTGTGTTAATAGTATGTAATGTATGTTTCTGTCATCATATTTGGTGCACAAAATGTCTTTAGTAAAACTCAGCACAGAAAGTTTTCTGTGCTGTGTAATATTTCTAATTAATACAATAATTCAGATCTCTGAGTCTGCACATTGTAGCATATTCTGCAAGTTGAAAGCTCATTTAAATAATTGTGGTCTTATTTCATTGTTGCTCCAGTAATACTGAAAGATTTCCTTCATAACATGCCTCCTCACTGATATCACATTTATTTTAACGTTCATTTTAAAGTGTATCATATTCCAGTATTACTTCAAAGGATGGTTCACAGATGTCTGAGCTGAGCCGTGAATATCCACTGACCCTGGAACTGCCTCTGGCTGCCATTAACTGAACTGTAAACTCTAACGCAGCCGATGCAGATACACAAGCCACTGCTCACCAGACGCCACAGGCCACGGCTATGAAGAAAAATAAACTGAGCTTTGGTTTTTTCTTTATTCCGTTCCATTATCTCACCTCTCATTGGAGGCCTTGTTTTCCTCTGACATTATCCGTATTAGATTTTCTGTCTCATGCCCTGTGGCTTCTCAATGTGTATTCATAAGAACGAGCAAAGTGACCACTCTGGGATTTACAATAATACCAAGCTGTCTATTCAGAATATTATTGTTACTGTGATTTGTTTTTTGATTTTTTAAAGGCTGAAAGGACCATTAAGACAAATGATGAATATGACTATGGCAGCTTATAAGAAGTCATTAATTAATGCAGACCTGCAATATATTTAAAAATCCATAAGACTTTTATTTTTATGATCCTAATATTGTCTTTGCATTCAAGTATATATTTGTATTCATAAGAATGAACACAGTAACCACTCTTGAATATACTATACACCAATGACAGTTCATTCATTCTGCTTTTTTTTCATATTGCTGTAATTTGTTTTGTTCCTTTTAAAGGCCCCCAGAGGAACATTTTGTCTTCTTCAACATTACAGCAGGCAGCAGAGGGTACAAAAGATGTACCGTAGTGTTAATATAAATGTAATACTTTCAGTAAAACAGAGAACACGTAAGCTGGAATAAGATTTATGCATGGTCCAAAAATAAAGTAAACTACAGCTAGAACCATTGCAGCAGTTATAGTAGTTAATCTGGTGTTGTAGGATAATAGCAGTGAAAGAAGGCCAATTGAGAGCGCTGAATCAAGTTCTGATAACTAAATAAGGATTCAACAGAAGTATTTTTTCATGTGCAAATGTCTGTAGTTGATTATGGATGAGTAATACCTTAGCTGGTCATGTTGCTGGTCAAGGACCAGCATAAACCAGCAAAGGACCAGCTTAAACCAGCACCAAAACATACCTAACCAGCATCCCAGCATCAAAGCATACCTACCAGCATATGCTGTTTTTTTTCACCAGGGCGCAGTAATACTGCTCTTATTAATATGCATTCTTGAAGTACCGGTACACTGTAAAAAAAAAAAAAAACACAATTTGTTGAGTCAGTTTAAAATAATTTGTTACCCTACTGCCTTAAAATTCTAAGTTCAGTCAACTAAAATAAGTTTATTCAACTTGAAATGTTAAGTTGTACTAAGTAACAACTTAGATATTTGTGTTTGCTAAACTTAACAGATGGGTAAGTAACCCAGCTGCCTTACAATTTTAAGTTGATTCAACTCAAATATCTAAGTTGTCACTTAGTATAGTTTAACATTTCAAGTTGAATGAACTGTTTTTGAGTTGACTGAACCTAAAATTTTAAGGCAGCAAGGTTACAAATTATTTTAAGTTGACTCAACAAAATGTTTTTTTACAGTGTACTAGTAAAATGCGGAATCGTACCGTTTTTAAAAGCAGGGTATCGCAATACTTTTTAAGTACCGGTATATTGTGCAACACTACTCTTGAATACTCTAGGTTATTTTTAGTGAATCAAAAACATTCAGCGTAACCAGCAGCCTATAGTCTGATTTCCAAAGGGTTGATTCTAGTGAGTCAGTTATTTTGATTTAATCTCAATAATAACATGTCTTTAAGATGTTTAGGATTTAGAATGTATGTAAAACTAACATCTTAAAGACGTCTGTAAGATGTTTGTACACAGCAGATGTTTTCCAGACCAAGCGATATTTAATGGACATCTTGCAGACATAAATGTGCTATCTAGGCATGTGAGTCACTTCTTTTTAGTGAATTAAAAACATTCAGCGCAACCAATGTAGTCTGATTCCCAAATGACTGATTCTAGTGAGTTGGTTCTCTTTAGTGAATCAAAAACATTTAGCGCAACCAGTGTAGTCTGATTCCCAAATGACTATTTGTCTATTAGACTATAATGTCTATTTGACGTCTGCAATTATATCTGCATATTGTTTATATCTGCATATTGTGTTTGCTCATCTGCAATACTGTATGTCTAGGACATTTCATATCACTTGTCAAATAGACGTTTATTAGATGTCTTTAAGATGTTTAGGATTTAGAATTTATGTAAAACTGACATCTTAAAGATGTCTGTAAGATGCTTGTAGGTAGCATATGTTTTCCAGACCAAGTGATATTTAATGGACATCTTGCAGACACAAATGTGCTATCTGGGCTAGTGAGTTAGTTCTTTTTAGTGATTCAAAAACATTCAGCGCAACCAGTGTAGACTGAGTCCCAAATGACTGATTCTAGTGAGTAGGTTGTCTTTAGTGAATCAAAACATATATTGCAACCATTGTATCCCAATTCTCATTATCTAATTATTTGGTAGTAAAATCGCATTTCTTTTTACATTCTTTTTTATTTCTTACAAACATTAAAAGTATTGTTAAAGCAACTACATTAGGAAAAAGTTTAATTCTTTATTTATCTCCATCTTCATTCAAGAAACCACTAGTTTGAATTACTCAGCTTTATTTTAAACATTGGGAGCTCTTAGTAGAAGGTCAGTTGGTTGTCCAGATATTTTTACATGCTGAGAACCAACTTATGGGGGAGATCTTGAGTAAAAAGGTGAGGATGCTACGTTGAGAGGCCATGCAAGCTGAGCTCTTCACTTTGATCTGAGAGGTGTTAGATGGAGAGTTCAACAGCAAAATTCATGTCTCTCTTATGTCAAGTGACACATAAGTGAAGCATAATGACAATTAAGAGCAATTGAAGACAGGATCTTATACGCATCATTTCCTGTAGAGTGAATCTCATAGCGTGAAGTCCCCATCTGTTCTGAGATTTACTGGTCCTGTATAGAGATTTTAAGTCTAACTCACATCTGCTGTGTTAAACCAATGAATTAAGATTCAAGTAACGTACTTTCTAAATTTCAAGATGTGACCTAAACAGTCTTCTTCCACAGAATGAATTTTCTCCTTTCATAAATTTATGACAGTGTTTTATTTTCTGAAGCGATATGACCTGCTGCGGCTGCCGCTCTCATTTTGTGAAGCACAGTGAATCAATATGTAGTTTACCAGAGTCTGTTTGGTGCATGGATTTCACAACAATCATTTTTTAAATATTATGGAGTTGTAAGAGTTAAATTGCCAGCTCAATGCCATCACACAAGATGTCTACTAAAAAAAAAAAAGAATATTAAGACTAATAATAAAATACTAGACATTTAAAAAATGAAATGTAATTAAACACAAGCAGTTATCTGATTAATTATGGAGTCAGGATTGATTTCTTCATGGTTTCCAGAGAAGACTTTACAGAAAAGCCATACTGTTTCACATTTAACAGCTATTTTATCATTTTGAAATATTTTGAAGCATTTCCACCTGCTTTAGTAATATGTTATGTCACTGAAAATCTCCTGCGGAAATGCAGAGAGGAATTGAATGATGTTTTTTCCTCACCACAATCCATTGAAGTACGACAGCACTCCATTCTATCCTCAGGTCAAATGCTTTTTATAGTGTCGATAGAAATGTGTCATTGTAAAACAACATTTAGGTGTCGCTGTTTGTAACACAGGTCCGTTTCACGTACCTGATGTGTTCTGGGAAAAGGCAGCAAGCTGCAGGAAAAGGGAGACAAGCTCATTAAACTGGTCATCGGTGTCAGATCCCACGGTGAAACTATATGAGGTACCCCACTGAGACTGTGAGAGTCTATCACACAGACCAATTTCAGTCCTGTGAGAGGTTTCCTGCTTATCTTTGTCTCAGCGAGCGTGTGTGTGAATGAATATGTAAAATAAGAAAAGGAATAGAAAGAGGGAGTGACGAAAAGAGCAAGGGAGAGAGTGTGTGACAGGCCTCTGTGTGTCGCAGAGACAGAGTGCCAGGCGTTGACTCTCTCGGAGGCTTCAGGTCCTTCTCTCTCCTCATTAGTGAGCAGAACACCATCATGTCCCACTTCTCAAATCAGATTGAGGTTTGTGATGACCCTGAGGCTTTTAATGAGGTTTACTAAGCAGTCACCCCCACATTGTTTTGCTTCTTGTGGCTTTTCTCACTCTCGCATGGGGTCTGTTTCAAAATTCCTCGAGCTACCATTGTGATTATCTCTATGAGCAATAACTAAAATAGAACCTTATTAATGATTTGATTCATATGAAGCAACTGGTAAAGAGTTGAAGTCAAACACCTTGCTGAATCCATAAAATGTTAATGATTTTACCAACATAAGAGGGATCATAAAAAAAGTGTTATTTTTTTACTTAGTACTGACATGAATAAGATATTTCACATAAAAGACATTTACATAAAGTCCACAGCTGTGTTTTTTTTCCATGATAGTTGTTCATGAGTCCCTTGTTTGTCCTGAACAGTTAAACTCCTGCTGTTCTTCAGAAAAATCCTTCAGGTCCCACAAATTCTTTGGTTTTTCAGCATTTTTGTGGATTTGAACCCTTTCCAACAATGACTGTATGATTTTGAGATCCATCTTTTCACACTGAGGACAACTGAGGGACTCATATGCAACTATTACAGAAGGTTCAAACGCTCACTGATGCTCCAGAAGGAAACACGTGGCATTAAGAGCCGGGGGGTGAAAACTTTTTGAATTTGAATATCAGGGTAAATTTAACTTATTTTGTTTTCTGGGAAACAAGTATGTCTCTTCTGTAGCTTCTGAAGGGCAGTACTTAATGAAAAGAAATATGATATTTAGGCAAAATATGAAAAATGTACACATCTTCATTTGTTCAAAAGTTTTCACCCCTGGCTCTTAATGCATCATTTTTCTTTCTGGAGCATCAGAGAGTGTTTAAACCTTCTGTAATAGTTGCATATGAGTTCCTCAGTTGTCCTCAGTGTGAAAAGATGGATCTCAAAATCATACAATCTTTGTTGGAAAGGGTTCAAATACATAAAAAAAACCCTGAAAAATCAAAGAATTTGTGGGACCTGAAGGATTTTTCTAAAAAACAGCGGGCAGTTTAACTGTTCGGGACAAACATGGGACTTATGAACAGCTATCACTAAACAAAAAAACACAGCTGTGGATCATTCAGGTAACAACACAGTATTAAGAATCAAGCGTATGTATAACCTTTTTATAAATTCAGCTATTATTTTCTCTTATGTCTTTTATGTGAAAAATCTCAATCAGTTAAGTACTAAATAAAAACTAACATGCATTTTGTATGATTCCTCTTATTTTAGTAAAATAATTAACATTTTGCAGATTCCTCAAGGTGTATGTAAACTTTTGACCTCAACTTTATGTTTAATATATCGAACTGTAGAGATAAGAAAGAAAATAAAACCCCTTTTAATTAGCTTTTTTTAAAATCTGCAAAAAAGACTTTTTAAAACAAAGATTACAATAAAATGTAATTTCAGCCTTTTTACTCAAAAATGTCATGTTTAATTCAGTGTAACTTACTGATTCTTTGTAATTAAATTACAACTTCAACAATTACTTAGTGAAATTTACTTACATTTTAATTACATTTGTCATTGTAAACAATTACTTTGCAGTCAGTTTAGTCATTTCAATGCATTTTTTTTAATTGACACAATTGTCAGTTTCTAAAATTGTTCATTAAACTTGACATTTTAAGTTTTTACTGTCTCAGCTAGTTTGTAAGTGGACTTAAATGATTAGTTCACTTCCAGAACAAAGATTTACAGATAATGTATTCACCCCCTTATCATCCAAGATGTTCATGTCTTTCTTTCTTCAGGATTTCTCTCCATGTAATGGGCTTCAATGGTGCCCCCAAGTTTGAACTTCCAAAATGCAGTTTAAATGCAGCTTTAAAGGGCTCTAAACGATCCCAGCTGAAGAAAAAGGACTTTAACAAGAACTTCAAAATCACCCTACATCGCTGTCTTACCTTTTTTTTTTTGTAAAGGGTGTTTGACCTTTTTTGCACATTCACTTTATAAACATTGGGTCGGTACTTCTGCAGTGATGACTTTAAAGTTGGAGTAGAAAATAAGATAATAGTATTTATACGTACCCTAACTGTAATGGCCAGAAAAAAACAGTTCACACAGAGCTAGACAAGAGGAGCGTTTGAGGTTAAAAAGTATATAAATTGTAATAATAATAATTAAAAAATACAGATTTCGCTAGATAAGACCCTTCTTCCCTGGCTGGGATAGTTTAGAGCCTGTTTAAGCTGCATTTAAACTGCATTTCGGAAGTTTAAATTTGGGGGCACCATAGAAGTCCATTACATGGAAAGAAATCCTGAAATGTTTTCCTCAAAATTTCTTTATTTCTTTAATTTCTTAGTATTTGCCCCCTCAGCTCAACTCAACTCAACTCAACTTAAAAAATTCAATAACAATTTCATGTTCTCAACCTCACTCATGAAGACCGCTGCAGACAGAAGATGTTCGTCAGCAATCTTAGTGATGTGGTTCTCCATATACAAAGTAGGTAAGTAAATATATGTATTTATGGGTTTAATATTGTGTACAATTACGTATGTTGTCTAAGAAGAATACAAGTGTGGTTTAAAGCATCATATTTTCTGGTTATATGTAACGTTATGGCAGTTTCCGTTTTGCGCCACTCTGAAGCGGTTCCACGGTATTTTCCATATAAATATTATATTAAATATTCCCAATGTGGTACTGTGCATAGAAAGATAAATGTATATTTCTATAGATATGTTTATAAAATACAAAATACAGTTTGGTGTGTATTATTTGAGCCTACTTCTTTAACAGAGCGTGTGATGGAGCACAACAGACAACTGTAATGTTATTTTAAAAAATGAACTAGCGTCTTATAATCCCTAAAAGACATCCGTCGTATACATTATACATAGATGAAAAATTAAGGGAGAAAAAATAAGATAACTACTTGAACTGTCCCAATACCCCAAACACTCCAAAATACTGGCATTATAGCTCTTTTTAAAAAACCTAAAGCCAAAAGAAGGTTATACACTCTAAGTATGTTGCCTAGTTTTTGGAACAGTCTTTGCATTAAGAGTGTATCTGTGATTCCTAAAACGCTGCCTACAAAGACAACTATAATGGTTGTTGTTTTTCACCAGGGAATTAAAGTTACTGGTCATTGTTTCATCTTAGAGAACACATATGCCTGTGTCTTCAACATGAAGCCGTGTGCACATAAAATGTTTTTTTTTTTTTTTTGAACTCTGCCAGTCTACGCCCTTGTTTCTTTCTTTTGACTAGAGAGATGTATGGCTCACTATTTCTCATTGTTCTATTTGATCTCCGGAGACACAGTGTTACCCATGCAGAAAATGAGCAGAATCCTTTTTTTCCCTCCCACTTTTCCTTAGCGTAATGATGGCAGCTGCACTTTTATGGCAACTTGTCATCACCTGGATATCATTTTGCCAGGAACAGGCCTACATCCTAACTAGCCACTAGCAGTTCCAAAAATGTATCAACTATTCATTATATCCTCAAATAACTTCTGAACATAATTAACTTTTTTTTTCTCTTGGCCTTGATATTTAAAGTCTTGCTCATACTACACTGTAAAGCTGTCTCATCAGTCTCATCTTACTTCTTCGGGGGAAAGATAATTAATGTTACACCATTGTGAGTGGGTCAGCTGGCCACCAATCTAATTTACACTGCCAAAGTTAATTTCAGCACCTGTGTTGGGAATAATAAACCTCCCTCCTTAGTCACAGGTTGCTTGACCTTCTTCTCTTTATTTTATTTGTTGAGTTAGTGCCATTAGGTTATATCTGAAATGTTGCGGTGGACGCGAGAGACAGGTGGCCAGGGAATGAGCTGTTGCTTCACTGCTTTTCAATGGCTAACCTGTTGAAAAGCCCAGCTGGATTGATACTCAGGTGGATCTAGCATGGCTAAATTGATACCAGCACTAACTAACATAAACCAGCTTAGACCAGCATGGAAATTAGGCAGGATCTGGGAAGTTAGAAAATCACACAGAGGATGGAATCTCCACTTAGCATTTCTAGATGAAATTCTTCATAAAGTACACTAAAAATAAGGTCTGCACTGCATGTGGTCTTTTGCTTGAAATGCCTAACTTTTAAAATTGAGATGATGCTTAGCTTGTGTCCTCCTCAGACTGCTACTATACAGAAACAGAATTAGACATTTCGGTGGCTGTGTTGTACAAGAGGGAGTCGGACAGATCTGCTGACGTTAACGGAAAACGGCACTGTTAAAGGTACCCTTGACTCCCCAGAGCAGTGATTCTTATTCTGATTATGTAATTACTTTTAACAAGCTGCAGTGCCAACAATTTTCAGCGACAGGTGCAAGGTACGTGGTCATCTTATTTAGTCGTTGTGTTGTTTACATCCTTTGTGACCTCTGCTTTGTAAAATATAATGTAAAAGTAGTTTGTCAGCAATTTTGTAAATAACATATAAAAGTAATTCTACAGTCTTTACTCTGTGCAAGTACTTGGTCTGGTTTTACTTTTATACAAAACCACGAACAAACACAGCAGCACCAAATCCACCTGTTTATTCACTGCTTAAAACACATTGGATGTCATTTACTAACATGTAACATACATGTATAAACTATGTTTTCTCGCAGAAATAATGATTTAACAATATATTTTCACATAACTACATATGCACACAACATTTTTACTGGCTTTGACAATGAGTATTTTTTCTCAATCTCACTGCGCATGTCTGATGTGCGTGCTAGAAAACACGAGAGACGGAGAGAGCAGGAGCGCTAGAGATGAGGCTTATATGGATGTGGTTCTGGTGTTTTATGCAAATTACTACATACGTGGATGCACTCCGTCGTTTAGAATATAAACCGGATTCATCAGAACGAGGGTAAGAATAACCATTAATGTGAGAATGCAACTTGTTATGAATCCAAGTTTTGAATGTCAAGTTTTTCTGCGCATGTGCAGCTGATGTCAAAAGTTTACAAACATTTTGCAGAATCTGCAAAATGTTAATTATTTTACTAAAATAAGAGGGATCATACAAAATGCATGTTATTTTCCTATTTAGTAGTGATCTGAATAAGATATTTCACATAAAAGACGTTTACATATAGTCCACAAGCGAAAATAATAGTTGAATTTATAAAAATGACTGTGGGACTCATATGCAAGAAGGAAACACGATGCATTAAGAGCCGGAGGAGTGAAAACTTTTTGAATTTGAAGATCAGGGTAAATTGAACTTATTTTGTCTTCTGGGAAACATGTAAGTGTCTTCTGTAGCTTCTAAAGGGCAGTACTAAATGAAAAAAAGGTATTTTTTAGGCAAAATAAGAAAAATGTACACATCTTCATTCTGTTCAAAAGTTTACACCCCTGGCTCTTAAAGGAACACTCCACTGTTTTTGAAAATAGGCTCATTTTCCAACTCCCCTAGAGTTAAACAGTTGAGTTTTACCATTTTTGAATCCATTCAGCCGATCTCCGGGTCTGGCGGTAGCACTTTCAGCATAGCTTAGCATAGATCATTGAATCTGATTAGACCGCTAGCATCTCGCTCAAAAATGACCAATATTTTTCCTATTTAAAACTTGACTCTTCTGTAGGTCGATATGGCTAGGAACTATACTTTCATTTCGATGTAATAATCAAGGAACTTTGCTGCCGTACCATGGGTGCAGGAGGCACAATGATATCACACAGCTGTCAACTCTGCTGGCTGCAACTCTGCATCTACGCAAACTTAGTGCCGGTCACTTTCAGGCGCTGTGTAATATCATTGCGCCTGCTGCACCCATAGTACGGCAGCAAAGTTCCTTGATTATTATGCCGGAATGAGAGTATATAGTTCCTAGCCATATCGACCTAGAAAATCACAACTTTTTGTTTTCCGTCAGTCTTAGTACATGATGTAACAGAAGAGTCAAGTTTTAAATAGGAAAAATATCGTCATTATATATAGTCATTTTTGAGCAAGATGCTATCGGTCTAATCAGATTCAATGATCTATGCTAAGCTATGCTAAAAGTGCTACCGCCAGACACAGAGATCGGCTGAATGGATTCGAAAAGGGTAAAACTCAACTGTTTAACTCTACACTGTAAAAAATAAAAAACACAATTTGTTGAGTCAGCTTAAAATAATTTGTTACCCTGCTGCCTTAAAATTTTAAATTCAGTCAACTAAAATAAGTTTAGTCAACTTGAAATGTTAAGTTGTACTAAGTAACAACTTAGATATTTGTGTTTGCTAAACTTAACAGATGGGTAAGTAACCCAGCTGCCTTAAAATTTTAAGTTGATTCAACTCAAATATTTAAGTTGTCACTTAGTATAATTTAACATTTCAAGTTGAATAAACTTTTTTTTTGAGGTGACTGAACTTAAAATTTTGAGGCAGCCAGGTTACAAATTATTTTAAGTTGACTCAACAAATTGTTTTTTACAGTGTAGGGGAGTTGGACAATGAGCCTATTTTCAAAAAAAGTGGAGTGTTCCTTTAATGCATTGTGTTTCCTTCTGGAGCATCAGTAAGCATTTGAACATTCTGTAATAGTTGCATATGAGTTCCTCAGTTGTTCTCAGTGTAAAAAGATGGATCTCAAGATCATACAGTCATTGTTGGAAAGGGTTCAAATACACAAAACTGCTGAAAACCCAAAGAATTTTGGGAAACTGAAGAACTTTTCAAGAACAGCGGGCAGAAAAAAAAACAAAAAAAAAAAACATGTGGATCATTCAGGCAACAGCACAGTATTAAGAATCTTCATAAACTTTTGAACGGGGTCATTTTTATGAATTCAACTATTAATTTCTTCTGTGGACTATATGTAAAAGTCTTTTATGTGAAATATCTTATTCAGGTCAGTACTAAATGAAAATAACATACATTTTGTATAATGCCTCTTATTTTGGTAAAATAATTAACATTTTGCAGATTCTGCAAGATGTATGTTAACTTTTGACCTCAGCTGTAATTGAATTATACAAAATTATTAGTCAGTAAGTCCCATAGACCTTAGTCATAATTAATTTTTGACAGAAATGAAGGGAGGGCTAGAAGTACAGTTGTTTCATGGCATATAGCTGACACAACTTCTGTCCAAAAACAAAAAAAACTTTCAGTAGACAAAAATTCCATAAAACAGTTGTAAAATTACATAACGTAAGTTACATAAAAGTTGTCATCAATTACATGATCTAGGACTTTTTTATAGTACGTCCCACTTTAAAGACTGTAAGTCTGTCCCTCATAACCTTGTTTTCATCTACGTTAAACATGGCATCTAACATGATTCAGGTATATTGTATATTGAACTGAATTCTCTTTAGAGTACATACTGTGTTCTAACAGCAGAATCTGCATCAAAGCACTAGGTTTAGCTCTTTGAAAGGCTCCTTATTTTCATACTGCTTAGTTATGACAGCGTTAATGAAAACAAATGACAGTTTGGGTCACAAGCACAGTCTTGAGACACAATAAGTGAGAAAGAGAGAGGGAGGGGACACGAGACAAAGAAAAGAACTGTAAGAAGAAAAAGACACAAGACAGCAGAACAGTCTTATTATCTGGGGATATGTTACAACAAAACCATGTGAAGCTCAGCGCGGTTGTCTTCCACTATAACAGAGAAAAGAAAAAATGATAGAATGTATGAATATCACCCAGTGTTGTTTCAGTACATAAAAAGGGGAAACATGTTTTCACACTGTAATGATTTGACAAGATTTAACATTAACTGTATTCAGAATTAATAGAACTGCATTTAATAGTAATTATACTGTAGAACTGCTTAGAAAAAGTACAGCAATTAGTTACAAAATATAGTGGAAATCCACACCTTTAGAGTGCAGTGAATAGCTCAGTGTTTACAAAAGGACAGTATGTGAAGCGATCAGGCTTGTTCTGAGACAGTCAGAGACAAAAAAATCCACCTCTGTGATCAGAGAGTAACATTCTGTCCTGTTGTAAATAGGTAGCCCAATTTTGTGTGAGGGACCTGAATTGGGTCTATCATTATGACCACTGGTCATGACTGAAAGAAATAGAGAGCTAAAGATATTAAGGTCTAGACAGACATTGTTATCTGAATAGCTGCTGTAAGACACACAATATGAGCGAGGCTATTTTAAAAATTTTAGAGTCCAAGAGAGAATAGGAGTGTTTTGTGGCAAATAGATCAAACTGTTGTTTTTTTTTAGGTTTCTACATGTTTTTGCAATGTTGAGTAATGTTTCACAGACATATCTCACGAATTCTTTTATAAACAAAGTGTAGAAAAAGTGTAAATAAGAGATTGATTGTGCAGTGTAGAGAACTTTGTTGATTATAATGGAACTTTGTGAGATTGCGATGAACTAAGATGAGTGACAGTTTTTAATTATTTTTAACGGAGTTTGTAAATTAGATATTGATTTAATACAACAATTAAACAAAACGTTACTACTAAGTGACTTACATTGTCTGACTATAACGCTATTGCCTGATTTTGCACTATTTCGTCATCGAAAATAGTTTGAAACAAGTCAACTGAGCTGCACATCTACATTTAAACACATATACCGCTGTATTTCCATCAGTATACGATTCTACCATTAGTCTTTCATTTAATCTGTGTTGATGTGTTTTAAACTTAAGCCAGTTTTAACAATGCTTTCATTTGTACAAAGATATGTCTGCTTTTTTGCATCAGCACAGAGTTGCTTAATGATTTTTACGTTCTCGGCTACGGCAGGGTTACAGCCTACTTCCGGTCATCATAGCCGTTCCATTGGAAGCTGTTGCTTAAAGTCCCTAATGTGTGTTGGCAGTGTATGTACAAATCTACCCTATAATGATAAAAATCCATGCAGTGGTTTTTAATTAATCTGTAAAAATAATATCCCCTTTTTCAAATCGAGCCATTCTCAGATGCCTGTCGTTGTGCCATCACACCGACAGAGGCCGCTCCCACTATAGTTGATTGACATGAGCATTTTACCTCAGATCAGCTGTAACAGTCCGACCTCCATTGTTTCGATGCTGGAGCAGGGATGTAAGTTAGAGGTGCTGTGTTGCTGAATGTAATAATGAACGTAGTGGTTGTCATTTACTCCCAACATCTAAGCCGCTGAAGATGTGAAGGGAATACGCCTCCCGATCTACATATATCCGTCTATGTTCGCGCGAATCATTCATGATCCAGCTTCAATTACAGCAGAAGTGAGTATAAGGGTTTTTTATGAATCTTTGCGATCGCCTTTCCTAATAATGTGCTAGTCAGCAAGTTTAGCGGCTAAACGAGGCTAAATGTGGCTAAAGTAAACAGACTCGTCTCTCCACAGAGAGAAGAGAGGGGCGGGGCGAGCAGAGCTCATTTGCATTTAAAGCAGCCTCGACCAGAAAGAGATGATTTTTGAAGAGTTGATTTTGACAAGGTAAAAAGGGTGTTGTTTTACACAACGATTGAGAATTTTTAACCAAAGTATAATATAGACTTTTCATTAAGACCATAAAGAATCATATCAACTTGTGGAAAATGGGCATCCGATGACTCCTTTAAAGTATCTATTCAGTTCATTCAAATCATTTAATCTTTCTGTATTCAAAAATGTATATTTAAAAAACCTCATTAAACACTTTTGTGTTCTTCTGTGCCACCTCTGTAGTACAAATTAATTTTGTTAATACTGATTTCATTTGATGGGTAACTTATTCTTATTCTACTTGTTCTTAGTCTACTTAGTCTGTTGTTTTAATTAGAAATTTTAAAAAGCCTATAAAATATAATTTTTTTTAATATTTAATTTTTAAATATTTGACATAAAAGATGACATTCTTTTAATAAAGTTAGAAAAATGCCATTACCAAGGTAAAAACTAAATTCCTCTGTAAATCACTTTAAGGAGTCAAATATCACCTCATAATAAAAGGCTCATTTTTTTTTTTTATCAGATTTTTGATTATTGATTAGAAGGTGCTCCTGAAATTTTAACTGTGTGTAAAAAATTTAGGAGCACAAGTGCATCATGTTCCATCATGCTGGAACGGAATTGACACGTGTTCCAGCAGAAAAAAAAATCAGGTTTGTAATTACACAAAGGTGAGTAAATGATGACAGATTTTCATTTTCAGATAAACTGTCCCTTTAAGAATTAGTTCACAGCATTTGTTTCATTAGCAAACAGTGTTTTTCCCATGAAAAAGACCATTTCTATCTTTTTGAAATTGCAGGCGGATTCACTGTGCATTTGAAGACAATTCATACATCAATTCAGAAAAAACAAAAGGATTGTCATCACAGCCTCAAGGACGTGAGCAGGTTTGTTTACTACAGCTTTCGTATTTACCTAAGGGGATATAATTGAGCGCAAGATCTTTCATAATTAAAGTTATTTTTATTAAACCCTTGAAACACTCCAACTTACATAAACACTTGGAATCTGAATGGAAATGACCAGTGGGGATTCATATCTAGTAATTATCTCTTACCTTAAGGATACTGTTTCACGTCACATGACTGTTTAAATTCAAGGTCCAACGTGTTTTTTTTCTGACCACAACGTTTGATGATGCTGTTAATGAAAACAAATCAGTCCCACAAGTGATTATCAAACAGCAAGTTGAAGCCTGGAGGCAAATGAGGTTTATTCAGGAAAACAACCCTTTCTAACCCATTCCATGACGTATAGCTTTAAAAACAGTGCTCCCAAATGAAAGGAACCAGGAGGGACGGAAAATTGCGAACATCCTATTCAGAGGTCTCTCAGCGTCCACTTACCCAGGGTCATTATTGCAAACCTGCACACCGTCTACCAAGAAATAACAACGAACACAAGCGCAGATGGAGTACTGTGCTTACTCAGGGTAATTCAGTTCATTCTGGGAGCAGGCAAATTGCTTGGTATATATACTTACGCCTGTGTGTGTTGGTTTGTTTGTGCTACATCCTGTTCTTTAGCTGTTTTTGACATTTACTTGCAGGGTACCTTTAGACGCATTACTTTATTTGCATGGTGCATTAACACATTTAGCACAACGGCACTGCAGTCGCAGTTTAATATTTAGGACACAGAAGACTGTTGAAAATATCCTCCGAATTAGAGTGTTTTATATAACAGATTAGAAGCCAGGATTCGTGTTGTTTCTTCGGAACGATGAGTCAGAACATCCATTACTTCAGTAAACACTTTTGTCTTTTCTGCCTCTCTCCATCTCTCATTTTCTCTTTGAAAGCTGAAGATGCGGTACCTGCTATAAAATATGATGAGTGGGCGTTTCGGTTTCTACAGTTCAGCATTCAGACAATTTTTCAGACTGGGATTTTTGTTAATACTCATGTAAAGTGCAGGCTGTTCCCTTAATTGACTATGACTTGATTTAAAAAAAAATGAAAACAATACAGCCGACATGGCAACAGCTCATGATGAAGCCCACAAGAGCTTTAATAATAAGCTACTCATGTTGTTTACCCAATAATAAGTTGATTCAGGTTACTTTTCCATTATTTGGCCATGAACTGGATGCTGCTGCTTAATAAAAATACTACATATTAAAAATTTAATGGATTTTAGGTACAATCTTGGGCCGGTTTATATAAATATCAGACTACTGATATGGGAAAGTGTGTGTTGCTGAGAAACCATCATCATTAAACGAAGATGAGCAAGATTGACGTTTGGATAGTGACTTTAATGTCATAATTTTCGAAAGCCATCTCCAATTCTAGGTAGCAATAACTCAACAAATAGAGACAAGAAATCAAATGCAGCAAAAGTGTGACAGGTTGTTTTGATAATGCTACTCAATTCAGCCCCAAAGCCATTTTACATTTTAATGTGTTTAAATTGAAATGAGGGAGACAGAGCCAACACAGATAAACACAGATGTGGGGAATGAATCTCTAATTTAAGGAGCGGATTTAGGCAGGCAGCATTCATTAATACATTAAAAAACAATACAAAAACACAGCTGTTCACATACCACCTAGCTTCATCACCATCATGACTGCGATTGTCCTAATCACTGTTGTATGCTTGCTGTTGGTCAGAAAGTGATTTAGGCGGTGTTTTGCGTTTTTGAGGTTCTTGTGTGGGCGACAACGCTGATTGAGGCTGAATGCTCCTTTACTGCTGTTTGTAACAGCGCGGTGGGAGGCGAAATGTCTCAAAATGTCAACTTCAAAATTCCCAGGGAATCTGACACCCACTGCGGTCTGTAATCCAGGTTATTACCAGCCTTCACTCCCCCTTATGTGATTCATTTTCTCTTTTGGCATCAGTACAAATGGGTGGATTTGAATACAAAGCTAAATAAAATACTGCAGTGCAGAAGGGCAGAGAGGACGATCAAATCGTAAATATGATACATTGCTACTTCGTCTGTTGTAAATTCTGCTGCAATATGCGTATACCTATAGCATTTCAGATCTGTTGGTCTGAAAATGCAGGGAATTTTCAGTGTTAACAGATACGGCCGTGATAATTTTGTGACATGTATTAATGATCATTTCAACATCATGTCCGCCTACTTAATGCTTGATGTATTTTGTTTGCATACACATGCAAGATTAGACAAAATGGATTTTCTTTCTTGTCACATCAAAGCACTGATCTACCAGTCAGTGCTTCGCTTTTATTTTCAACCTTTTCAGTCTGGATAAAGCTTCACCCACTTCACTACTTGTTCTTGGGTTGCAAATAAATGAAAACTTTCTTCTGTAGACCCACGGACACCCACTGTTTGTTTCCTGACTGTATGATGCAAACAGATCTGGCAAGCCATATTCAAAGATCAGCAGCTTCAATCAAGTTGGCTGGAAATTGGAGAGTACCAGTCTGGAAGTGAAGTTATGTTTACAATGCATCAGACTGATGCAATAAGCACTTCTGAGGGAAAACTAATCAGTGAATTTGACAAAGCATGCCAAGTCTATTATATGTGGTCTCAAATATTTCATCCCCTGATGGTCGATGCTAAGCAAATCATTTGAACCCAAACAGCATCTTTCTCTACTGATGGTCATTCAAAAATAATTTGTATTCTGACTTCACATTTTTACTAAATTAAAGGAATAGTTCACCCAAAAATGAAAATTCTTTCATTAATTCCTCACCCTAATGTTGTTCCAAATCTGTAAGACCTTTGTTCAGTTTCACAACAAAAATTAAGATTGATTCAAGAGCTTTTTTATCCTGCAAAGACAGCAATGCTACCACATTTAATGCCCACAAAGGTAGTAACAATATTGTTAAAATAGTCCATGTGACATCAGTCATACAACCATAATTTTATGAAGCAATGAGAATACTTTTTGTGCTTTGAACTTTATTCAACAATTTCTTCTTTTCCATGTCTGAGTCTTTATTCGAGTATCACAACACATGCGTGTGGTGCTTCTGATGCAGAAGCTGGGTCATTCTATAATTAGGGGTGCATTTAGAATTTGACAGAGTGAAGAAAAAGGTTTTCCTGTTTCCCAAAAACGCAAAGATGATCTTACATAGCTGCTTGAAACAATCTATATTGTATAAAGTGCTATATAAATAAAGGTGATCTGTAGGAATATGTGCATAAAATATCATCTATGTTTGCTACTGTCCACCATGTTACTGTTACTGGTTAACAGTTGACATTTTTTTAGTGTTTTGGGCCTATACTCAACATGGAAGCCTAGAACTACTGAGCATATGGTATGTTTAGAAATATGTTTTCATAAACAAAACATAAGTTTTAGTTAAATTGTCTTTAGTTAGTAAAATTTTCAGCAATAATACTTGTGTATCACTGTTGACAGTCAATTAATCCATTCTTGACTAGTTTGCTAGTTGAACCAATATTCGGAGAAAGAGAGAGGACATAACTTCTAGTGTTTCATCCATGTGCTTCTAGAGAAAATATCATCATACTGTGCAAATAATGTGAGAATTGGACAAACCATTCCTTTTTTTTTGGGTAACTTAAGTTATATCACAATAAACACTTAAATTAATTTTTATTTGAGATCATTTTAATGTTTAAATACAGAGTAGAATGAGCAACTTTACAAAATTGGACAGCCCAATTTTACCAGGGAGTACCAGGGTTGTATGTGATATGAACATCATTTTTGAACAAAAGATATGGCTTTTTCAACATATAGTAGTGTGATTGGGAAAAATATAATTGTGTACTAGAAAATTAAGCATTGAAGCTTTACATTGATGAAAATATATAAAAAATATACTTCATGGACATGAGATGTACCCACAATTATAGAATGACCCAGCTGGTGTTCTGACAAACCCAAGAGGAATGTGTCATGGGTACTCGAGACATGCGTCGTGGTACTCTAGTTAGCACGCTTCAAAGACTGACACGGAAGAGAAAAAAGTTGAATAAAGTTGAAAAAAGTTGAATAAAGTCACCTTTTTTTTTCTTTGCACACAAAAAGTATTCTTGTAGCTTCACAAAATTAAGGTTGAACCACTGATGTCACATGGACTATTTTAATGGTGTCTTTATTAGCTTTCTGGGCCTACGTGGTAGTTGTGTTGCTGGCCTATGCAGGGTCAGAAATCTCTCGGATTTCATCAAACATATCTTAGGTCTCACAGGTTTGGAATGACATGAGGGTGAGTAATTAATAACTGAACTTTAACTTTTGGATGGAACTAACCCTTTAACATTTGTTGATCTCACTGTGTTTGAGATTTGTGTGTTGAAGTATACACCGATCAAGCCTAACATTATGACCACTGACAGGTGAAGTGAATAACACTGATTATCTCTTCATCACGGCACCTGTTAATGGGTGGGATATATTAGGCAGCAAGGTAACATTTTGTCCTCAAAGTTGATGTGTTAGAAGCAAGAAAAATGGGCAAGCATAAGAATTTGAGCGAGTTTGACAAGGGCCAAATTGTGATGGCTGGACGACTGGGTCAGAGCATTTCCAAAACTGCAGCTCTTGTGGGGTGTTCCCAGTCTACAGTGGTCAGTATCTATCAAAAGTGGTCTAACGAAGGAACAGTGGCAAACCGGCGACACGGTCATGGGCGGCCTCCTTGATGCACGTGGGGAACGAAGGCCGGCCCGTGTGGTCCGATACAACAGACGAGCTACTGTAGCTCAAATTGCTTAAGAAGTTAAAGGGTTACTCCACCCCAAAATAAAAATTTTGTCATTGAGCTTCATTCGTCTTTGGAACACAATTTTGGATTTTGGATGAAAACCGTGAGGTTTTTGGCTGTCCCATTGATTGCCAGGTAAATACCACTGTTAAGACCCAGAAAAGTATGAACGACATCGTCAAAATAGTCAGTCTGCCATCAGTGGTTCAATATGAATTTTATGAAGTGACGAGAATACTTTTTTATGCAAAAAAAGAATGTCAGCGTAGCGCCATTTTGGAGAGTGACTATTTTGACGATGTCTTTCATACTTTTTTGGGTCTTGACAGTGGTATTTACCTGGCAGTCAATGGGAGAGTCACAAGCCTCCCGGTTTTCATCCAAAATATCTTAAATTGTGTTTAAAAGACAAACTAAGCTTTTACGGGTTTGGAACGACAGGGGGGTAAGTGATCAATGTCAAAATTTCCATTTTGGGATGGAGTAACTCTTTAATGCTGGTTCTGATGGAAATGTGTCAGAATACACAGTGCATCGCAGTTTGCTGCGTGTGGGGCTGCATAGCCGCAGACCAGTCAGAGTGCCCGTGCTGACCCCTCTTCCATCGCTGAAAGCGGCAACAGTGGGCATGTGAGCATCAGAACTGGACCACGGAGCAATGAAAGAAGGTGGCCTGGTCTGAGGAATCACGTTTTCTTTTACATCACGTGGATGGCCGGGTGTGTGTGTGTTGCTTACCTGGGGATTGCATGTGGATCTATGTGGATGCTACTTTGATACGCACCACCCACCTAAGCATTGTTGCAGACCATGTACACCCTTTCATGGAAATGGTATTCCCTGGTGGCTGTGGCCTCTTTCAGCAAGATAATGCGGCATGCCACAAAGCAAAAATGGTTCAGGAATGGTTTGAGGAGCACAGCAACGAGTTTGAGGAGTTGACTCTGCCTCCAAATTCCCCACATCTCAATTCAATCAAGCATCTGTGGGATGTGCTGAACAGACAAGTCTGATCCATGGAGGCCCTACCTCGCAATTTACAGAACTTAAAGGATCGGCTACTAACATCTTGGTGCCAGATACCACAGCACACCTTCAGGCGTCTAGTGGAGTCCATGCCTCAGTGGGTCAGAGCTGTTTTGGCAGCAAAATCAGAACCAACACAATATTAGGAAGGTGGTTTTCGTGATTTTCGCCTCATTGCATCTCATTGCAATTCTTGGGTTTAATATATTCAGTATATCAGGCAAATATGTTTGCCTCTAATTTAGGCAATAATGCAATGTCATATAGTGGGCTTTGAAAATCAAACATGGTGATGAAAGAACACATTTTGTAGCTCCGTGCATTGCTAAAAACAATATATATATATATATATATATATATATATATATATATATATAAAAGAATTTGTAACTTCATTAGATGAACAAAAGTTTCACTCTTTTTAGCTGCTATACTGTAAAAAAAAGTGTAGTCTTGGAGCAATTTTCACCTAGAATTTTCAAGTAAATTTCACAAAAAAAAAAAAACAATAAATAAATAAAATAAAATAAATACCACACAACAAAAGAAGACAGGTGTGTGGATACAGTGTACCAATAGAATTATTTCTCAATTATTGAATATTTATTAATACAGTATGCTCTAATTGGGAATATATCTTTAATGACTAGCAGGTTTGACCTGTTTTAATACATTCAGCCCTGGTAGCTTAGATGATTTCACTAAATTTGCACCCAGCAATTAACCTGCTAACTGAAACCCAAAGCACATCTGTTCCACTCATCACGCTCACGGGGTAAATATATCGGCCACACTTTCTGAAATCACGCTTGGTCAGGAAAACGCGTGCAGAGTCGCATCCGACAGCTGCAAGGACGAATCGAGGTGAGGCCGAGCAAACGGAGGCTTAATCGTTTAATCATACCGTACCGTAACACTAAAAAGCATTGCACCGCATCCTATACACGTAATCTTCCATGCATGTCCCATTTGTATGCGACAAGACCTTTGCATCCCAAGGCAATGTGCTTTAAATAAGCTCATCCCCTAGCGCTGGGACTGCAGAAGCATATAACGGGAATATGTAGCAGGACACCTGCCCACGACAGGCACAGTCGTTAAAAATTGATCGCTCAGAACATGGGACGCTTCAGATGGGAGCTCTCCATGTGATTCAGTGAGTGCCTTTATCAGCGGCAGCTGCAGTTCCCCTCACAGACACTCACACTGCCTCTCTGAGCACGAGAAACAAGGACGTCCTTCTTTTGCCTGGAAACCAGAGATGTTAGGAACGAGCAGTTAAAGCCTCGCTCTATCATTACTGCTCAACTTTCATTTCTGAGGAGTTAATCAGCTTCTCGAGATATTTGAAATCGCCGTGCAGGTAATTATGACCTTTATGTGTGTGAGTGTGTGTGGAACGAGAGCGTTTGGCTTTTGCTCTATGTGGGATGGAGCGGGAGCTGTCCGCCAGCAATGGTGCTGAAATCAGCCTCAATGAACGAGGAAGTGATTTTGTTTTCGCCACGTATCAGGAACGGGAGTAAATACTAAAACGGGTAGTTTTAACGCATTTATTTGCGTAAGAAGGCACAAGGAGCACAGTAGCGTCCGAGATTCACTCGGACTTTATCAGTCAGCGTTTCGGTGCATTCGGACTATAAGCGTGTGGGTTTGATTCGGTGGAT
Organism: Labeo catla; assembly: GCA_012976165.1. NCBI lineage: Eukaryota > Metazoa > Chordata > Actinopteri > Cypriniformes > Cyprinidae > Labeo > Labeo catla. Next base: position 361,649 of record VONZ01000592.1, read on the forward strand.
GAGGGAAAGTTTACACACAGATTAAGGGATTCAGTCATGCGTTGTATTGTAAAATCCCTTATTCTAAGATTTACATTCTTAAACTCGATCATCATAATACGCCTTTTCTCAAATGTTATTACATATTCAGGTTGCAATGTAATGTTGCCATTCCCCACGAGAAGAACAAACGCTCCCTGCAGATTTACTTAAAATGTACACGATGTGTACTTGTCCCAGAGCTTGTTATTAACGCTATTTTTCCTAGTGAAGGTTAAGTTACGTGCAAGCACCGATAAGCCACTAACAGTACTCCGTGGTAATTTTACAACTCTGCACTTTGTGTGAACTGTATGCGAGGTATATTGACCTTTACTGTCCTTCATATGCCGCATCTTGTGAACTGATCGACTGGATAGTATTGTGTATCCTATGCAATCGTTATTATTACAGTCTTTATTAATGTTTAATCACATAACCTAAAAATGCCTTCATCCGTGACACCTATAATAAACGGTTTTGATACAGTCAAACACATTATTTATTATTTATTATTTTAAGGGTCAAATCAGGTAGAAATCGCTTCTTAGCGGTGAATAAAATTCTGGCATGCACTTTTTTTAAACAGTGACAGCTGTTTATACAAACTATGTTTTTGCTATTAAGTAATTGTCTGTTTTACATTGTAGATCTGGCGACAAAGGACTACTTGAAAAGCTCAACCTGAATGTAATATTTGCTTGAAGAAGGCAGGAATTAAAAGCCATCATCATGAATTTTGTTATGAAGCAAGCGTTGGGAGGTAAGTTTCAGATTGTCCCGTTTCTTCAAACATGACACACACAGAAGTCTCAGATCAGAAACTATACACTCATGCAGTAAGATTGCATGGCAATACAATCATGTTCAGTCTTCTTATATATTGCCTTGTATGTCATGCACTGCTCTTTATTTGCATGCACATGGAAGTGAACCAAGTGTTGCTTTTTTTGCTTTGGAGTAGTGTTTTCCTTTCTGTCTTAGTCTTGCATAGCTTATCTTTAAAGTCAAACAATGAGATTTAAGATAACCTCACAATTGTGAGTGGATAGAACCACACTATGGTGATGGATTAGAAAGCACTTGATCTTTTGGGGTGGTATTTGGTCACAGATAGAGGTCGTGAGTCTTTGCGCATTTCAAAATCTGCCGCAGTTCCCTGTTGTTTTAATGACAAAAGGGTTTGTTTTTGAGTTGGAAACAATTCAGATGTTTTTCTCTATTAACGATAACTTTTTTAATGATCCTTTTGTTCATTATTATTATTTCCATTTTAATTATTTTTGCAAGACATATTTTATATCCATGCAAGCCAGAATTACTGACTATTTACAATGTGCTCTGCCGAGCCTAATCGAAAAAGTAATAATTCCATAAATATTGGCATTAAAGGTCCAAACAGAACTGCATCATAATGTGGTTCATTAATCTCCTTTGCATCCATAATGAGGATTTTATCCATCTCACTCTGTGCGGACTTCCGCTCGTCAAAGCACTTAGCCCCATCAAGACTGAGATTGACAGTCCAGTCCCGGGGGGATATCACGAGAGCAGGACTGCGGCGGTTGATTAGCAGGGATGTGCTATAAAAAGGTGGCGTACGACCTGTTTCATTAACCAGCTGCTGGGTAAAGCAGCCCATGAGGGTCCTGCCCTAGTCCACTTGCACCATCGATAAAGAAAATGAGTGAAATCCACTGAGCTGTACGGAAAGGGATTTCACCCTTGAGAAGAGAGAGTGGTCCCAACTTTCCTTTCTCATCCTCTCATGTCCTTTTTTAAGAGTAGCAGTGCGTATCTAAGATAAATTGATCCTTGCTTAAGATGTTTTGGGGTTATTATGTTTTTAAAGATTTCAAGTCGTTTATAACTAGATTTGCATGTCCTGCAGGAATTACCAGAGCTTGCAAGGCAGCAAGAGAATAAGTTTTAGGTAAGCTTAGTTTCAGGCTTCGGTTCTGCGCAAATGATGATGACTCTCATGGCACATCTTGTTTTCAGTTGGCTGCACACAAGAATCGGCTATAAATGGTTAAAGTGTCCATATTATGCAAGTTCATAAATTTATTTTTGGGGGATGCTAGAATACATTTACATGTTTTAAAATTCAAAAACACATTGTTTTCCATTTTATACACCCTCTGCGTGAAACACTATGCCTGTAAAACCCATCTTTCTAAAAAGCCCAGACTGTTTTGATTGGTCGGCTGGCCCACTCTGTTGTGATTGGTGAGTCACTTAAAGCATATTCTTGAAATGTAACGCCCCTTACCATATTTGGGTTTCAGCTCCGAAAGGCTTTACTAGAAGCTGTAAACACTGTACACATCATAATTGATGAATTTTACAATACTGAATCAATACTGAACTGACCTGAGCTGAGTCATGACATTATTATATATAGCTGAATTGAGCTTGTTTCATGACTGATTCATTTTATAGAGTTATTGCACTGAACTGAATCAACACCGAAGTGAATTGAGCTGAATAATGACACTGTTGTCTTTTTAAAGCTGCTTTACAGCGGCTTTTGAATTCCTTTCATATTTCATGAAGTTTGCTTGATTGATTCTGTTATTTTCCTGTTTATGACTGTAAAGGTGCTTCGAAATATTTTGTATTGTATAAAGTGCAATATAAATAAGGCAGCGGCTATTTGCACTAAGTGCAAATTGCAATATATTCTGTTTACACAATGTAAATATAGCAGTATTTTCTAGCAATAATATTAATTAGGTGCTATTTGTACTACTTTCAGATATCTGCACCTCAGTATTGTAGTACATTATTAAACAGTATGTAATAATAATGTATTGAGTGTAAATGATCATTTTTATTAAAATTACTAAATGGATGCTGCCTAAAGCCCTCCTTACACCTACCCCTAACCCTAACCAAAAAAATGTGTGAGGTACTTTATTGTACACTTTTTGATTATTTCCTCAATTTTATTGAAAATAAATGCCTTTATGATCTGATATGTGATCTGAAAAAGGCTGATTCGAACTCGGGTTGATTGCATAAAAAGTTACCGCTATGCGCTTTACCGCCTACACCACTGGAACCATTGTTCTGCAGGTGTCTTTTATAATGTGACTAGCCCAACCATACATTGGTGGGTGGAGTTAGTGTAAATAGCCTCTGCCAACAAGACATGCTATTTGCGCTTAGTGTAAATAGACACTCCATATACTGTAAATAATGGTGAATTGACTTGGCTTACACAGTATCATATATATATGATAACTTTGTTGTTAATATTAGAAGTCTATCTGATCTCATGACAAAAATGTACCTGTGGGAACTTTTTCGCAAGACGTGACATACTTCACTAAACCAACACTAGTTGTTAAAACATCAAACAATTGTAATAATTTTTGTACACAGTTATGATTACGGGCCCATATGAATAACAATCTTGCTCGGTAGCTCAGCTGGCATGGAATTAGACTTAGGATGTGGAATCCGTGAGTACGAATCCCGTAAAAAACATAACTCACGATAAAAGCTGAATGATGAGAGATTAAAAAAACAAGCTAAAACGTCATAATTGCAATTGCGTTTTTACATCACGTTCACTTTTGTTTGTACTTTCGGGTAGGTTTAGGTGTAGTGCAGATGGTACATTATTTTAAAATGTCACGGAGCATTAGCGTTATAGCACCACTCAACGAACATTTTAAGTCAGAACTGCGGTGACATATAAAAAAACCAGTGTCACATAAAATATACCATATATACGTTAATCTGTTCTGGGGGGAAAAAACGCTCTTTTAGTGCCACTCAGCAGACATTTCACATTGAATATGTCACAAAATGTACATGGCGGTACATATTTCGCATCTTGCAAAAAAGTTCCCACAGTTATGTTTTCATCATGAGATCAGGTTGTTAGAAGTCTATTCAATTTCTTTGCCCACCCTATGAAAAAAAAAAAAAACTGGGCGGGGCTAAAGCAGCCAGTAGGCAGGAAGTAAGTAAATAATGTATTACTTGTGTGTGATGTAATGTAGCTAAGTCACTGAAAAATGGCAGGACTACAAGAGATGAGAGATGCATTCCCTTTAGTGTCAACTTTTGTGCAGATGCATAAACAGCTATATTGGTCACTGAAGGAAAGGTACAATCAAGAAAGCATTAAAATATATGCAAAGAAAACCAGGCCAATCATAATTCAGTATGCAAATTGATGCAGGAAAGAAAACCAATCCCCTGATACCAAATAAATGGAAGAGCTTGTATGTATTCACTCTAAAGCTTTTATTGCATCATTCAGATGCATCTATAAATGCATTACTATATTGGCCTATTTCAAAACTGCTGCTGTGGGCTTTTTTTTTTGTATGCTTGCAGTCTCCACCGTTGATTGATCCTGTAAATCATGGAACAGGCAATCTCCATTTGCCAGCGGCCGTTTTGACAGGCCCCCACACACGGTTCTGACCGACATTAGATAATAAAGCTCAGGCTGAAGCGAAATAATGGGCCTGTCTGGCTCAGTAAGAGATTTAGAGGCAGCGGGTCAGCATGTGGCGAGAGAGTTCGGCACTAAAGCTCACGGATGTAAGACTAATCACGGTTATGTGAGAGAAATCTCTTGGGCATCCCTGCAGCATCAGCCAGAATGCAACCCGAATGGGAGACCACCCCTATGCACACTTGCACTCTCACACTTACTCATCTCACTTTCTTGCTGAATTTCACACACATTTGCTCTGTTTTTTTCTATTTCATGTCTTTTGCTCAGTGCTGCACTTCAGCTTGCTTGGTTGGGGTTTAAAAGACATGAAATATTTAGTGATATCGATTGACTTCACTGGCACTATTGGATGAGAACAAAACTTAAACTGAATTGAGCTAAATAATGACACTATTGTCTTCTGTAGAGCTGCTTATAGCTGAAAATAAGTTAAATTTGCAACACTGGAAGGAAATGTAGCTGTTGATTCTGTTATTTTCCTGTTTGTTACTGTTAGGCTGTATTGTATAAAGTGCTATATAAATAAAGGTGACTTGACGTGACATGCACATACATTTTTGCAGCATTTCCCTGCTATAACCCTGATATTTTGACCACTTCCTCCTTTTCTCCCTCTCTTTGCATCCCTCTGGCTAAAGCAGTTCGGCAGAGTGGAAAGAAAGTCGTGCGTCGACTTGGTCAGCGTTGTTAATAAGCTTGACATGCCTGACTGTACTTAAATTTTTAAGTTTGTTTTCACAGATTTTCAATGTGCTCTCAGGCCTCACTGTATATCTAATTTTCATTGTTAATTGGGATGCTCACATGTGTGGTAAATTAACACCCGTTGTCATTAATATGCAGAAGCTGTTCAGCTGAATCCAATTTTAACAACTGCATTGAGGCGTTCGGACCTGACTCAGACCACCTTCACACTAGCATCAATGCTCTCGCACTTCCTGTGGGGTTTTGGCAGGCCACTCTGACAAAGGGTCATACATTAGCGTGGGTCACAGAAATGCTTAATCTAATCAAATGCCCCTAATCAAAAGCACAACGCAAATTTAAGTCAACTGAAATTAACTAAATTGAGTTCTACTGAATTGATGCCTTCATAAAACGGCACAGTAATTCCACACCATGGCTGTCACAGGGGTTAATCTGATTCACCTTAATAACAGAACAAATTAATCATGTGAAAAACAAGCTATTACTTATGTCACATTTTGCCATTTTAAGCTTCTGTCCTGTGTTGGAGCATTGAACAAAGCATTTTATTTGACAAAAATATATCATAAAAATTTTTATCCCTAAAGAAAACCACAAAATATGTTGATACTTTTCAAAGTACCACAGTAAAAACGTGCATCAGTGATCCTGAAATTTGTCTATCTATATTCCTGTGTAACTAACATGGGAAAATCAAAGCCTGTGACGTCAGGACGCCCAGCTATGGCGCAGCACCTATTGATTTATGTGTTGACCTATAAACGACTGATCACTTACGTTCAGCCGGTGTGATTTTTAACCATGTAATGCGAAGAACGGTAAATGCAGTGTGCTGAAATCAATACGCCAGCTGAGATAGAGCCAGGTGCTGATCCCTCCGCAGCAGGGTAGGAGGTTAAACGCTAGATCCGGCATTTCGGCTGAAATCAGATGAACATTAAAATGATTATAGGGCTTTTAGGAGCTCTTAGAGCCAAACTCATGGACTAATCTGACAGTCATCAAATTTTAATTGTAATGTGAGCCTCTAAGGTGAGTGAAGGGAGGGAAATCTGGTAGAGAAGGGGCAATAAAATCTAGGATGACCAATGAACTTTATTTATGAAGCATCCTCAAAGGGGTGTTTTGCTTTATTTAGCTAATTTCTGAGGATGATTTTGCCCTCAAAGTAACATGGGTCTTCAAACAGGGGTCAGCAGAAAATGTGAGATGAGAAATGGTAATATTTACTGGCTTTTTTCATACTGTTTTTAAAAAGCTGGTCTAAAATCATGAGAATTGTGAATATCTATTGACAGGGGAGTTTCCTCTGAGGAGGCAAGGGAAGCAGTAGCTGCGTTTCCATTCCCCTTCAAATTGCACAAATTAAAATTGTGAATTGAAAATGCACCTAATGGAAATGCAACTCCCATATATTGCAAAAAAGTTTTTACGCTCACATGAGGTGGTTTTTCAGGCAATTCCAAAAAGGAATATTTCACAAAACTGCAATGGAACATTTTTTTTTTTGCATTTACAGGTCACATGGCGTATGTAAAAAGTCATACAGTATGATCATTCTTCAATGTATTATAACCTCCAAGAAACGCTTAATATGTGGCTGCTTTTAAGTACAAGGGGCTTTCTCTGCCATTAATACCTACACAATTTACACCGATGCCGATGTCTGCAGCACACTATGACTCTTGACACGGCCACTCTAGTCAGTGCTTGTGTTTATACCAGTCACGCCATACACGTTTCAGAAGCGGTTCCCTGTGCTGCTTCTGTAAAGATACAGCATACGCCTCCGCGGCCATGTGAAGTTACTACTACATACATCTTTTCAAAATATAACATTAAAAAGTGTATAAATTGCTTGTTTTTCTAAAGAAACATTGCCCAACAGCCTCACCAGCAAAGTTACAGCGGGAGTCTGCATCTTTCTCGCCTCAACTTGCCTCCTAATCGAGTTCTAACAGACCCCCTAAAGTGTGCAGTGAGTTTGGTGGACGGTAATTGAGAATCAATGGGAAAAAGTCAAGTGAGAGGAGGTAGTGCCTCCATCGCGATATGATTGGATATGACTGGCTATGATCGGCTGTGATTGGTTAATGTGATAAAAACATAATGATAAAATGATAAAAACATTCGCAAATCAGTCTGAATGAACAATATAATGGAAATGCAAGGGTATTATCATATTTGGGGGCCATTGGCATTACATTTTTTTGAAAACCACTGTTCTACAGCTTTGTAAACCTACACACACATCCGCAGACTTTCCTTTCTTTATGCACACCTTCACGCCTGTTTTAATGGCTCTCTAGGACAGGATGCAATATGTTTTCCTGTCCCTCCTAAGAAACAGTAATGCTGTGAATCGTGCCTGACCTTAAACCTCTGAGCGGAACACAGCGCTCTCTCTGTTTCTTTCTCTCTCTCACTATCTCAGTCCATCTCTCTTTCGGGTCAGGATTTGACCACATGGTAGGACACATGGGCAGGTTCTCTGGCTGTAGGTTTCTGGCTCGGAGCTGCAGGGACTACAAGTGTGCAATGGCCCTTTCAGTTCCACACAGAGAAAACACCTGCCATCATGATACATATACACACACATATACATACCCACAATGCACTAATGCATGTATCAAGTTGACATGGTGATCCAATCATGTGCAAATGATGCCATGTGGACACCTTGTCAACACATCAATTCACAATCAATGTCCTTTAATTGCCAAGTCCCATGCAGTGACACATTTGCACACACACTCTTGTAAGCACACATACACACACAGACACAGCACAGATGGGCTCTGTCCCCAGAATGACCGGGGGTTAGATATCTGGTCAAGCTGCAGCCATTCATGTGTGTTATAAATGGATGAGTCATGACTTTGGACCAGCCGATGGTCCTACACGGTGCCATGGGGCTCTATAAGGTCTTTGCCAGTTTGACACGGCAAGCGCACTTTACAGGCGAAAAATGGAAGTGAAATGATCTTCATTAGTAAGCAATTCAAAAAAAAAAAAAAACATTTAGGAACAAAACAAATGAGATTGTCACTGAGTCATTCATTCAATCAATTGTTGGAGAAACGCTGACTCATTTAATAACAAAACAGGTGACAGTCTTTATGAGTGAATCACTGAATCATTTCAGTTAAATGATTTGACATTTTAAAACATATTTACCTTTTAAAAACAAAATCTACATATTTCTGAAAAATTTGAATGCCCATATTTTCTAAAACTCTATACATCCCAGCTACTAAAAGTGAAGGGGGTAACGCATTACAAGTAACACGAGTTACATCATCAGATTATTTTTTCCAGTTTTTTTCAGATAAGTAATGCTAATTGTTTTTTCCATTTATTGACTGACAGTTCTCCTGTCTGCATTCAGTATGTTAAATAACACAAATATCCTTCATGTATTTAATCCCGTTTAATAAACCATTGTTTTTGCTGCTGACCTGATCCAATTCAACCATACTAATAAACAAAAATGACTTTAGATAAATATATATTTTTTTTAATTGCAGAAGAGTGTTGAACTCTCTACTCCCGCAAAAAATGTAAGTGCAACATTACCTGGGTGTGTTTCCCAAAAGCAAGTATGGTCGCAAGTTCCGTCGTTACAAAAAGAGTTCAGCAAAACTTACTTAGAATTTAAGATATGCTGCTGCTGCACGAAATAGCATTTAAAATGACCTGTAGCAGATCTATACAGGTGGAGCTGGGGAGGTGGAGGGTTTCAGAGGAACTCGAAATGCAAAGACTCAAGACTTACTTGTGACTTGCAAAACAATGACTTGGTCCTACCTCTGGTTGTATCTACACCATTCATTGGGCAAAAAGCACCTTGCAACATATAAATTATATAAAAGCATAATCTTAATTCAAAAAAGTATTAGTATTACCTTCATCTCAAAATATAAGAGAATTATACATGCAGTGCTCATCAGTGTGATCAGTGAGCTCTCACTTTGTACCGTGCAGTTATTGATTCAGGCAGGTTTCAGTAGATCATTAGAAAGGTCTCGTTAATCAGTAATCATTATCACCATCATAAACTACTTACATGCCCTGAACATCCTTCATCTCATCCTAACCATTGGCATAGCACCTTTACAGCACTGTACAGCAAACTGATATTTTACTATCAGAACGAAATGAATATTTTATAAGAACCCATGTAAAAATTAGGCAATGCTCTCTTCCCGGTGCACACACATGGTCATTACTGCCTCGCCTGATATAAAAAAGTTAAAATAAGGAAAAAAGTGATTTAGTGCCTACTGATGTGGCTCGACATTGTCCAAATGGCCCCATTAAAACCTGTTTGACATTTAATTTCTTTGATTCATTACAGGCAACTCTCAAAGCTCTCTCTTCAACTGTTTCTTTCCTCATGCAGTCGGCCTAATATTAATCCAGTGTCATGATACCATTGTGAGGTTAATCTTAGCCATAAAACAGCCAAGCCCAGGGAACAATTATCATACTCCGTATCCCAGAGCTCCTCGGCGAAGATTATTATATGTCTGCCGGCATGACGAAAACTTTAAAACGTCCTTGTTTTAAGTCTTTTTTTAGCTACAAGGCGTCTGACCTAAATTAGAAATACTCAAGTATCGAAGTAGATCCAGACACAATAAACTCAAGATGTCCCTTGTGAATTGAACAGACACTAAATAAAATCTCAAAGTAATAAGTGAAAGTTAATTTCTAACACCCATAACGTTGCGTGCAAATTACATAAAGGAACCTCGGCAAGCAAAAAATAGGTTGCCGACGTCAGCTGTTAGATAACCTTGACGTGTCACGCTCTGGCGGTTGGGTCTCCGAGCTGCTATCCGGTATCCCTGCGAGAGAACTCCATCGCTCGCTGGCACAGGGCAGAGGTCTTTTGGCAGATACGCCGCTTGCCCTTGACCGCTGTCCAAAATGGCGGTTGCGGCCCAGCACGGAACTCTGGCAACCTTTCTGTCCCTAGCAGAGTTAATCCTGCAGCAGGCCTGGAAAGGTTGTGAGCCATTCCCTTTATGTGACTGCGGTCACAGACACTACTTTCTGTCGACTTTTTCTCTAGAGCTCATCAGTTATGACCCACAGGCTGGTGTGGAGGTCTATTAAGCAGTCTGGTGCTTTTGTGATGAACTACTAGACCATTTGTCATTGTGTGCGTATTTGATACAGAGTGTGCGTGTGAACGGCGGTGGACGTTTGGTCTGGGCTGACAATATCACCAGGTTATGTGATCACACTCTTTATTGGAATGTCTATTTCAGCCTCATTACCATAGAGATGGAGTCAGTCTTTTATCAGCAATACAGAAACATGCCAGAGTGAATGCTCATTAATGTGAATTTGTTGGTTGAGTCTTTTGTATTTGAAATCTCTCTTTCTCTCTTTCTCTCTATGATCTAGTTGCTTTTGGTTCTTTTTGGGTCCTCTTTATTCGAGCTGATACAGCATCAATACAGTGCACAATTTTAAATAAATACAGTGTCATATTGGCCTTTAAGATTAATATCAGTCAGGTCAGATTGAAGGAGTCTTATTCCAATTCTTGTGAAAGTTGTAATAAATTTTCTATGCCTTGAGTGGCTGAACAGAAAAGGGCTGAAAAGAACAAAGGCGAGTATCTACAGTACGTTTTGATCATTGTTAGCTATTTTTGGCTTCATGTTTGCTGGCAGATGAAGTCCAAGCAACTTCAAAAACAACATCTTGTCTCTAAAAAGCAACAGTAATCCCAAAGACTATCTATATTTACACTGCCCAAAATAAATAAATTTAAAACTCCTAAAAATCCTTATTAAAAATACACCTTTCATGAATTCTGTGCCACAAACCAAACTTAAAGGATTAATGAAATTTACTGATAATTTACTCACCCCCATATATCCAAGATGTTCTTGTCTTTCTTTCTTCAGTCGTACAGAAATTAAGGTTTTTGAGGGAAACATTCCAGGATTTTTCTCCATATAGTGGACTTAAGTAGGGATCAACGGTTTGAAGGTCTAAATTTTAGTTTCAGTGCAGCTTCAAAGGGCTCTACACGATCCCAGCCAAGGATCTTATCTAGTGAAACAATTGGTCATTTTTAAAAAAAAAAAAAAAAATCTATGTACTTAACCCAATTGCTCATTCCCACATTAATCACATTGAAAAGGTCATGCAGAAGTACCGACCCAGTGTTTACAAAGCGAACGTGCAAAGAAAGTCAAACGCCCTTTAAGAAAAAGGTAAAATAACAAATTAGGATGATTTTGGAGTTGGAGGAGAAAATGAGATGGCGTTTTTGGCCCTACCCTACCTTTTGTTCTTCGTACACAGACGAAGAACTAACCAAGTGTGATTTTTCCAAGATGATTAAGTAATGCGTGAAGATGTAGACGCTAAGGATGTAATGGTGCATTTATTCATACCGAAAATTTTCAGTACGTGTCTTTCGGTTTGGTACGCATGTGTACCGAATAATAACAGCATTTTTTTTTCAGGAAATTCAAACAATAAATGCAGTTTTTACAGTCTTTGATGTGGCATAAACGCCTCAGAGTGCTTCTGGGACGGTTCAGAAACATGCTGGTATAGACACAAGCATTGACTAGAGTGGCCGCGGTCAGCTCCGGTGGCTGTGTCAGAGCTGTATTGCGTCGCAGACTTGTGTAAATGGGGTCCGTTCAAATGGCAACGCGGAGCGCGAGTAAACATGATCATTTCTTCTTCTGTACTATCTAGTTTTAATGTGAATAAACATGTATGAACATTTCATGACATCAACAAAAGACGTCAACAAAACAGCATAGAAATAAAATGACATATAGCATTTCATTTACCTCAGGCAAGTCATCAGTGTCCACAGCTTGTTAGTTCACTAGCGAAATTGAGTGTAGAGAAGAGCATTTCATGAAATATTACACTAAATACTGATTATATTTTACTTTACCTGTTAGTCTTAATTATTTAATGTATGTTTAAATGAATCTGTTAAGAAACATGTTATGACAGCCACTGTGTAACTGAATATATTGTAACAAATAGAATTTTTATAATATATGTTAATTTAAACTACATTATGTGAAATTTACATGTTTGCATTCATTTTTGTTTTAAAGTTGTGTTATATTTAAAAATAAATAGCAATTAAATGTAATTTTTAGTTAAGTTGTTCATTGTAATCTTATAATGTAAAAGGGCTCTCTAATAGTTTAAAGCTGAGGTAGATTTTTTTCACTAAGAATAAATTAATTATAACTAAATATATTTAAAGAAAGAGCAACTTGTTCAGTAAACCACTGTTTAGTTTTCCCCCTGCTGTACCGAAATCTTATCGAACAATGACGTTAAAACTGAGGTACGTACTGAACCGTCATATTTGTGTACTGTTACACCCCTAGTACATGCGCATTGCAGAGCTAGTGCAGGACGAGCATTTGTGCTTAAAAAGTGTATACATTTTTGTTTTATTTTAGAAAATTACTTATCGTTTCGCTAGATAAAGCCCTTATTCATCAGCTGGGATTGTGTAGAGCTCTTTGAAGCTGCATTGAAACTGCAATTTAGACCTTCAACCTGCTGATCCCCATTGAAGACCACTGTATGGAGAAAATCCTGAAATATTTTTTTCAAAAACATTTCTTTTCAACTGAAGAAAGAAGGACATGAACATCTTGGATGACCTGGGGGTGTGCAAGTTATCAGGAAATTTTCATTCAGAAGTGGGCCAATCCTTTAAATGCTAAAATAATGATTGTTATCAAACACGTTTCCCAAATACTTCTACATTCTCTTAGCTGAGCCAGAAGCTGACATGTCAGAAACATGTTTAGACAGCGCCACAGAGCTTAAGTGTTTACACACTTCAGGAAGTCAACCTACGAATGGTTTATTTATAGTTGTCACTGCACATGAATCTAAGAAAAAAGGCGCTTTGACATCAGAATAATTACACACTTCGGCTTTACGGTCAACTAGAGTATATAAAAATGTCACCAGCACATACAGAAGCAAAAGCGTGATACTGTCAGTGGTTTCAGACAGAGCTGGATCCCAGCATTACCTCAGCTTCCACTGATGCAGACAGCAGGCTACGTCATTTACCATCTGTCAGGGGGAAATTCCTTCCCCCTCTTGTGAAAGTTGTAATAAATTTGCTTTGCCTTAAGTGGCTAAAAGGAGAAGGGCTGAATAGAACAAAGGCGAGTGTCTACAGTACGTGTTGATCACTGCTAGCTATTTTTGGCTTCATGTTTGCTGGCAGATGTTCAAACGACTTAAAAAAAAATCTTGTCCATGAAATACTAAAGCAGCTGAAAGATGTTTTTATGTTTACATGGCAAAAAAACAAAACAAAAACAAAACAAAACAACACAAAAAATATATATTTTTTACATTCGTGATTCAAATCTATGAATCCCAAAGCATATAGAGAAAATAAAAATGTTCTATTCAGCATCTCTCACCACTTCCTCACCTGGTGTTACACACCCACTAAAATCTATTCCAGGAGAGAGAAAGAGAGCGGCCTTGCTTTTAACAAATGATGTATATGAAATTGTGCAGCATACGCAGTCACTGTGGTCCTGTGACACTGGTGGAGAGTTATGGCCCACATTGACGCCATTGCAAAACCATTCATCACCGTGAGCTTTGCGCTGTGAGCAGCCTTAGGAATATAAAAAGGGAGTCCGTGGCCTCCAAACGGGGTTATGTTCACAATAACACCACGGCTGCAAAAGGTTGCATACTTCTCAAAGCATGTGCTTTTAACATATTTTAAAGCTTTCAATAAGCCACATGGAGTTATACATCAAACTTTTCCATTTGGTGATAGGTCAAGAATTATTAAAGATAATTATGTGATTTTTAAAATTCACTTTGCTAGAAAAAAGCAGCTTTTGTGAAGGAGTTTTTTTTTTTCTCCATTCGAGTTGAAGGTCTCAGAGCAAATCTTGTGTTTCGGTATGCCTTCAGAATGGCACCCACATGGTGAAGGTAGGCGTCAGAGAAAAAGGGAATAGTGGGCGTCTGGAGAGGCCTCTGCTGACCCACCAACACTTTACAGAGTCCCTGCAGAGCTCCGCCAGAAAGCACCACCTCCATCTAAACAAATGCATGCAGCCAGTACTGAAAGCCAGGGAGAGCAAAAGCTGCCAAACACACTTCTTCACTTACAGTTGACTTTTGCTTAATGCCTGTCTTCTGAAAGCTGCAATGATTTATAGCCTTACTTTTATTATTATAGCACAGTGTCCTACCTCAGATTTTATAAAAAATGATACAAATCTACTTCCAGACCAAAAATCTCATTTTAGACTCATTTTGGCATTCGGTCTTGTTGCATGTGATGTTAATTTGGAAATTTAAAGCAGTGTAGGGTATCAGAGCGAATCAGACAAATAGAAGATTCGATCAGAACACTTGGTTGAAACCAAAGAGCCAAATTCCACAAAGGGGCCAGGACCACGTCATAAATCTGTCCAGGAAACCCTGGCGCCAGCCAGCCAGAAGTAAGCCTAACCAACCAACTTTCACAGCTTTGAACAACTTGCAACATTAAAACAAGAAGAACACAATTATTGATAATCCCAATTCAGGAAGGAGATTGTCAATATTGGGGCGAGAAACCCAAGATTAATGGTCAAAGATGCAGCACATCAGGACCATCACATGAGGAAACTTTGTTGGGTGGTGCTCCCCCACCCAAGACAAGAACCAGACCAAGTTCCTTCTAAATTCCTTTGTTCCTTGGAACATGCCCTTAGTTCACAGAATGGCAGAGACTGTCCATTTTACCTAAATATGCACCAAAATGATGCTTAAAAGGACTTATGAATGAACATCAGACCATTGAATAACTCCCTACTATGTATGTCACCCACACATTTGTCTATTATGTTCTAATCACTCGTTGTGTATGTCCTTTTTAATAACTATTGAATAGCTTAAGGGTTTATATTCATGTTTGGTATGTATGAGTTTGAAAATTCATGCTTTGAATGTTTCCACCAATCAATTCATTGTCAAATGCGTTGTATTCATGTTATAGGAATCATGGCTAAATTATACTCTGCAAGAGCGGGAAAATTCTGACCATGTGACTGATAAGATAACGTGCTGATTTATGTTTTGGGAGGAGAAACATAGCAATATCCCGAGTTAAGACAACATCTAATTGGTCAAGACACCATTTTGGGATGTGTCCAAAGCTGAGTTTAAAACCACAGGACACCATCAAATTTTGCTTTTAGTTTGGGCTTTTTGCTATTTCCATCGCTCCTAGCCATGCTTTTAGCCGTTGCTTTTAGCTTTTAGCTTTTAGCTTTTAGCTATTGGTCTTCGCCATGCTTTTTGCGTTCTTTGAACGTTTCCTGGCTTGCACGCCAGCCACTCCTCTAGTGAAAACATGAGGAGACCGTCACATTTCTTTCTTTTACTTTAATCTTTTCTTTCCGTTGAGAGTTTCGTGTTCTAAGTTAAGTTTTGCCGCTAAGCCGTGTCTCAGACTTCGTGCCCGCCTCAAAACTTCAACCAGCGTACACAACTCCATCCTCCAGCCAACGCCCAAGACATCACTTCCAATGACCACGGACTTCCAACCAATCAGCAACCTTGGGGAACCCCTTTCTGCAACGACGTCATCAAAGGAAACCCCTTAACACAAAGGCAACGCAAGTACAACCTCCAGATTCTAGCTGAACTGGTGCACTTAATATAAAGTTTAATAACCTCATTAAGAAACTCAACGCGAGGGTTAATTAAATGATTGATGGTTGTTCAGGTCTAAGCAATTGCATATACTTATGCTATAAACTTGGGATTTCACATTTTCACTCTTCTAAACTCATTCTTTCCTCATCTCTCTCTCTTTCTGCAACTTGTATGAATGTGTGAATGCGCGTCTATGTGTTAGATTAGTTTATATGTCTTAGGTTTTTCCAATAAATTCCTATTCATATTGAAAAGAGAAGTATCTTGTGTTTTGTGCTTATAAATTAATGTCTTAAACTGCCGACCTTGTTACCGTGCTAAGAAATAGTGTTTTCACTATATTTTTGATATTAGTATCCAGTAGAGTTGATGTTATACGGCTCGCTCAATGAATCACTGACCGATTCATTGATCCGCTGTAAAACGGAGATTCTGTTCAATCTTAAATGATTCCCTTTGAGCAAAATTGACTTCTGTAGATCCCCTACAGTATAATGGTGGAGAATGCGGGCAGTTTAATCTAATTTTTAGGCATAAACCAAGTTATTTCATCTTTTCTATTGCTGCGGATGAAAGATGAGAAACTTCTGAGTCGATACGTGTGTGTGACGTAAGCAGCGCGCGGCCGCTTGAATGACTGAACGCTTGAATGCATGAGCGCAGAGAAGGCTGCAACTCGAGTTCGCGCCTCTCTTATAGACTGTAGTAAATGAATTCAAAGGTAAGATCTGAGATCGTACAATAAGGTCGAAATTGAGCGTGTTCCTCATTTTCTGTAATGCCTTGTTTATAGCTGAATTGATGTCATTGCGTGTTCCAGTGTCATTCAATAGCTATACTCCCGACCAGGGAATCTCAGTCACCGTTAGCTGAACAGAGCTAAACTGCAGTAATTCAAAGGGAAATAAATCGACGGATAAAAATAGTTTGAGCGTGTTCCTCAATCTATTTCTAAGGCCTTATTGTTCATAGATTGATTGTCAGTGCGTGTTCCATTGCCAATTCAACTATGCTATTCGACTCCCTGGGTTAAACATTAGAAATAATGCTTGCCTGTTTGTGTCTGTTCACTAAGTGAATTTAAGATACATATCTCGTGTTACACTACGTGTGTGATCTGAATGGGAGTGTTTTAAAAGCTTGATCAAGTAAAGTTAACTTTGAACCAACAGCGAAGAAACCCTGTTGTGTTGTGTTTACGTGCCCAGAGAAATTGACACGTAGATTTACGATCCGCCGAGATCGATATCCTTGTTTCCCCTATTGTAGCGCCAAGCTGTATTTGAATACATTTCAAATCTAACTCTAAACGAACTAAGAGTTAAAGCGCCACATCGCAAAACCAACTAAAAGTGGTGTTATTTGTACAGTGTTGAAATGCGCCGACATTTCATTTAACATGCTTAACTGTACTTGCAATGCAACATTCATGTGCTTAGTCCACTAAAGTTTGTTTTGCCATAGTTACGATCGTGACTCGGAAGTCTTAACCTACTTCCGGAGCAACTCTGAACTGCGCACGCGCAGCACGTCGACGTCATATGTAAACAAACTCTACGGTGTTGCTAAGCTAACGAAACTGTTGTGTTTACATTGAAATCTATGCTAAAGATTAGCCTCAAAGGTTAGCAGTTAGCATTAACATCTACTGGTTGTATACAGTGTGTTTGGGTAAAGCTAAAGTGATTTAACCCTTTGAACATCTTAACTAATACACCAGTTGGTCTCTTTCTATTTCTTATTTCTCCAATTTCTCACTTTCTACTACTTATTTGCATTTTACTAGAAATGGAAATACTGCTCCACAATTATTAATTGTGCCAAATTCAAATTCAATTTATTTGGAATCATTCAGATTTCCTCATCAGGTCATTTCATATGATCATTATTTCTAGTATTCTTTTACGCCTAACAGTTAATCATTGTAGGTAAGAATGAGCCTTGAACTTTGAAAGTTTAAGTAAACTTATTCTACCTAACTGATTTATAACCCTTACTAATAGATTCTATTCAGAATCGCACTTACTCTTATTGCGTTTTACCCTTCCTTCTTCCTGTTTGGCTATACACTTAGCCTCTATATTTATTTATTGATTTCCTCTTTCATTTAATTCCATTTTGATTATTTTGCCATTTATTACTTTCAGTTCCACTTTATCTTACCTCTCTCTTTCCTCCTGGTATCCTAGTTCGGGAATGACACACCTGAGCCCTTAACAGGAGACATTGTTATCCCTCGCTACAAGTTCGAATAAATTAGGAAGACAACTCTCTTTCACTCAAATTTTATTGTTGTTTCATTAGTTGTACGGCAACTATTAACAACGCTATACTCGTAGTTGGGCATAACAGCAACACAGTCTGTGAGTGGACCAGATCTACTCTCCTTTCTTTCCTTCTACACAAGTCTCTCCTGTTCTCTTCTGCTTTCTTCCCTCTTCACATTTTTAGGGACCTGTAAGAACCATCAATCGATTCTAAGTGAATGAAATAAACAATCTTGTCGAAGACGAATCATCCTTATGAATTTGATTGTAACCAAACCCTCCTTCGTTCTTCCTAACCTCCCTGCCTTTTAAAACGCATTTCAAATTTTTGCATCTCACCAAACGCTGAGATCAATTAATAGAGATAAGTGTTGAACAACCGTCGCTTTTGAAGCATCCCAGGTAGGCGGTCCAACTGTAAGGTGTACGGTGTCAATCCTGTCAGACTAAGAAAAGAGATATCAACATTATTATTGTATTCTTTTGTCTCAAACAGAGATATAATAATATTGTTTACCTTCTTGATAACAAAATCTAATCGAAAAATTCCCATTGGCAAAGGAATTGATTTATTACACTGAATTGTGTTTCACCTTTCTCTCTTTTTCCTCTTCCTCATTAGAGTGACGAAGTCTTCACCTCCCTAGTCTGCCTAGACACCTTGAGACCAACACAACCACCACTATACTTCACTAGTGGTTCACAATCACTGACCCAACATTTAGTTGTCCCACCACACATAGGCTTCTACACCACACAGATCTGTGTCAGTCCCTCTTCTCCTCAGCGCGCCAACATGCCGCAGACTGCAGACCCCATCGCCCAAGGGGAAGATGTGAACACTTGGCTGAGAGGCATGACAGAAAGCCTCACCCCCAAGACCTGTGAACTGTTATTATTTCTAATAATAATCCTAATCCTGAGAAGACTCCTGACACATGATTCAAGCCAGAACAACAACCACGAGGAGCTAGTCAAGATCACAAGCTCCCTAAGCTATGCCTTCACAGCCCAGCTGCACCTGAGCGACAAGCACATCACCCACCTCCAAGAGGAGCTGACACGTGCCCAAAGCCGCATAGACAAGCTGGAAGTGAAAGTTCAAGATCAACTCAAAGCACCCAACGAGAGGGAGCAGGAAACAACGGAACAAGTTAAGAAGTTCCAAGCAGCCCTGGCAGCAGCTCAACGTGACCAACAACAAGCAAATGCTGCCCAGAAAGACCTGGTAAACAGACTTCAGTATGCCGAACAGCTACTAGAGAAAGCCAGGAAAAACATCAGAGACAAGAATGCTGAAATCAGTGCTTTAGAAGACCACCTTGAAAAGTACGGCACTGAAATTGACAATCTGACCCAACATCTAGATGATGCCAACGACGAGCTCTGCATGGTCAGAAAAGAACTCAAACAGGCTTATGAACTGAAACATCTCTCAGCCTCACCACTGCTGAGCAGAACAGACTCTCACGTCCAAGAACTGGCATCCAATGAAAGAAGCGAAGAGCCACAACCCAAAACCTCACCTGCCTTCGCCACAGAATTCTTTCCTGTCCCCGAAAGAACAGACCCCATCCAAGCAGACCTTCAAGCTGCACATGGGATGACCATCAAAGACCTAAGCAAGCTGTCTAACAACATCTGCAAGTTCAACCCGAACTCCAAAGAGAGCCACGACATCCAGGCTCACCTGCAAGATATCGACTTTCACCTGGAAATGAGACCTCATGTGACTGACAGAGACAGGTTGTACCTCCTAAGAGCCACGTCAAGTCCCGAGGTACGAAACTTCCTAGATCGACAACCCAGTCACACAAAGTCAAATTACCAGCTACTTCGTGAGGTCCTGATTAAAGAGTTTACAGACCCAGAGTCTGAATATGGACTGTTAACTGCTTTAGAAACCAAACAAGGTCGACAAGAGACTCCACAAGCCTACTACACCCGGCTCCGACAAGCCTACTTTGGTGCACACAACAAACCTGACCTTGAAGAGGATGTGAACTTCAAAACCCTCTTTCTAAAAAATCTGCACCCTGGAGTCGGTCGTCATCTAGGCGTCATGGCCTGTCCTCGCTCCATGACTATCCAACAGTTGCGTGACCTAACACAGAAGGCCTACAACAAGCAAAAGATGGCCTTAAAGAAAGGTAACAAAACACCCACACTCTTGAACTCTGTCACCAAAGACTCAAGCCTTGCACTGGATGACACCCAGTGGCATCACGACACCAGAGTCCTCCATCAAGAGCACAGAGAACGTGACCCCCATTTCCACGACAGCTATCAGCCCAGCCGCTGCGAAAAGCCATGGGACAAGCTACGCTTCTCAGAAATCCCGAAAGAGAGGATCAACTGGAAACCTAATTGGACGTACAAAGCCAATCAAACGTCTCGTCCAACTAGAGTGGGTAAACGACGACAAAACCCACATCAGCACCACTCAGACATCCATGGTGCTAAGTATCCACAAGAACAACATGGCTTACCATCAGAAGACATGGAACAAGTCATGAAAGAACTGAAAGAGTTCCTTGAAAACCAGCTAGACACAAATGACTAGAAACATGAGTCATGTTCGCTGTGACCAGCGACAGAACGGAAGGCCGGCGATCACCTGGTACACCACCATATCAGAGATGACAATCACCTGTTCATCAACCACCCAGAACGAGCAAGTCTCTCACGGCCCACCGTTGATGTAAACCCTGAGGTACCAAACAACATCACCTCAGTCACTATCAGTCACTAAGAAACTGCTAAATGAACTTCAACTCCAAGAACCACATTCATGTCTGTGCAACAGCAACCACCAAAGCACAGAAGGTCGGAAGGTCTGCCACAACCAGAAGGCATCACAAGAGGAATGCACCATAGGAGACCACGTTTGCATCCCAGCTTCACACAGCCATGCCAAACTAAACCTCCGACTGTCTGCTAAAGAACTTCCTGCCTTGCTGGACTGACCCCCATGAGATCATGGACACGCCCTCATCCAAGCCAAGGATGCAGAGAGCCAGTCTTCACTGACATACAAGAAAAGGGGGGAGCCAAAACAGACTGAAACAGATCTGACCATACACTGCACTACATCATTAACACACACAACATAACTACGTCTACTGATAACACATTCAACCAACATATTCTTCCCACAAGGAGAATATTCAAATCTTAGCTTAACGTAGTTTACACCCATCATGCAGGAACATGCAATTATCCTCACCACAGGTAGAACACCTGACACTAAGTCAAGGTACATGGCACCCTAGCTGCACACAGCATCCTAGCACAACAGTAGTTGTTAGCCACACTAGGAAAACCCGCAGCTCCTTTGTTTTTGTTTGTTTTCTGTGACCTATCCCTTTCCTTTCTCTCTTTCTTTAGCAGGTGAAACTCCTAGCCACCCCACTGGGGTCAAAGGTCTGATATTAGGATTGACTCGCCACGCCTAATATCCACAAGCCACTCTAAACTGAATGGAAGCCAAAGAGCTCCATGCCCGATAGGTCAAACCATTTTACCACAAATGATTCACCAGAAATCAAAGGTGAACATTTCTAAATTAAAACCTATAAGAAACAAACAAATTTTAATTGCAAAATTTGATCAAAGAATCAACCTACCAAAACAAATTCGAACAACAATTTCTAGATTGAACTTGACTATTCTCAGTGTACTAAACTATGCTGGCTAGTTAAATGTAAGTGACTGTACCATAAATAACCTAATGCCCTGCACCAGTACAGTAACTGTCCTGGAGGTGTTGTCTTGTTGTTTGCTGTGTTGGTGTCTGCTTCTTCTGCCTTTGTTTCTCCAGCGCTCGCCGATGTCTTCATCAACCAACACATCGTCGACCGAAGGGGGGATATGTAGGGTATCAGAGCGAATCAGACAAATAGAAGATTCGATCAGAACATTTGGTTGAAACCAAAGAGCCAAATTCCACAAAGGGGCCAGGACCACGCCATAAATCTGTCCAGGAAACCCTGGCGCCAGCCAGCCAGAAGTAAGCCTAACCAACCAACTTTCACAGCTTTGAACAACTTGCAACATTAAAACAAGAAGAACACAATTATTGATAATCCCAATTCAGGAAGGAGATTGTCAATATTGGGGCGAGAAACCCAAGATTAATGGTCAAAGATGCAGCACATCAGGACCATCACATGAGGAAACTTTGTTGGGTGGTGCTCCCCCACCCAAGACAAGAACCAGACCAAGTTCCTTCTAAATTCCTTTGTTCCTTGGAACATGCCCTTAGTTCACAGAATGGCAGAGACTGTCCATTTTACCTAAATATGCACCAAAATGATGCTTAAAAGGACTTATGAATGAACATCAGACCACTGAATAACTCCCTACTATGTATGTCACCCACACATTTGTCTATTATGTTCTAATCACTCGTTGTGTATGTCCTTTTTAATAACTATTGAATAGCTTAAGGGTTTATATTCATGTTTGGTATGTATGAGTTTGAAAATTCATGCTTTGAATGTTTCCACCAATCAATTCATTGTCAAATGCGTTGTATTCATGTTATAGGAATCATGGCCAAATTATACTCTGCAAGAGCGGGAAAATTCTGACCATGTGACTGATAAGATAACGTGCTGATTTATGTTTTGGGAGGAGAAACATAGCAATATCCCGAGTTAAGACAACATCTAATTGGTCAAGACACCATTTTGGGATGTGTCCAAAGCTGAGTTTAAAACCACAGGACACCATCAAATTTGGCTTTTAGTTTGGGCTTTTTGCTATTTCCATCGCTCCTAGCCATGCTTTTAGCCGTTGCTTTTAGCTTTTAGCTATTGGTCTTCGCATGCTTTTTGCGTTCTTTGAACGTTTCCTGGCTTGCACGCCAGCCACTCCTCTAGTGAAAACATGAGGAGACCGTCACATTTCTTTCTTTTACTTTAATCTTTTCTTTCCGTTGAGAGTTTCGTGTTCTAAGTTAAGTTTTGCCGCTAAGCCGTGTCTCAGACTTCGTGCCCGCCTCAAAACTTCAACCAGCGTACACAACTCCATCCTCCAGCCAACGCCCAAGACATCACTTCCAATGACCACGGACTTCCAACCAATCAGCAACCTTGGGGAACCCCTTTCTGCAACGACGTCATCAAAGGAAACCCCTTAACACAAAGGCAACGCAAGTACAACCTCCAGATTCTAGCTGAACTGGTGCATTTAATATAAAGTTTAATAACCTCATTAAGAAACTCAACGCGAGGGTTAATTAAATGATTGATGGTTGTTCAGGTCTAAGCAATTGCATATACTTATGCTATAAACTTGGGATTTCACATTTTCACTCTTCTAAACTCATTCTTTCCTCATCTCTCTCTCTTTCTGCAACTTGTATGAATGTGTGAATGCGCGTCTATGTGTTAGATTAGTTTATATGTCTTAGGTTTTTCCAATAAATTCCTATTCATATTGAAAAGAGAAGTATCTTGTGTTTTGTGCTTATAAATTAATGTCTTAAACTGCCGACCTTGTTACCGTGCTAAGAAATAGTGTTTTCACTATATTTTGGATATTAGTCCAGTACAGAATTGGTGTTATACGGCTCGCCAAATTAATCACTGGCCGATTTATTGGTCCGCTGTAAAACGGAGATTCTGTTCAATCTTAAATGATTCCCTTTGAGCAAAATTGACTTCTGTAGATCCCCTACAATGTATATTATCCCTTTCTTATTATAATCTTAATTCAAGTGATAAAGTCTGACAGTAATCAGTGTTGAACGCTACCGTAAGTTTAACTCTGCCTGCTTTAAGTGTTTCAAAATGATTAACAGTTGAAAATATTAGAAATTTAGAAAAGTAATCAAAAAGTAATTAAAAGTAATAAGTTACATTACTTTAATAAAGTCATTGAAAAGTTACACTACTTATTACATTTTAAATTGAGTAACTTGTAATCTGTAACCTATTATATTTCCAAAGTAAAAAAAAAAAAAAATATATATATATATATACATATATTCTAAAATGGCACTGGTGTGTCTGAATTCAACAGTCAGAAAGTGTTTAGATGATCCGCTTCCACTGTGATTCTGAAGTACACATCCAGTTTACACTTTATTATCCCGTGAGGCCCGAAGTGAATCGAGTCATTTTAAATGACGCAGCTCGTCACGCGGCTGATGTCGTGTGTCTGGATTGACACTTCATGTGTGCACACTTTATTTTAAACTCATTTTTTAACAAATGTAGAACCTACTCAGACAGCATGTGATTTGGATGCACTGAAATTTTATTTCAGTTTCAGTTTTAGTCATTTTAGTATGTCTGGGTAAACTAAAGAAAAGTCTTTGTTTTTAGATCCGTTAGGAACATCCTGATCCTGAAGAGGAAAGCGCAGACGTGTCAAAGGTCAGGTTCAGCTGAGAGCAGGTGGGTGTCCATGTTTAAAAGCGTGACGTTTGGGTCTAAATGTCAATGTTTCCAATGTTCAGCGCCTCGTTGTGTCTCACTGTCAGGGAGGAAGCGTTTTCCCAGAAGGCTGCGCTCCGGAGGCAGATCCGAGGGGAAGCGTTCAGTATCTTGAGCAGTCTGGCGGATCTCAGCAATGCCGTTCACTGGATGCCGCCTGGATTTCTGTGGGCCGGACGCTTTCCTCCGTGGCTGGTGGGACTGATGGGAACGACCTCCTCGCTGATAGGCCTCCTGCAGACGAGCTCCGCCGATCCAGGAGCGTGTTCCTAAAGCGGCGCTGTGTTGGTTTCGGATCTGTTACTATTTGTGATTATTATATGCAATTTATACAGGCTAACTGATAAATCTGTATTTAGGAATTTTGTCAAATTCTACACTGGTAAATAATAATAAGAAATGATTTATATTTAATTGCATATACAGACAAACGTATTTGTAAAAATGCACCATTTGTAAACTAATGATGTGTGTGAATGTTTCAAGCGTAATTGTGAAATAAATATTTTTTTCAATAATTTTTTGAGATGTGAAGAAGCCTTTAATTTCACATTTGTATTTGTATTTGAACAGCAATTTAATTACAATTCTCCACACCTCGTTCGACGACGCGATGGATTAGTCTGGTCTTGTCCTGGTGCGCATGCGCATTGTGGTTGTTCTGAAGTACGTTGAAGTTTTGTGGAGTCGCACAATAACACAGTGAAAACCGAATGTAAGTTCTCCGCTCCGTACAGAATGAATCAAGTTAGTTTGTAGGAAAGTCTTAATCAAACACCACATGCTTCTGATCGCCTCCAGACATTTAAGCGACGGCCAGGACTTGCGTGATACTGATCGATGATTGGTGGGGATCTAGATGAAAGGTAATCCGTTGTATTAAAACTGAAGTGAATTGACAGATCTTTCTCATGTGTGTGTTTGCCCCATGTGCTCAGTTCACAAAAATCACATTTGTCCCTGTCAGTCGCGCATTATTTGCATGTTTGTGTGTGTAAACAGAATCATTGTCCTCGAGTCACACAGATCTGTCATTCTGCACCTTTTCCTTTAGACCACGCTCTAAATTGACCTGTTCACCAGAAACTACTGTGATTGTACCGTGGTCCAGTCATTTGTATTACCTTTACATTCTGAAGGGAACTAAGCAGTGAATACCCTGTTCATATACAATGGTATTAAAATAGTTATCCGATTCTCATACTTTTGATGACTTAAAAAATAAAATAAAATAAAATAGGGAGAATAATAAAAAAAGATATGATTTAAGATTTTACTGGTACAGTATGTGTGGGTGTATTTCTAAGTCACTGTTTGCTTTAATCTACATTTTGATCCTCTGTTATTTAGGTGGTTTTCATGGATCATTGCTCTTCTGGAAGATCAACGGTCGTTAAGGGTCTTGTTTAAGGGAATCCGGGAGTTCGCTGGATGAGGCAAAGAATTAGCAGTGGTAATGGCAGATGATTTTCTCGTCACTGGTGGTTTGGAGTCGGAACGGAGTTCCCAAGCTGCTTCTCGTGGTTCCTCCAACTCTCGAACCGAAGCCTCGGCTCAGGACGCGAACCGGGCTCCGGGCGGTTCTGATTGCTCAGCTGAGCATCCTGAATCCACGAATTGGCACAGTGAAAATCGACAGAGCCCTGAGCTGGAGGATCTGGATTCCTATAACCCGATCGAGCCCCCGCCGCTGGACTGGAGGTCCGACTCTTCCAGCGAGGCCGGTTCGGCTGTGGAACTCGAAAGCTGCTTGGTGGGAGACTTTGAGGTTCCTGGATCTTTCAACGCGGAGTTGAACGAAGACACGACGTCTGCTGTAAGTGATTACGGAGCTCGGGACACCAGCGAAGCTTCAGACACAACCCAAGAGCTTTTGGCTCAAGAAATGTGTGAGATCAAGCCTGAAATGAGCGTTTTTCAAAAGCGAGAAGAGCAGAGAGAAACAAAAGAGAATTACGTGGAGGATATAGACACAGAATTGAGCAATCAAGAGACGGAGAAAGAGAAGATGGAAGAAAAAAGTGGCAAACGCGACATCGACCACTCGCACATTCAGCGTCTCCTCTCCCAGCTGCATCTTTTTCATCCGTCGACCCCCTTAGAGAATCCCGCCGACCGCGGCGCTCCGCACGACCCGCGTACCCCGGCGGAGGCCGCCGCTTCCTCCTTCCGAGAGCTTGATTTGGGCGTCCCGTCGGCACGTGCGGATGAGGACGGGAACGTCCCTGAAGCTTTGCTCTTCTCACACGAGTATCAGAAAGATCTGCTGCAGCTGCTGGAGGAGCCTGAGAAACCCAGAAGTGCCCCGCCGTTGGTTCACACACCTCTGGTGACCCCCGAACATCAGGCAGGCCTCCGAAGGCAGAGCAGTGACGCAGATGAGATGATCTCCATATCTCACAGCGAGGACGCTTGGCACAGACACCTGCAGGATGAGCTGCTGCTCTCAGGAGTCTCAGAGGAGGATCAGTGGACGGCGTCCGAGGGCCTGAGCGCGGATCAGTGTGTCTCCCCAAACGCTGATCTGGTGGGATTTTGGTCCTTTTTAATTGTAGGCGGTTAGGCCGCGTGCTTTCCGTTTAAAGGCAGACGTGGGATATTCCTACTTAAAGTCTTTCACCAGAACAGTGTTGTATCGCTTGACAGAAAAGCTCATTTAAACTGGGCATTTTTCACAGCCCAGTTCTGCCACAGAATAAAAGAATAAAGCGGCTCTATTTCTCACAATTCTGTTTATAGATCTCACTCTTTCATTTTTAATTGTGAAAACTCTCTCAGAATTGCATGTTCACAGAACACAATTCTGACTTTAATTTTTGCAGTTTCAAGCAAATAAAGTCCCACAGATTTTGATCTCATAGAATTTATATCTCTAAAACAAAACAAACAAAACAATTACGATATGCTTTAACATACAGATTTGGAGTTGAAATAAAAGTCAGAATAGTTAGATAAAGGGTCCAGTTACCTTTTTTAAAAATAATTTTATATTCTGCGGTGGAAACAGGTCTCAGATGTTTCTGCACCTGTAATCTGATCAGATTTTATCGTGTAATCTTCAGCGTCACGTGTGACGTCGTGCTCCCACGTCTCCGTAATCTGGAGTTGTGCATTTCAAAGTAAAATGGAAGTTGAGCTTCAAGTGGTGTTTTTCATGTACTTTTATAAACAGAAAGTTGGAAATTTTAACTTTCCAAGCTGATGTCGTTTGCTTTCTTTTGTCTTTTAACAGGACGCTGAGACACAGCCGGCTTATAAGAACGGTAGGAAGCCCGTTGTAGAAGTATTTACATTCACAGCTCTTGTGATAAAGTTGATTATGTGACTTTGTTGTTGCTTTAAGTGCCTGGACCATGTGATCCTGAAGACCTCCTGGATGGGGTGATCTTTGGAGCTAAATATCTTGGATCTACACAGTTACAGTCTGAGAAAAATCCCTCCACCAACGCGCGGATGGCCCAGGCACAGGAGGCTGTGGATCGCATCAAGGTGGAAGAATGTTATTTATTTGTTTAAAGAAAAAGCTAATTGAACACGTTTTTGTTTGCTTAAACAAGCATAACGAGAGGACTCAACGATACGGATCGTTTACACGGGAAAACACTAGCCGCGTTTCTTTCGAAATTCAAAAAATCTATTTCGACAGTGTTAACATGGCTAATACACCACCTGACATATTTACTTCTGTAATATCTAGGCACCTGAAGGAGAGTCTCAGCCTATGACGGAGGTCGATCTGTTCATTTCTACACAGAGAATCAAAGTACTGAGCGCTGACACGCAGGTTAGACCAAAACATACCTGGCCGTCCTCCTCCTTGTGTGCCGTGTCTTCTCTGACGTGCGGCTGATTTCTCGTGTGCTTCCAGGAGGCCATGATGGACCACGCTCTGCAGATGATTTCGTACATCGCCGACATTGGGAACATTGTGGTTTTGATGGCCCGCAGAAAGCCGGCCGGTCGCAAATCGGCCGACTCGACGTCCGGCTCCGCGGCACCGCCGAAGAAGTGCTGGATGATCTGCCACGTGTTTTCTTCAGAGGATGTGAGTGTTTTCTGCAGGTATTTCTGTGCGATGTCCACCTGGATAAAGCGTTGGTTTGCAGTGATCAAGTAAAGATGTTTCATCGCCAGGGTTTTTAACTTATAAATACATCTTTTGAGATCGTATTCGATGTACGTTTCACGCTGCCTTACTCGTATCGGTGTCTGGTTTAGGCTCAGATCATCGCGCAGGCCATCGGTCAGGCTTTTGGCGTTGCGTATCAGCAGTTTCTGTACACTAACGGAATAAAAGCCAGCGATCTGAGGCCGGGCGAGTACAGCGATTACCTCGGCACTCAGGAACTTTATAACGGAGACCTGGTTCACTTTTCTCGCTCCGAAAACATCAAGGAGGTGAGGGCGTCTTCCCTTCTCTGTGGATCTGTGCTGAAAGTTGTTGCGTTAAACACTTTTTTGCTTTACTACGGCTAGATGAAAAAAGCCTTTCACCTCTTTTATTTCCAGGTGTGCATATCAAAGAAGCCGGGAGAGATCCTGGGCGTGGCGATCGTGGAGTCCGGGTGGGGCTCGATCTTGCCGACAGTGGTCGTGGCCAACCTGCTGCACGGCGGCCCCGCGGAACGCTCCGGAGAGCTGAGCATCGGCGATCGCATCATGTCCGTTAACGGCACCAGTCTGGTGGGCCTGCCCATCGCCACCTGCCAAAGCATCATACGAGTAAGACCGACCAGAAACGAACATCAGAATTCCCGATAGCTCTGCATCTCGTGCCAAAGTGACGATTTCTGGCTTTCTCCAGGATTTGAAGAACCTGTCCGTAATCAAGCTGAGCATCGTTCGCTGTCCGCCCGTCACCATGGCCATCATTAAGCGTCCCGACCCCAAGTACCAGCTGGGCTTCAGCGTGGAGGACGGCATCGTAAGCGGCTGTTTACGCCTCTTTTACGCCTCTGTGCTGGTAAAACTCTGCTGACGCTTTTGTCCACGTGATTTCTGCCACAGATTTGCAGTTTAATGCGGGGCGGAATAGCGGAGCGGGGCGGCATTCGGGTTGGTCATCGTATCATTGAGATCAACGGACAGAGCGTCGTAGCCACGCCTCACGAGAAGATCATCCACATCCTGTCCAGTGCTGTAGGAGAGGTAAGACCGGTGAAATCCGGTTTAAACAGTATTACCCACTCTATACTACATTTAGAAAGGGTTTAAGTCTGAACGATCAGACCGGAAGTTGTTTGTTATTCTGTTTTTATTTAGATTTAAAACCGTCTATGGACGTGGTTTATCTCTGGATTAGTACGTTTTAATCGAAAGCTTAACTTGTGTATTTGTTTTTTTCTGAGTCAACAAGAACACAAAAAAATTAATTAAATAAACTATGTATTGATGTTTAGATAAGTCAATTAAAACAAAACACACATGAACACGTGCCTTTGGACTTCTGTGAAATAAAGTTCCAATAAAACAGAAGTAACGGCAGACCTTCTGTCGTGCGTGAAAACGTAACGGATCATCAATTTGCCGGTTACTGAGTAGTTACGAGATGTGAGCGCTGCACTGAGAGCTGGAGACAGATGGACGTCAGCTTGCAGGGACGGGGTTCAGCTTTCTACATGATTGGAGAACTCTGGCATTCGTCACCAGAGAAAAGTCTTGTCATATTCACCTGTTGGAAACTCAGAAGCGAAGACCAGGAGACTCTTGGGTGTCTTCAGCAGAGTTCTTTATTGAGAAGGCGCCGCGTGGCGCTGCAGTCATCAAAAGTCTAACTAAGGCAGTGATACATGGTAGTTTATATACATTTAGGGAGCAGGTCTTAGAGATGTTGACACTGTACTCAGAGGTGACATCCTTTCATCAGATCAAGAACAGAGAATGTAGGAAGTTACCCTTTTCCCCCAACAGCAGACCTATCCAAATAATCATTATGACATCACCAAATGGTTTGAGCACCATAGTAAACAGATGGCATTATGTTTAAATGAATTGTAGATCACCTTAGATTTTTTTATATGATGTTATGTCAGGGTGTGGGATCTACGGATATTAAACAGATCCTTAAATTTGTAATCCCACACACCCAAAAGACACGGATGAATCGTTCTCAGTAACAAGCATTTAGAAAATAAACAATGCCAATAAAATGCCATGCCGACTTCAAAGTAGTAATATTCTTTTTTTATGCGATCGGTCACAGATTCATCTGAAGACTATGCCGACATCAACGTACCGTCTCCTGACTGGCCTGGATCAGCCCGTGTTCCTTTAGGAGGCGGCTCCGCTCGGGTTCGCTCGGTCACATGCAGATGCACCACTGAACACTTGACTGCCGTGTAGAAAAACACTGTTTTGAACTCTGCCTTGTAGCAGACGCATTAATGCGGAACAGTGCAAGATTGTATAGAGATCGCTGACCTCCATTTTAAAGCTGTTTTAGAGCTGCTTGTTTAACTGCTGGTTTGTATGTGCACGTGTTTATGCTCTTGCTGCTGAGCCAAGGTGCCTGAAAACAAGCCTCGTGTCTGAATGACTATGCATTAGAATCTACACTCAAAATGAACCTTGAATCGTCTTGAGCCTTCCATTTCAGCCTCCAGCACTTCTGCAACATCGCAGTACAGATTTGATGTTCAGTGTTTTAAATGGTTTACGTGCTCTGTACAGAGACTTAGTGCCTGTAAATGAATGGACCTAGAGAGGTATATTTTAATAACTGCTGTATTGGATGTTTATTAAAGACATAAAGACACTTTTCCTAGTCTTGTGTGTTTAGTTAAGAAGGGAGCTCGAGTAGTAAACACTTCTATCTTTTTTTTTTTTTTTATAAACACTTACACACACACACACACACACACATGTTGGGTTTACATGTTTTATGGGGACATTCCATAGGCGTAATGGTTTTTATACTGTACAAACCCTATTTTCTATCACCCTACACCTAAACCTAGCCCTCACAGGAGACTGTGCACACTTTTACTTTCTCAAAAAAACTCATTGTGCATGATTTATAAGCCTGTTTCCTCATGGGGACCTCACAAATGTCCCCACAAGGTCAAAATTTACTGGTATTACTATCCTTGTGGGGACATTTGGTCCCCATAACGTGATGAATACCAGGTGCACACACACACACACACGGTTATATGCAAAAATACTCAGATCAGCCACAACACTATAAGCACAGACAGGTGAAGTCAGGGTGCCTGTTCTCACCCCCGTCCACCACCGAAAGCACCAACAGTGGGCACGTGAGCATCAGAGCAATGGAAGAAGGTGGCCCGGACTGATGGATCACGCGGATGGACGGGTGCGTGTGCGTCGCTTACCTGGGGAACACATGGCACCAGAATGCACTATGGGAAGTGTGATGCTTTGGGCAATATTCTGCTGGGAAACCTTGAGTCCTGCCATCCATTTGAATGCTGCTTTGACAAGTACCCCCTACCTAAGCATTGTTGCAGACCATGTACACCCTTTCATGGAAACGGGATTCCCTGCTGGCTGTCTTTCAGCAGGATAATGCGCCATGCCACAAAACAAAAAAAGAGTTTGAGGTGTTGACTTGGCCTCCAAATTCCCCAGAATTCCCCCAGGCCCCACCTCACAACTTACAGGACTAAAAGTCTGCTGCTAACATCTCGGTGCCAGATACAACAGCACACCTTCAGGGGTCTAGTGGAGTCCAAAGGGGGACCAACACAACATTAGGAAGGTGCTCATAATCTTGTGCCTGATAGGTGTATGTGCAGAAGGGGAAATTCTACACAGACGTAAATCATTCATATAAGGCAAAAAGTTAGCAGATTTATAAAAATTCAGAAGAATTCCAATTATATTTCTGTTAAACCATGTAGTGAGGAAAACTGATTTATTCCTAATCATTATATCTGAGTTGTTCCAAGAAAAGGTTCATGTGGTGAAAAATTATGGGAGTGACACCTTCCAAGAAAGAAGAACCTGCTGATGAAAGATAGTTACATTTTAATATAAAAGGAAGGGCACCAATTTTTGCAAAAACATGTAGAATTGGGGTTTAAGCATCTTTTAATCCAATTTATCTTTCACTGTATCACTACAGTCTAACACTTAAAGTCCACCTTCTGTTCGACTGTTCACCAGCTTATGAGGTTTGTTTTCCATATAAAGTCTAGAATCATTTTATTCTTTCTTTTAGCAGTAGATTCGTTAACGAATAGAGAAGAGCAGGATATACAAAGCGAGATAAACCACCTGCTTTGGACAAAAGAACCGTCCCATCAAGAGAGACGTCTCTTTGGAGCCAAAGGTTAAAGATGCTTTGGGATTTTTTTTATTATTTTTTGTTTTGTTTTGATCCTGCCATAAAAATTAAGCTGTCGTCTCGCTGCTACATTTTATCAGCAGTGCGTACAAAAGGTTCTATATTTTGTCCTTATATTTACACACATTCCTATAATAAGTAAAAGTTGGTAAATCTCACACTCTGCGTGAAACTGTTCTTACGCACTCATTACGCACACATCTGTACGTACGCACTGTTAATAAATGAGGGCCCAGGTACTTCGATCTCTTTAATTACGGAATCACCCATTTTTATGGTGCGTCATTATCTCACACTTCAGTTTCAATCCAGTAGCTCATGAAAACGGCTCAATTACATTTATAGGCTTTGATAACTGACTCTTATCTTTAGAGAATAGAGGCGTGTCATCAGCCAACTGGGAGAATTTAATTTCTCTATCGAAGATGGATTTACCTCGCAAGCATCACATTTCAGACGTCCAGATGCCGGAAATTGCGCAGGGTTTATGTAAAGCCCGTGTGGGTGGGCGCTAAATGAACACAAAGCAAATGATTGGCTACATGTCCTGAGTGCAGCGCTCTCGATTGGTTACAAGCCCAATGTGGTTTCGATGTTTTGAATGGAAGCCCCGCCCATCTCGGTGCTTCCTCATAGTGATCTTGTAAAACCGGCAGGAGGACCGCAGACCGGCTGCGTTCATGCAGTGTTCGAAGTTTGGGGTAAAACGAAAGGTAACAACATTATAACTCCTGATTTTTGTGTTGTTTATAGACGTTAAAAGCGAACGTTAAAGCTGTACCGACACTGAATCATTCGACATTACATGACCTACAGTGAACGGATCATTACATATTAATGACAAATGATCACATGCTGTAATATATTCTGTATTATGGCACAGTGATTGTGGCGCATATTCTCTCCAAATTTATTTACTGACTTTATCCACAGTGGATGTTTGTCAGTAGTGAAGGTAAATCCGTTATGGTAAGCGTTGTGTAGTTCTGTACATAATAAATCAGCAGTGCATGCTATTTATGATATTTTGTCCAAACAATAGTCCATAATAATTCCAGGCATTAACTTAACTTTTTTTTTTTTTTAGTCTAGACACAAGGTCGTGCTATATTTTTCCCCCTGTGCCCAGTTTTGAGGAGATTTATTTGTCCTGACTTTGTGTAAGCCAATTAGGATAATGAGGATTTCAAGGACAGGAAGTGACTGTCAAAGCTGAAGAGATCAGGTTTGTCAACTTTCTATTACTCATCCATTCATTTAAAGGGTCTGTTCACCCCCAAATGAACATTTTGTTATTGTTTATTGTGTTGTAACCAATTGCAAAAGCGTCTAAATTTAAATACATGCATACTCACATCACACAAAGCGTTATAAGAACTACAACTGGAATCTTAACTGTTGGTCTTTCCCTTATGCAGTGCAATGGTTTAGATACAGAAGCCTTGGAATACAGCACACAATCCTTATGGAGTAAAGTTACAGTAGCTGTCATTTTTGGAGCTTGACGGCCATTAACCATTAACTTTAGTTGTATGGAGAAGATCTGAACGTCCTCCCTAACATCATGTTTTGTGCTCCTCAGAAAAAGGATCTCTTTTGAGTTGTAGAGTAAGCTATAGCGTATGCCATTGTATTTGCATGCTGGAAGACTAGAACGTTTGTTGTTGTTGTAGGTTTCCTCTGTTGCCATGGCTGCGTAGTTGTGTGCCGTCCATCATGGCCATTGGAGCACAGCTCTACCTGCTGCTGTGGAAAAACTTGACGTACCGCAGGAGAAACAAGGTGTCGTATCTTCAACGCACTCACGCTCTCAGTGTCGAACGCTGTGCGGTCTGATGTGGTAAAACGTGCCTTTTTCTTTCTTTTATAGGTCCAGCTGACTATTGAACTCCTATGGCCGCTCTTCCTCTTCCTCATCCTCATTGCCGTCCGTCAATCACACCCGCCGTATAAACAGAGCCAATGTAAGTGTGAGCGGTGCCCTCCCCTCTTGGCAGGAGGCAGGAAGGCAAAGCTGATTAGCTACAGTGAAAATCAGGACATTGTTGAGCCCTTGTGACATTGTTTATACTAAATCATGACCCTTTTGATGGCTAACCGAAGAAATTTGAGTCATAATGACATGAGGACGGTTTTAAGTCAAACGCTGTACGTTTCCATAAGAAGGGTTAGATATTAGAGATGATGTGTCTAATTTTTCCTTATTAAAATAGTCATACCAGCTTGGAAGTCATGGATTGCTTTCCTCAGAAACACTGAGGTGCCATCAGCACTCGAGCAGGCCAACACAGCAACACTTAATTATGAGATACCTAAGTCAGTGTGAAATTAAAATGGACCTTTTTTGCTCTGTCAGCACACATTACTAGTCTTGTGGTAAACGATTTTCCGTGCAAGTTAACTGACAGGAGGAATTAGTTTGTCTTAAACTTCTGGTTCATACGGAATCATCTAATCTAATCTAATCTAATCTAATC
This sequence comes from Labeo catla, assembly GCA_012976165.1. Lineage (NCBI taxonomy): Eukaryota > Metazoa > Chordata > Actinopteri > Cypriniformes > Cyprinidae > Labeo > Labeo catla. Next base: position 397,054 of record VONZ01000592.1, read on the forward strand.
ATCTAAATCAAGTCATCTAATAGTGCTTGTATACTTCATACTGACACCTACTGGTACAGATGCAGTATCACACAAAAATGAAATTTTTTTTAATACTGATACCAATTTAAAGACACACCCTGTTCACGGTCATATTTGTCATTACGCAAATAAAAGTGTCTGATAGAATCGTCTCGTCTGAGTGTACACGTGTAGAGGGACATTCACAAATAATGCATTTTTGCATTCCAAGGCGCTGCTTTTCTTTTGTTTTTCTTTGTAAACTTGTGCTAGCAGGATATCTTTGACTGTTGTATTCGTGACTGTTTTTTACAGCATGACACAGGCTTCTTGTCTCGGAGTTCAGACCTTGTACTCGTTATTCCAATGCCATGCGTTTCACATTTTTAAAGGCAAAATCTGTTCTGCATTAACAGCCTTTAAGTGTACGACGTTAGGAAATATTTAAAAACGTTTTTTTAAGCTGTTATCCATCAGCGTCCTGCTAGTAGTACTTCAGTTGTAATCTGCTGATTGGTTTCTGTACAAAGCTTTGGTTTGTATTCCGTAGTGTTCATGAATTACGACCGGTTCGGATACTGCATTTTCATATCTATGTTCAAAATAGGTGGTGACAGTTCAGAGGTTAAATGAATTGAAATGATGTTGAATCAATTGAAATGTCTTCATGTTTGAATCTTTCACATGAAATGTTGCTGATCTTTTCTTCATTTCAGGTCATTTTCCCAACAAGGCCCTTCCTTCGGCAGGCACGCTGGCATGGGTTCAGGGCATCATCTGCAATGTCAACAACCCCTGTTTTCATCACCCCACGGCAGGAGAAACGCCCGGACGAGTGAGCAACTTCGACAACTCCACGTGAGATGCCTTTCTGTATGTCAGACAACGTATCTCGACTTCTCCTTTCTTTGACCTTGATCATTAATGGAGGTTTGTTCTCTCGTTCTCAGACTCTCTCGACTTTTAGTCGACGTCAGAGCTGTGCTGACAATCAGTGGGAACCGGACGGTTCTCTCGGGTCTGCAGGACCTGTCACAGGCCATCCAGACTCTCGGGGAAAGACCAGATGCCTGGCCAAGTATGATGTTGATCAAATGTCTCATTGTAGAAGATGAAACTCACATATGAGATGTGTACCTCAGTATCTCAGTTGTTTCTCAAAGACACAATTTTGATGAAATGAGAAGCAAGTGGAGGCTTGCGTATTCAGTTTTTAAGACGAAACACTTTCATGTAAGAAAAAGCACTTTGAAAAGCACGTAACAGTTCTGTGGTTCTGTGTCACATTTGAAGATCTTCCAGTAAGAGAGTATCTCAGAGCCAATGAAAGCTTCTCGTCCTTCCTGCGGACAAACACCAGCATCCCCTCAGCGTCTGTCGATCAGTTACTGAGGGCACGACTGAACCTTCAAGTGGTAAGAAAGAAACTTTTTCCACTTTATGAAGTGCTTGTAAACCTGGATTCTGAGCTGGCCTAATGACCTAAATATAACTTGACAGCGCACGCAGTGTTGCGTAAAATGTTTGTAACTAAAGCTCTCAGGGAGTTTGGCATGGTAATGTAACGCTGCTGCTGCTGCCGCAGAGCAAATATCGAGACTGCCAGTATATCCACAGACATGCACATATAACACACATGAAATCACCCCGAAGCAGATCCGTACAGGTGGAGCTGGGGAAGGTGGAGGGTTTCTGACGCGTGCTGCAACTGCTACAGCAAACATTAGTCAAGTATTTGAATGTTGCTCTTTGGCTGCTGATGTGAAAAGAAACCGTTATTTTTGAGCTATTGTTAATGTCCGAGTAACAAAAACTTTAACTTGCAGCTCAGATTGACCACCACAATGCTGCCCCCCTGCCAAATTGCATCATCAGTTAGAGCTAACCATGGGATTTGATTACTTAAGCTAGATTTAATTCTTTAGTTCATTTCAGTGTAACTGAAGTGTAATTTTTTTCTCAATTTGGTTTTAAGGTTGGCATGAAATGAAACTGCATGTTACCGATGTATGAATCTGTATGTATGTTTCATTAAAAACAAACAAAAAAATAAAAATGTCATAACCCAGTCTTCTGGTGAAACAACAGACTCCTCTGCGGTGACGTATGCTGGACTTCATTTGTGACCCCCACATCCCAAAGTCCAGTCAATCAAAGGATGAACAGATCCAAGTCCCTGCCCTACATTTTTAATAACCTGTTACGCTCATCACACGTGTCACAAAAGATCTGTCACTGCTTCCGTTTTGAAACACTTTCGTAATTGTACCTCTTGTGTCCTCAAGGTTGCATTAGCAGGCGAAGGAATGCGTCTGTCCGACATCGTCTGTAATGCTTCTCTGCTGGGTCGTTACCTCACTGTTGAGAACAGAGATTCTTTCCCCGAACTGCAGGGGGTGCTGTGTGCTGTGCCTTCAGATATTATGCAGAAGGCAGAGCAGATCTTCCTCTCGCAGCTGGACTTCAGCAAGATCCTTTCGGTCAGTGAATTTATGCTCTTATGCAACGTTCTGTATTCGTTCTGGTAAGTGATAGGAGAAACAAAGATTTTCAAAACTCTGAATCAGTTGAACTAATTTATTTGCAAACTTATTCACTATCTGATATTTCATAGTTTTAGCATGTAAATTGATAGTTGGTTTTGGTGGACTAGAGCTGCTACGCTGCTGCTGTAGAGCACGTATGGACTCGCTCCTGCTAATCGATGCTCAGACACGCTGCGGTGAGCATATGATGTGAGATATGAACAGGCACACATAAATCCCACAGCAGGTGTGGACAGGTGGAGCTGGGGGAGGTGGAGGGTTTCAGAGGAACTCTAATGTATGGACTTGAAAATGATGTGCTGCTTGCTAATGCTAGGCAGAAGAGGGTGGAATTAGGAGGAGGGACAGTCTCATTCCAGACAGGATTTGATTGGATAAAATGTGTCAGTATGAGTCATCAGTTTTCAGACTGAAATTGTATTAAGCCATCTGAAATCTCAATTTCATATTTGAATTTTTTTTTTTTTTTAATACAAGCAAACTCCTCACTTTTCAGTGAAAATTCACCTTTTTGAGATCAAAATAAGTCACCTACAACATTCGCATAGATCAGATGGGACACATGGTGTTGCTGGTTGTGCTGATCTTGTTTTTTTGTCAGCAGAGCTGAGCGTAAGGGTACAAGGGTGAATAAAGAACTGGTTGTTTCAATAAGTACAGTGTTTTCTTTGCTATATCTACAAAGGTTAATATACCACAGTGTTTATGTGTGTGATTTTTGAATGACAGTGTGTGTATATATATACATATATATATACATATGGGCGGTGTCCAACTGATTGTAACAAAAAAAGCTGGTGTTTTTTTCGTTTTGTGCATGTAAAGCAAATATCTGTCACAAACATTCTGTGCGGAGCATGTCCTGGACCACCCTAGTTGTGGCAGGTTTTCTCTATCCATGCAATGTTCTCACCTTTTTTTTTTTTTTATACCTTTACCTGTATGCATCCGTTTCAGAGAGACAGACTGCAGGCGAACGCGGCCGATCTCCGGCTCATCAGTCGGGCTGTTTCCTCTGTATCTCAGGAACTAGCAGCCGTTATGGATGACGTAAGTCATTTTGAGATCTATTAATGCCAACGTTTCACATTTGCTTTACTGTAGTTGTACAATTACCATGTAATTACTTGCCTTTTCCTTTGTCTATAACACTTCATGGTGTGCATCATAGATAAATTGTACAGTTTTGATGATGCAAATATGCCGTAGGTCCATTTTCACGTCACACCAATGAATCTCTTCTCCCTCAGATCTCTTCTCTGTCCAGTTTCTCAGAGCTAAACTCAGAGATGAGGCTACTGACAGCTGAAAACCGCTCGGCGCTGCCACGCGAGAGCTTTCGCGCCTTCTCCAGAATCATGTGCGGACACCCGGAGGCAGGGGGAGAGAGAATTCCTTCATTCAACTGGTACGAAGATCAGGACATCAAGTCTTTCCTGGGCAGAAATGCATCAGAGGAGACAGACCTGGAAAAGGACAACAGCACCAGTAAGATGTGTTTGACTAGCGCTGTAGCGATTCGCTCGTTTTCTCAATGCGTCAGTTACAAATCCTGCCAATTCATGAAAAAAAATGAGAGGGAAGATTGGTCGTTTGTGCCCTCACTGGATCTTGACATTGAGGAAACTAAATCTATCAGATAATTATAAATATTTGGATTAGTTTACTGACTCATGAACAACTTGGAAATAATAGTTAATTTTAAAAAATCTATTATTTCCAGACCCAGAAAAGTCATGGAAATAAATATACTGGATTATGGAAAGATGTCAAAATCAAATATTTTATCGGCACATTGCAATAGTTATATGTCAAGTCGCCCATCTGTACCTGTATTTGTTGTGTTGCTTGTAATAAACATTAAGTAGTTTGCCTTTTACTTTTTCTTGCCTAAAACACATTAAGCGAACCATTAACAGAATCAAGTCATTAATTAAAATCGCAAAAATGAATGCTAAAATTTATCCCGAATTAAATAAAAAACTTTTGAATCGTAAATTGAATCAATTTGCTTTCTAACAAAGATTCACACCCATACTCATTTACTTAAATGTGCAGTTGTTGCTCTACTCGAGGATGAAAGAATATTCCTGTTTTCCCTATAGTCTGGGCATCAAGGAAACTCTACATCCTATGGATGTTACACTTTTTTATTCTGACACTTTAAAAAAATCCTGCCTGTTTTTTTTTTTTTTGTCTTGTTTTGTTTTTCTTTTAACTCTTAGCTCCCTTCTGTGAAAACCTTATTCGAAGCCTGGAGTCGAACCCTCTCTCACGGATCGTGTGGCGAAGCATCAAACCGCTGTTCATCGGAAAGCTGCTGTACACACCGGACACACCGGTCACCCGTACGGTCATGTCAGAGGTAACGACCCGTTCCGCTCAGCCTTGCGTGCAGCATGTCTGTTCACCAAAAGTGGGATGTCTTTAATACTTTCCTGATATTCTTGTTCCTTCAGGTAAACAAAACTTTTCAGGACTTTCAGATTCTGAAGGACGTGCATGAAGCGTGGCAGGAAGTGGGTCCAAGGATCAAAACCTTCATGGAGAGCAGTGTGGAAATTCGGCTTCTGCAGGATCTTCTAAGAAGGCCTGAGGTGGCAGTAGTTGTGAATCTACGTCTTGAAAACACCTCTTGGACGGCCTCTCGCATTTCCCGCTTCCTCTCAACGCCTGACCCAGATACGCCCCGTAGGGACGGCGCTCCGCCCACCTGGCTGGATCTCTACCAGGATTTAAACAACACCTTCAGCACTCTCTCAGAGCTCACTACGGTACTTGCAGTCTGCGGCTCATGTTACGACCAGCGTCAATAGTAAACCTGATTGTTTTCGCTTGGCATCTGTGCAAGCACACTAGGAAGGCACATGTAATGGATGTGCTGTATGTTCTTAAAGCACTGGCATGGCCTAATTTGCATACTAATGCAAATGGCCTAATTTGCGTACATACATTTAAGTATGTAAAAAGAATGTGTTGCTAACTACAAATGAAACATTAAAATAAATGTATAATAAGAATTACAAATTAGAAATAACTAAATTGCAAATTAACATGAAATGAAAATTAGAAGTTGTTTAACTGAAATGTGTTGGTTGAAAAACTAAAAAATCATTAACACTAAAAATGAAGAAAAAAATAAATTAAATAGAAATATAAAATAACCTTACAAAAGCACATGACAAAATAAAAAATATGGTGAAAACTGAAAATATAGTAATAAAGTGAATTTAGGATATTAATAAATACTATAATAGTATGTAAAAAAACATTGTGAAATGACATTTATAGCTCGGTAGCAAGTACTGTTTTGCTTTGTAAGTTTTAATATATAGTTAAATTAATTATTACTTTGATTCACAGTTTTTAAAAGTAGACAAAATATATATATGAAAAAGATACAATACCTTTTTGTTTATTCATTCAGATGATATAAAAAGTGTCATGTAACATAAAACTAGACAAAAGGGGGAAAATAATTAAAGTCTATAAGGAAAAGAGACCATTTAAACTCACGATTTAGTAAAAATCCACCACAAGTAATTGCCTATCATGCTATTTATTCTTCCTCCATATTTACACTGAATATTGGCGTACAATGTAAATTAGTTAGTGCTGACTTCACCCTCATAAATGATCTAGTAATGAATATCCAGATGTTCCTCTACTTTGAAAAAGACCAAGATACACAATCTGCTGAATGTTTACTGAATAATTTATGTAGGTGCATTACCAGAAAAATATCACAATGTCACATGTAGACTTTAGGTTAAAAAACGATATTATTCATTTAAATAAAAGTGGAATGGATAAAGACTTCTACTTTTAATGGACCCAAGATGCTTCAGTGCCTGGCAGTTTTTCGATCATTGTCCGCATGCCCTCTGTTGTTGCAGTGCTTCTCTTTGAATAAAATGGAGGGTTTGGCCACGGAGGGTGAGATGGTCGAACGAGCCCTGGAGCTGCTGGAAGATCGTCAGTTTTGGGCTGGAATCGTCTTCCTCCTTCCAGACCCGTCATCATCCTCCCTGCCTCCTCATGTCAAGTACAAGATCCGCATGGACATAGACGACGTGACCCGCACAAACAAGATCAAAGACAAGTATGCCGAAACGTCCACGCAAAAAACGAGTAATGTACCGCTTCCGTGGTCAATTGCTTACTACAGCTGATGTCATGTTTTATCATCTGACAGATTTTGGGATCCAGGCCCGGCTGCTGAACCGTTCAGTGACCTCCGCTACGTTTGGGGTGGTTTTATTTACGTACAGGATTTAGTTGAGAGAGCTGTGACACGTTTGCTCGCCGGTAAAGAGCCAAACACGGGCATATACGTGCAACAGATGCCTTACCCGTGCTTTGTCGATGACGTGTGAGTTGCAATCTTCCGTTTCACGCCACGTGTTATTCCACAGTGTATTTATTAATGCTTTTATTCAGCAAGGATACGTTAAATTGATCAAAAGTGACAGAAAGACATTTTTAATGTTACAGAAGAAACATTTCTGTTTCAAATAAATGCTGTTCTTTTGAACTTTCTGTACTGCACTTTTCATCAAAACGCATCATCGTTTTGTTGAAAATGTAAAGTAGTTTTCATTCCTTACGGGAATAATCAGAAATGTTTGTTGAGCAGCAAATCAGCATATTAGAATGATTTCTGAAGGATCATGAAGATCAAATGAATGCAGCTTTGGTGAACGTATAAGACACTTCTTTCAAAAACATGAGAAAATCTTACGTATGTACCAAAGGTGTAAGGAAAGTGTGTTATTACTTTTGACTTGATATTGAGTCATAAGTTGTTTCCAAACCATCTAAAAAGCAACATGCGATATTTTTAAGTACTTGGCTACATGTTTTTCTTTGTCTTGGACTCTCCTCTTAGGTTCATCCGTGTCCTGAATCGCTCTCTGCCTCTGTTCATGACACTGGCGTGGATCTATTCTGTGGCTATGATCATAAAGGGAGTGGTGTACGAGAAAGAGGCTCGTCTGAAGGAGACGATGCGTATCATGGGTCTGAGCTCGGGGATGCTGTGGCTCAGCTGGTTCATCAGCAGTTACCTGCCCTTCCTGTTCAGTGCCGGACTGCTTATCGCCGCCCTCAAGGTGAACAACGTGCTCTTTTTTTTGTTTGTTTGTTTGTTTGTCTCTGTCAGTTGCCAAAAAATGCATCGCGCTCTCTTCTCTTACCTGCAGTGGGGCGATATCTTACCCTACAGTGACCCGGCTGTGGTTTTCTTCTTCCTGGCTGCGTTTGCTACGGCCACCATCATGCTTTGCTTCCTCATCAGCACGTTCTTCTCACGAGCGAACCTGGCAGCAGCGTGCGGAGGACTCATTTACTTCACCCTTTACCTGCCGTATGTGCTGTGTGTGGCCTGGAGGGAACGTCTGACCAGCACACACAGGATCTTAGCGGTGAGGGCTTTACAAAAGTACAAAAGCATATATATTTGGACGCTGACACAATTTGTATTATTTTAGCCGTTGACCAAAACATATTCAGTTACATATTTAGTTATTCATATTACAGTTATATCATGAATATGGGCTTAAAGTGCACACCCTGAGCTTTAATTTAAGGGTAGTCTTATCAAAATTGGAGGAAAGGTTAAGGAATTACAGCTCTTTAATATGTATCTTCCCCCTTTTTTCAAGGGACCATAAGTAATTGGGCAGTTGACTCAAAAGCTGTTTCTTGGACAGTTGTGGGCTATTCCTTCATTTTTTCTACTTCAATTAAGCAGGTAAAAGGTCTAGAAGTGATTTTAAGTGTTGGAAACTGTTCCTCTGAACCCACATCATGCGGTCCAAAAAGCTCTGCATGCAAGTAAAACAAACAATTGTTAGGCTTCGAAAACAAAAGAAATCCATCAGAGAGATAGCAGGAACATTAGGAGTGGCCAAATCAACAGTTCAGTACATTCGGAGAAAAAAGAACACACTGGTGATCTCAGCAACATAAAAACGCCTGGATGTTCACAGAGGGAAACAGTAGTGGATGATTGGATGGTCTCCTCTATGGGAAAAGAAAAAAAAAAACATTTCACAACAAGTGAAGAACACTCTCCAAGAAGTAGATGTGTCACTGTCAAAGTCTGCAATCAAGAGAAAACTTCACTAGAGCAAATACAGAGGGTTCACCACAAGGTGCAAACATGGTCAGGTTAGATTTTGCCGAAAAACATCTAAAAAAAAAAGCCAGACCACTTCTGGAAAAGCATTCTTTGGACGGCTGAAATTACGATCAACCTGTATCAGAATGACAGGAAGAAAAAAGTCTGAAGAAGGGTTGGAACAGCTCATGATCCAAAGCATAAAACATCATCTGTGAAACACGGTGGAGCAGTGTGTGATGGCATGAGCGTGAACGGCTTCCAGTGGAACCGGGTTCTGGTGTTTAGTGATGACGCAACAGAAGACAGAAGTAGCCGGATGAACTCTTTAGATATACTGTCTGCCCAGATTCAGCCAAATGGAGCAAAGTTGATTGGGTGGCACTTTAAAGTACAAATGAACGATGACCCAAAACATACAGCAAAAGAAACCCAGGAGTTTTTGAAGGTAAAAAGTGAAATATTCTGCAATGGCCAGTTCAATCTTTTGAGCATGCATTTCACTTCGCTGGAGACAAAACTAAAGGCAGAAAGACCCACAAACAAACAACAACTGAAGTCAGCCGCAGTAAAGGCCTTTGTGACAAAGCGTCACAAAGGAGGAAACCCGGTCTCTGGTGATGTCCTTGAGTTCCAGACTTAAGGCAGTCATTGCCTGCAAAGGATTCTCAACAAAATATTAGAAATAAACATTTTATTTATGAATATATTTATTTGTCCAATTACTTGGGGAGGCTGTGTATAGAAGTGGTTGTAATTCCTTAGCATTTTGTGTTATGTTTTTGTTCAACCCCTTAAATTAAAGCTTGAAGTCTGCGCTTCAATTTCATCTTATTAAATTTCATCATTTTAAATCTACTCTAGTGGCATACAGAGCCAAAATTGTGAAAATATATACGGACCTGACTGTACATAAAGGAATGTGATTTGAGAGCTGCAAAGGAGAAGATCGTTAGGAAACAGCAGCTTACATTTCAGTCTGTGCTAATAAAGCTGCAGTTCAGACGTTTAAAGTAGTGGCTTATTTCCCTGTAGAGCTTCCTGTCTCCTGTGGCCTTTGGCTTTGGCTGTGAGTATTTCTCTCAGTATGAAGAGCAGGGTGTGGGGATCCAGTGGTTTAACCTAAGATCAAGCCCCATGGAGGGAGACACCTACAACTTCACCATCTCCATTGTGATGCTGTATGCGGACGCCGTCATCTATGCACTGGCCACTTGGTACATCGAAGCTGTTTTTCCAGGTAAAACATCTTTCTGTGAGCAACCGCAACAGCGGACACGTGCGATTCCAACGGTGACGTCCTTTGATGCCATCTTAACATTTTGTGGATTCATCAACGAGAGTGTTTAGATGTACACTGCTTTTCAAAGTTTTGGTTCAGTACGATTTTTAGCGTTCTTGAAAGACGTCTCTCACACTCACCAGTGCTGGATTCACTTGTTGCAGTAAAAACAAAGCTATTATTACAATTTAAAATGTTGCTATTGTAGTATATTAATGGTAGAACTGAATTTTCAGCATCATTACTCCAGTCTTCAGTGTCATATGATCCTTCAGAAATCATTCTAATATGCTGATTTGTTGCACAAGAAACATTTTCTATTATTATAATATTATATCTTTGTGGAATTCTTGGTAAAAATAGAAGGTTCAAAGAAGCAGCATTTGAATTAGAAATAGTGAGAGAGAGCAGGCGCGAATGCTGGCAGTGGCAGCTGGCGGTGCGCACGGTTTTTCTCGCTGTTTTTGCTGTTTGCTCGGTAAAAACGAAACTGTTGTCAGTGGCGTGCGGTGGTGTTTTTTTTTTTAACGATGATGAACTTCCCACAGTTGTATTATTATTATTATTATTATACATTAAGTATTTTTTATGAGTCACGATCGTTTGCGCCCAGACCAGATGCGACCAGTATATGAGTCCAATAAGCTAAATTGTGTTTTCCCATATAGAACATACACACATAAGGAGTGCCAAGCTGCCGCTAACCCATACTGTATACAGGCGCGAATGCTGGCAGTGGCAGCTGGCGATGCCACTTTGGGAGAGCTGCCAGAGTTCCAGAGTTCCTGGCAGCTGCCACGGTTTTTCTCACTGTTTTTGCTGTTTGCTCGGTAAAAACGAAACTGTTGTCAGTGGCGTGCGGTGGTGTTTTTTTTTTTAACGATGATGAACTTCCCACAGTTGTATTATTATTATTATTATTATACATTAAGTATTTTTTATGAGTCACGATCGTTTGCGCCCAGACCAGATGCGACCAGTATATGAGTCCAATAAGCTAAATTGTGTTTTCCCATATAGAACATACACACATAAGGAGTGCCAAGCTGCCGCTAACCCATACTGTATACAGGCGCGAATGCTGGCAGTGGCAGCTGGCGATGCCACTTTGGGAGAGCTGCCAGAGTTCCAGAGTTCCTGGCAGCTGCCACGGTTTTTCTCACTGTTTTTGCTGTTTGCTCGGTAAAAAGGAAACTGTTCTCAGTTGCATGCAGTGTTTTGTTTAATGATGATGCAAAGTTCGCACAATTGTAATGTCATTATTATTACAATTATAATTATTATTATTATACATTTTTATGTAGGCTGTTTTTATGAGTCACGATCGTTTGTCGCCGTTTATTTTAAATAAATAAAAGTTTTGATGATGCATATTATACAGTAAGCAGATGCGACCAGGGCGTCGCTGGGAATTCAGAGCCCCGTGCACCACTGCTAAATCGCAAAGTCACGTTCAATGGGGGTTATATTTATATATCCTAACTGTTGTCACATTTCCAAAGTTATATTTTGTATTTTTACACTGTATAATATTCTGTTTTATCAAATCCAATAAATCTCATCAGTGTTTGTATGTATTTTATTTTACATTTATTCCAAAATAATATGAAAAGACAATAACTATACAAAAATATTTTATTTGTCTGCTGTTATTTTTAACTTTACCAGCTGGTGTCGCTGTTGAATTACTTTCTACATACCACTGAATTTTACACTTTTTAATGTCATATTTTGTAATACTTGCGTTTATTTTTATATTTAACAGATCACATTAACATTAGGTTAGGCTATAACCTTATACCTGGACAGAAAAAAGTTTTCAAAAGTATCCCCCCCTCTGCTTTTTTCACAAATCGCACCCTGAATATATATATACACACATATATATATATATATATATATATCGATCGTGACTCATAAAAAATACATAAAACGTATAGTAATGGGGAACTGTGGGAACTTTGCATTATCATTAAAAAAAAACCACGGCATGCAGCACGCCACTGACAACGTTTCGTTTTTACCGAATAAACAGCAAAAACAGCGAGAAAAAACATGGCACCTGCCCCGGAAGTGGCACCGCGAGCTGCCGCTGCCAGAGAGAGCGCTAGCCCCTGCAGGAAATAGTTTGCAACATTATAAACTTTTGATCACGTTAATACATGTTTGCTAAATAAAAGCATTAAATCATCACTGACCCAACCTTTTGAATGCTTGTGTACATCACAAAGCTCATAGTTATCAAAAATTAGCTCATTATAAATGTTAAAAAAGTGAAACGCACATCAATAAATAGACAATGCAATAAAAACTGATTTACGTTAAGATTTAAAAGATCAGGTTTTGACCCAAGGTTGGATGGATGTGTTTAACAGGGCAGTATGGGATCCCCAGACCGTGGTATTTTGTCTTCCAGCTGAATTATTGGGGCGGGGTTCCATTAGAGGTGGGGTTGCCTGTTCCTCCAGCACCTAGAGATGAACCAGATGGTAAGAGCATCACACCGTCACACGTGACAGTGTTTGGGTGTAGGTCAAAATATCGTGTGATGTGTGGGGCAGGTTTTTGATGAAATATTTCTTCATTCCAATGTTTATGACAGATCGGATTGAAGCTGAACCCACCAACCTAATTCTGGGAGTTTCCATAAGGAACTTAGTGAAGATTTATAAAAAAGGGGCCAAGCTTGCCGTCAATCACCTTAACATAAAGTTCTACGAGGGCCAAATAACGTCTTTTCTGGGCCACAATGGAGCTGGCAAGACAACCACTATGTGAGAGCTTCAAAATAAATCATCACAAATGTCTAATATTTAATTGGCTTAAAAATCTTTGTCCGGCACAAACTAATTAATGAACTCATTCAGCACGTCTTGATGATTTGACTCGCAGGTCCATTCTGACAGGACTGTTTCCTCCCACTGCTGGTACGATATACGTGAAGGGAATGGACATTCGCACAGATATGGACGTGATCCGCAGGACTCTGGGAGTTTGTCCCCAGCACAACATCCTCTTTGACATGTAGGGCACCAGACGACAAAAAGCAAAAAAGCGCTATCATGATAGTAACTGTGGTACTATAGTAGTTCCACAGATGTTGTTGTTGTTGTTGTTTTTCTATACCTGATACCTATGTGAGTCTGTACCAGCACAGTACTTGTTTTTGCAGTCACAATAACTAACACTGGTGTTGCCACATGAGTCAGGCTCAGTCCTAAATGTCCGCTCAGCTCCGTAAGTTCTGTAGGTTTAACGTATTTGCTGTTCTTTTATATGCCGCTGAAGCCTGACAGTGGAGGAGCATGTGTGGTTCTACGGTCAAATGAAGGGCATGAGCATGGGGGAGGTCAAGAAGGAGATAGATTCACTTCTGGAGGATGTGGGCTTACAACACAAACGACACGAGCAGACAAAAAACCTTTCAGGTAGATTGGCAAATATAAACAGTATGTATATGAAACCCATGTCTGTTATGGAGTTCTCTCAATGGTGAACTCTCTGCTTCACTCTGCATTTTTTTGTCTTTCTTGGCAGGTGGCATGCAAAGGAAACTGTCTGTTGCAATCGCTTTCATAGGCGGGTCAAAGGTCGTGGTCTTGGATGAGCCCACCGCCGGCGTGGACCCCTACTCCCGCCGCGGGATTTGGGACCTTCTGCTCAAATACCGTCAAGGTCTTTTTGGAGCTTTGCCTTTTTGAAAAAATGACTCTATTCAGTGGTTTGTCAGGCAGCAGACTAAACGCCCTTTGGATTTCAGGTCGCACCATCATTCTGTCCACGCATTACATGGATGAGGCCGATCTCCTCGGAGACCGCATTGCAATCATTTCCCAGGGAAAGCTGTGCTGCTGTGGAACGCCGCTCTTCCTCAAGGCACGTCTCGGTACTGGATACTACCTTACGCTGGTCAAGAGAGAGATGCATAGCACACCCAGCAGCACCAGCACTGGCAATCTCCCTTCATCTGCAGTTACCAAGGTGAGATGAGCCACGAAAAGAGCAGAAGCCAAGAAGGCCTATTTGCCATTTCCTATTGAGCACCCTGAGGTCATTTTCAGACCCGTAGATCATTCCATCTGTTCCAAAACAGGGGCTTAAATTGCTGCGATGTTGCGTTTTCTTCGACTTTTTCGATTTCACAAGGCAACGTTTCAGAGCACACCAAATGCGTTTATGCAAGTCACATCAGAGTAAAACGGTTTCAGGATTCTGCAGATAGCATCCTCCACTGAGATGGATTGACAAGTCAGCTCCACAGGAAGATGAAGAGGAGCTCCTCTTTAACTGCGACAGCTAATGTGTTCACCTGCAGAATCAAACACTGCTGCTCTTTTATGTAATGCAGTTCCCATCGTGAGTTGTACTGCTCGGTTCTTTTTTCTGTCGGTTTGTTTTGAGAATTGCTTTCTCGCCACAACCAAACCGTTTCATTTGAAACGACAGTAGTGCGGAGCAGTTGTTTCGGTGCGGATCCGAGCGTTATTGCCATGTTCACATATGCTTACATGAATTAAAGGGAGAAAAACGCCAGATTACGAAATAAGTGCTCCAAACAAGGCAGGTGTGAAAACGCTCTGACAGTAGTGCAGTTTTACGCCTCTTTCCTGCATAATGTTCACCCCAGGTCTCTGTGTTTTAGGACAGCGATTCCTCATTAAGTGACGACACAGGACTGGGCAGCGAAGAGAATGGATTCAGTAGGTACAGCTTTGCCTTACAAAGGTTGTTTGCATCACATGTCTCAATCCAGGCCAGAGTTTAGCTCCACACTTGATCAAACTTATCTGCCTGTAGTTTTCTAGTGGTCCTGAAAACTTGGATTAGCTTTGTCAGGTGTGTTTGGCTAGAGTTGGTGTTTACTCTGCAGGACAGTGGATCTTGGGCCACCCCTGATCTAAGGGCTCTAATACTTTCCTGTTTTAGACGTTGCCGCCCTAATGGCTCTCGTGCAGCAGTACGTCCCTGACGCTCAGATGGTGGAGGACGTCGGCAGAGAGGCCGTCATCAACTTGCCCCACGCTGCCTCAGAGGACGGCAGACTCGCCCTCTTCCTGAACGAGCTGGACAAACGGCAGGGCGAGTTCGGCGTGGTCAGTTATGGGTTGTCAGACACCACATTAGAGGAGGTGAGTCAGTTCAGAATGGCATCAATGTTGTCGTCTTCACCGATTTATTCCTACTGGAAAAGGATTTAGCCCTTCCTGAAGTTCAAGGCGATGGTTTACATGTCCGTCGACAGCCAGTCATTGTCCCGTTCTGGCGCCGAGAGAGGAAATCCCTCTTAAGCCTTTGTAGGTTCTGACCTTAGCTAAAAATAAACGGAGCAGAGAGTTTTTATCCTCACGGCTGCTGTTGTAACATAATACATCTTCTCGCTGAGACAGGAGGGTGTTTACCAGACTGTGATCTTTAGCCTTGCCCGTGTATTTTAGATCTTTCTGCGTGTGGCAGAAGAGACAGGTGTAGATGCGGACCCCGAGGAGCCAGCAGCATCTCCAAGCCACCAGGGGGCGCCATCTGAGGATAGAGACACAGGTACAGTAAATGAATACATTTCATACCCGCTTAGCTAACGAGATAAAAGCTGCTAGTTGGTCAGACTGCTACTTTTAGACAGTTTTGACACAGCGGTTATGTTTTGTGCAGCTGGCCCCTGCATCCCCGTTTGCATACTAATACTATATTCCATTCAGCGTTGAAGATGGGTTGACGTGTATATAGATAAAATAGTAATATAAAATAGTAACCAGCCACTTCGTGTTGTCAACAAAAAAGTATCCTAGCAAACAAACTGTGTAGGATAGACAATGATATTAATTGCTAGCATTTGCTGTGCAGGTGTGTGTTGATTAAAAGATCAAATGGGTTCAATCATGTTCAGAACGTGTAGTTTGCAATTTGAGATGCACCCAGTCTTTTCAATAGATATCATAAAGGAGCAAAAAAAGAGCTGTGAGGCTTGGTTTTGTCGGTACTTTTAAATGTGTTTTTTTGTTTGTTTGTTTTGCTCTTCTCTCTGCTTCGCTGGCAGGACGAAAACAGCCAATCAGGAGAGGTACACAATGAAACAAAATAGACTGTAGTTATTGTGGGCAGCAGAAGTGTAGGTCAGAACAGCTGTAATGAGACGTCATTAACCAGAAAGTCTTTCTCTGGCATGCAGAGGCCCAGGAGACAGAGCCGCTGAGCGGGGACGGTCAGGGTGGCAGTGCTGCTCTAACGGGCTGCTTCCTCACCTGTCAGCAGCTTCGAGCGCTTTTCACCAAAAGACTGAAGTACGCCCTTCGCAGTCGCAGAGGCATTTTCGCACAGGTATGCCGTAATGATAGACCAGTCGCTGCAGTCCTTTTTAAATGATCGACTGATAATTGTACCCGCATGACAGATTATGTCAGCTCCAAAATCTACCAACAACCTTGTCAATGGATATTTTTACTGAATGTTGAATTAATTTTGTGCCTTTCCGCATTATTCAGAAACCTGTTCTTGGTATTACAATGCGTGATTCATTAGTAGAGGTTATTCCAAATTAAAAAAAAAAAAACATTATCTGCTTTGACAGCTGTAATTTGGTACTTAAAAATAATTATAGTAAGGTAATTTGGTGGGTACACAGTAATTCGTAGTACATATTGTTCCTTGTCTACCACTGTGGTTTTTGAGGAATATCAGTGTCGTATCGGTTTAGATTTTATTCTAATTGATGGATACTGTGTATTCAGTTACCTTTGCTAACAGTTATCCTATCGTACAAATTCAGTCATCAGAAAGAAGTATATTTGATAATGTTAATAGTAATATTGTGTAGTGTTACTTTTTTTTTGATCAAATGAATAAATACATTTAGATAAAATAGATGGATTTTAAATAGTAGTGTATGTCAGACCTCTATGTTTTGATATGTTGCATTTTTGTGTAACAGTGGTTGATTTATGAAGACCTTTTGTTTTGCAGATTGTTCTTCCTGCAGTTTTTGTTCTTATCGCTCTGCTCTTCAGTCTCATTGTCCCACCCTTTGGGAAATATCCATCCCTGGAGCTCCAGCCGTGGATGTACGGAGAACAGTTCACTTTCTTCAGGTACGCATTCAGGGAAAGAGAGTTTCTAGGAAAATTCTGATGTCACCTGCGGATTTCTCATCGGTTTTGTCTTTCCTGTGAAGCAATGATGCGCCACAGAATCCAGCCATACAGAACCTCCTGGATGCCCTGCTGAATCCACCTGGGTTTGGGACCAAATGCATGGAGCCGAGCGGGTATGAAAACGGCAGCAGAAAATAGGCTAGACTGTTTGATCGATGTAACCTGATGCTTTATTGTGTGCTTTTTCAGAGACGCTGAGTGTTTAGAGGAAGTTGAAACGAAGTTTGTCCGACCCCAGATTCCCTACAGCGTGTGGCAGATCCTTCATAAAGGCAACTGGACCGCAGAGAAGCCGTCCCCTGACTGCGAGTGCAGTACCGAGGATATCCGGAGGATGCTGCCGGACTGTCCGGAGGGAGCTGGAGGAATCCCCCCTCCTCAGGTCTGCCTTCCGTCCGTGTGTTCGTCAATAATATACAGTATTCTCAAAGGTTTTGGGTCTGTAACATTACGTTTGTTGTTTTCGAAAAAATCGGTGTAACAGTGTTCGTAGAACGGAAAGAGGGAGGCGGGAACCGGCGAACATTTAAACACTATAATTATAAAACAAACAAACACCAAAAGTAAAGCGGCAACCCCTCACGGACGACTGCCGCACACAAACACAACATAAAGTCCAGGTCTGGTCCTCTCTCGTGTTCCACTGCCATCCCTGGTGATAAAAAAACAGCATATGCTGGTAGGTAGGTTTTGATGCTGGTTTAAGCTGGTCCTTTGCTGGTTTATGCTGGTCATGTTGCTGGTCAAGGACCAGCATAAACCAGCAAAGGACCAGCTTAAACCAGCATCAAAACCTACCTACCAGCATATGCTGTTTTTTTCACCAGGGGTCACTCCTTTTATCCTTCTGGAGCTCCTCCGTGGGACTTGAGACCGGTGAGTGGCACAGGTGTCGCTCATTATCATTAAACTCCAACGGCCTCGCTCCGTTCCCACGGCTCTCGGCCCCACCCTCAAGACTGCATTTCTCGATCTAGAATGCAACAACACAGTAATAGTGTGAATTATTATTACAGTTCAGAACAGGTTTCTACTTTAATATGTGTTCAAATGAAATTAATTTAACTGTGCTGGTCTTCAGTGTCACAGGATCCTTCAGAAATCATCCTAGGTGATGACTGGTGGTCATTTGCTGCTCAGTTGTGCCACTTAGTAGATCTGTGAAAACTGAATAAAAGCATTAATTCCTAAATAAAGTTCTTACTGACCCCAAACCTTTGAACAGTAATTTCATGTTCAGTATGTAAGATGTTTGCTAGCATTTACTGTGCATTGCAAATAATTTGCATGTTCCTAGAAATAATCTATCATTGTTAATAACGATGTTTACATTTATTGACATTTTCCTTAAGGAAAAACACATTTGTAAAAAAAAAAAAACTTAGAACTTAGAAACCAAGAAAAAAAATAAATGTGAAGAAAAAAAAAAAACATCTTGAAAATATTCTTTTGCTTGTTAGCGGCAATGGCAAGTTAAGTTAAAAACACAGATTTAGAACTCTGTCTGGTGTTTTCATTTGTGTACTAACATTATCATCTTTTCCCTTATGTAGATAAAACAAATGACAGGTGATTTCCTGCAAAATTTGACAGGTCGCAACATTTCTGACTACCTCATCAAAACATACCCCCAAATTCTGAAGAAAAGGTTCCTTTTTCATTTATTATGTAAAATAGTGTGTAATATACAAAAATCTTTTGTTTTGACAGAACTGATTGTGTAACTGTTCTCTCTCACATACAGTTTAAAGACAAAAAAATGGGTAAATGAATTTAGGTGAGTCGACTGCCATCAAAAATCACCACATTGACCATTTAATTTCAGTTTGATTTGATGTTTGTTTAATCTCTGCTCACCTGTCGCAGATATGGAGGTTTCTCTCTGGGAGCTCAAAGTGCTCAAGCCGTGGAAGAGCCACAGCACCTGGAGGAGTCTGTTTTGGCTATTAGAAGACGGTACAACATTGCAGAGGTGTGTTTTTGGCTGGTTCTATATAGCAGAAATGTGCGCAGCACGAATGAAATCTGGATGTACTACATTCATCACGTTGTCATGTTCCCAACTCCTCTCCTGTGTGATCATGGGAGAGTGTCTATCTATAAGGTGTTTATCCAGCTTATTTTTTTCATCTACTGTTTTAATGAGTACATACTCTCTTTTCGCCGACTAAGCAATAGCAGAATTCAGTCATCGTCTGTATGAACGGGTCATCGAAACGCTCGCTCAGGCGATTCTTTCCAAACTGCTGATTCATTCAGCAGCAATACAGCTATCTTCATTGGCAGTATAAAATCAATATCACATTTGCAATCATGCTGATTTTTGGGAAAAACAGGACTCTTGTTTGTATAATATTGCAGAGGCATTTTTGCCAACATTTCTTGAATTTTAAAGGCATTTGGTTTTTATTTGGTAATTGCAAAGTGATTGACACTTGTCAATGTCAGTTTGCACATCGTTAAAATGACAGACACGGCAGACCATTCATATTGCACACCCCAGTGGTCACCTCGCACGACTCGTTGTTTTTTTTCGCTTTTGTTCTTTTGCAGAATGGTTCGTTAGATCAGCTCCTTCAAAGACTACCGGATGTCTTTACAGGACTCGCCAGCCAAAATAATGTAAAGGTGAGTAAGGCACATGTGAGGCAAGCGCAACCTTCTCCTGATCTCTTCATTAAGATGCGTTGTGTTCTCTCTCTCAGGTCTGGTTTAATAATAAAGGATGGCATTCCATGGCATCGTTTGTGAATATCATGAACAATGGTCTCCTTCGAGCCAACCTGCCACCTGGCGTGGAAAGACGTAAATACGGAATGACGGCCTACAATCACCCGCTCAACCTCACAAAGGAGCAGCTGACAGAGATGGCGCTGTATGTAATCACTGTTTGCTGAGAGGTCTGAGGGAGGAAATTCACTAAAGCTGCATTTTCGCTCAATCCGACAACTGACAGACGCCATTTGTTTCCAACAGAGAATAGTTTAAGAGCTGCATGGAATTCTGATCGTATGCGTAGGCAGCGTTTCACTAGGGGGCAAACTGTATGTGATGATTAGCGATAGTCGAAATTTGGCTTAGGAATACATTTCTCCTCTTGTAGCCTCACTTGCGTTGCACTGTCTGCACCAATGTCATTTCTGACTGATTAAAGAAACTATTTAAATGAGGTACAAAAGCTGGAAAAAATGTAAGTGAATTGACCTGTTTAGCGAACTCTACCAAAACGGAACATTTCTCAGTGCTTTCTTTCTCTCTGGTCTTTGCAGGATGACCACCTCAGTCGACGTTCTGGTGTCCATTTGTGTTATTTTCGCCATGTCATTTGTTCCCGCCAGTTTTGTCCTGTTCCTTATTGAGGAACGGGTCAGTAAATCAAAACACCTGCAGTTTGTCAGTGGAGTGAAGCCCATCCTGTACTGGACCACCAACTACGTATGGGACATGGTCAGTTCTGCAAGTTTGATGTGCCTGTGAAATATCTTAAGATGGTTATTCAAACTGATTTAATGTTTGTTGTTGTGTTGCAGTTGAACTATACAGTACCAGCCACGATGGTGGTCTTCATCTTCATCAGCTTCCAGCAGGAGTCGTATGTATCTGAGAAGAATCTGCCTGCGCTGGTGCTTCTGCTCTTGCTCTATGGGTGAGAAATGATTACATCACTGGAGATTTCCTGGATCGGTCAGTGGTGTAGTGCAGGGTATACGTAGGTAGGGGCTGGGCGATTTTTCTGATTTTCTCGCTTAATTCGAATCTAAAGTTTGCCAGGATTTTATTTTTTAGAAATCAAGGAATCGCAATTTTGAGTAGAAATATCACCAAATGTTAGAAATAGACATTTTGACAATATGGCAGTGATAAAAGTGAAGAGAAAAGAACGATCCAACCGCATTTCAGCGCACGTGCTAAACCGCTCACCTGCGACGCGCTCGTATCGCTAGGCGCCTTCACACGGAGTGCGCTTTTGTGTTGACAAAGATGCGACGCGTATAAAAAGCCTGTGCAGAACTACTACTGTATGTCTGATATTTCATGTTTGCATCATGGTGACAGGCTGAAAGCTGGTGCTCATTGTTTTTACAGAACATTTATAGTTAATAGTAATGTACTGGTGGTGAATTAACTTAACTTGAGATTTTTTAAAAGCATTTTTCTCATATTATTTCTTAACATATTATTTCTCATGCATCTTTTCTGTATATTTCAAGTATATTTAAGTATATTTTTAATATTTAACTGATTTGTTTAACATCTACATCATGTTGATAACTTCATGTGTGGTACATTTGGAATAAAATTGTCTTTAACTAGAGGGTTAATAAAGAAAAAGTTACTTGAATCATGTTGTAGTTACATTTTCAAGTTGACGAGTTAAAAATCTTTAAAAAAAATTTGCCATATCGCCCAGCCCTTCGGCATCAGTCGGCTTTGCCTATACTCACTTCTGAATCCCCTTTGATGGGCATCGTTCAGTAGTGTCCTGCATTAGTCCACCACATGAATATCTCATCCAGTCGCATGTGAATAAATGCAAATATTCCCTAAAAACACCCAGTAAAGACAGTGATGCGGTCAGGACCGTGGCGCCGGCTTCCTGTGAAATATGCTTGCTCCCGCTCCGTCCCCCACCCCAGTGACAAAATGCTGCCTGTTCATACGCGAGAGCCCGTCAAAAAATAATTAATTATTGATTACTAATTGGAATTCTAACGAAATACATTACAATTTTTTAAAAAGCAGGTTTTTACGATCAGAAATGTTTGAAACTGGTGATCTCCTGCAAACTGTTCAGTCCAAGGATCCAGTAAATAAATGCATTCAAACTGTAAGAAACGGCTCTAATACAAAGAAAACATGACCGATTTCATCAGAGATTGTGGAGGTTCACGTCCAGATGTCAATAAATTATTCTTTTCAGCGTGTATTTGGCTGAAAAGCAAGAGTGTTTTATGCGCTGGGAGTGTGTACTCGTTTCTTCAGGCACCATGACACCACTGGGTTCAGTTATTGACTCTTTAGCACATTGGTGCATTTACGACCCTTGCTAATGATAACATCATACGTTTTGTTATAGTGGAGCCCAGCATGGGATTCTAGACAGCTGTAGCCTGTTTTACCAGCTTAACCAGCAAAACGGCCTCGGTCAACCGTGCTGATCCACCACCTTGATCGGCTCTGTCCAGCATAAATCAGTAGTGTGTTGTTTGTTTGTCTCCGCTGCAGTTGGTCTATCACTCCACTCATGTACCCAGCCTCCTTCATCTTCTCCGTCCCCAGCACCGCCTACGTGGTCCTCACCTCCATCAACCTCTTTATCGGCATCAACGGCAGTGTCGCCACCTTTGTCCTGGAGCTCTTTATCGATGAGGTGAGGGATGTAGATGCTAACTGCTTAATGTGATTAAGCCAAGTACAACATGTTCCTGGGTCAACACCCTCAGTTTTGGGGGAAAAAAAACAATCACAAAACGAAACCAAAAACAATAATCCAGGTAATGGTTTGTACATATATATAATTCAAAAGAACAGCACTGATTTTAAATAGTAATCTTTTTGTAACATTGTAAATGTCTTTACTGTCCCAAACATTCTAAACATCTGAATGGTAATTTGAAATATTTGCTTCACTAAATATAAAAACACAGCATTCAATAAAAAAAAAATCATGAATAAATAACAAAAAAGTAAAATGTAAATGTACAAATGTGAACAAAAAATAAAGGGATGACTTTTATCTCTCCTTTATTTTGTTTTCAATGTACTCAGCATCTGAATGAGGTTAACAGGATCCTGAAGAAGGTCTTTCTGATCTTCCCACATTTCTGTCTGGGTCGAGGTCTCATCGACATGGCCAAGAACCAGGCCATGGCAGACGCGTTTCAGCGGCTGGGTAATTTCACGAAGAGCTCTCTCACGGATAACAAACATTTCTGCAATAGGCATGAACAACTGTGAGCTTTGATTATGAATTTGTCCTTTTTGTGGATGTCAACAGGAACCAAACAGAATCTGGAGCCTTTGTCCTGGGATTTTGTAGGGAAGAACCTGTTTGCCATGGCGATGGAAGGAATCGTGTTTTTCATCTTCACTGTTCTCCTGCAGTATAAATTCTTTGTTAATTTCAGGTATGTTCGCATGTTTGAATATCGGCATATTGAGTAAATCATAACGTACATACAGCTGTGCAGTTGTTCCTGATAAAGAAATGTTTTCCCTTCAGCCGATGGTCGGGCTTTGTGCTGCCCCCTCTGGGCACGGAGGACGAGGACGTGGCGAGAGAGAGAGAGCGCGTGAAGAGCGGTAGAGCTGTGGGAGACATTCTCATCCTCAAAGATCTTAGCAAGGTACGGAAGCACACCAGATGCCGCACAAACAGCTGGAAGAGATGTTGTTCAAACCAGTCGAGGGTAAAATACTGACTTTGTGTGTCTGTAGGTGTACAAGGCAGGCAGGAAGCCAGCAGTGAATCGGCTTTGCTTGGGCATTCCCCGAGGAGAGGTACCTAGAGCTGCATATTACAGAACATTTATACTAGCACTTTGTTGATGTTTTTGCGATCGTTTAAACTGCAGCGAGTGTTTTCTTTTCCCGTGGCAGTGTTTTGGGCTTCTCGGCGTTAACGGGGCTGGGAAAACCTCATCTTTCCGCATGCTAACAGGAGACACCTGCATCACTTATGGAGAAGCTTTTCTTAGCAACCACAGGTTAGACCCTCATCATTTGTGATGAACATTATAGCAATATTTTCACAATAACTGCATGATTATTATTCCCATTGTATAATTATTATTGGTGTTACTGTGACCACATCCTGGCGATGACCCACAACACCCTAACGTTACCAATTCAGCGTTCTTACAGAAATGGAGAAAGTTCATCAGCTGATGGGCTACTGTCCTCAGTTTGACGCCATCAGTGACCTGCTGACTGGACGAGAGCACCTGGAGTTCTACGCTCGCCTCAGAGGAGTGCCAGAGGCTCACGTCGCAAAGGTACATTATTATTCAAATGCAGTCTGACCGTATCGTACTAAATATCAGTCCTGTTTCATACCCAGTTCCAAGCTTGTTTTGAATAATGGAAGGGGTTCGCCCAAAAATAAAATTTTCCAAAAATAGAAAAAAGGTACTCACCTTCAAGCCACCTAAGATGTAGATGAGTTTGTTTTATCATAAAGTCCATGACTTGCTCACCAATGGATCCTCTGCAGTGAATGGGTGCCGGCAACGGGTGAGTCCGAACAGCTGACGGAAACGTCACGATAATCCACATCGCTCCAGTCTATCAGTGAACATCTTGAGAAGCGTTTACAAGCAAAAACAAGCCAAAAAGCATTCACTGCAAAGGATCCATTGCAGAGCAAGTGATGGAATGACTCCAGATCTGTTCAGATGAAGAAAACAAGCCTAACCTACATGAACTAACCCTGTAAAATAGTTTATAGAGACTACGAAGCAATTTTCTCTTGTAATAATTCAGCTGATGGACGCTTCGTTTCCTTTTCGGGTTACTGTATGTGTGTACGTAGTTCAAATTCGTGATTGGCTTCATTTAAGAGTTGAGGCCGCAGATATTGCATGTGTTCAAGCGCAACCTGACGCAGGCGACCAGCGGTGTCATCACAGTCAACGTTTGCCGCTGCTAGTTCTTTGATATCGGTTCGCTGTTTGCGTCATAAGCTCTGTAGTTAGCTTGTATTCATTTTTTATGCCCGTCCTGTAGGTGGCACAGTGGGGAGTCCAAAAGCTTGGTCTGAGTCAGTATGCTGAGCGAGAGGCTGGGGGATACAGCGGAGGAAACAAGCGCAAACTCTCCACCGCCATTTCCCTCATTGGAGCTGCACCTGTCATCTTCCTTGTATGTTTGTACTATCACACTTGTAAGGTAGATTTATACAGTCTTGCTGACTTGGAGCTGTTGTATTATGTGGCTGTAAATGGTGTTTTTCCACTCTCAGGATGAGCCAACCACTGGGATGGACCCGAAGGCCAAGCGCTTCCTCTGGAACTGCATCCTTAGTGTGATCAGAGAGGGGCGATCTGTCGTTCTCACCTCCCACAGGTAGAGCAAACTAATATAGTTAAACTAATATAATAATACTAATGTTTCATATAGGTAGCCACAATAGATCCCTTAGACCGGGATCTGCCCGCTTAGACTGGCAGAGACCATCTGACTGATTTGCGCTGTGAATGTTTTTCATTTAGTAAATCTAAATATCTTTAAAAAAAAATAATTGGTCTAGCAAAATTTTGACCGATATAAATGCGTTCAGGTCTAGTGTCTGTGTATTCGTGAATCAGTCTCCTGCTTTGGTTGTTCTGCTGTATTTGCAGTATGGAAGAGTGTGAGGCTCTGTGTACCCGAATGGCCATCATGGTGAACGGCAGGTTCCAGTGTCTGGGCTCAGTTCAGCACCTGAAGAACAGGTAACACTAACTTACTACATACTGTTCACCATATACTGCATATTACATAGCGTTTTAACGTAGAGTGTGAAGCAAAATGCCGTTTGAAACCATAAACAAGTCAAACTGTAGATTGCCTAATTTTTGTTACATGACCACTCTATATTGCACGTTTAGTTCGGCGGCATCATGTCAGAAATAAATCGTTATTTGTAGTCAGCTAAAAAAAGTCAGATAAAGTTAGATTCAAGCTTTGGGTTAGGGTTAGGTACAAATCACAAAGGTACAAATCTTGACTTGAAGTGAAAAACGCATTTAAATATGGACAAAAAGAGAAAGGTACAAGACTTAACGGCTCTAATGAGTGAAAGGACTCCGATCCCATGAAGATTACGAATTATATGTTCTAATATGCCACTTGATTTAAAGATACATGACAATGAGCACGTTTTCCACCCTTTTTGTCTTTCCTGCTAGGTTTGGAGACGGTTACACAGTAATCCTTCGTTTGTCCACGCCGTCTACGGAACCGTGCCCGGTGGACACCTTCATCCAGAACTCCTTCCCTGGGATCCAGCTGAAGGAAAGACATCAGAATGTTCTTCAGTACCAGCTGCCATCGCAAGCCTGTCCGCTCGCTCGTGTCTTTGAGGTTTTGTCAAATAATTACGAGGAGCTGGGGATAGCGGATTACTCAGTGTCGCAGACTACACTGGATCAAGTAAGAGAACATTGCCGAGACTTTTCCAAATCCTAGTGAACTGCCTTGCTGTCTATATACTCAGTTGCCTTCTGAGAAACACACTATCATGGCAAATAGCTCTCCTCAACAGACTGACTCACTACTGATTTTTTTAGTATATTTTTGCTTTAGCGTGTTGAAAGCATAAAAATATTGCCCAAAAATATTGGGTAAAATAGGGTCAAATTAATCTGAACTACTTACTGATTCTTTTTAGTGCTGGTATGAATCATTTATATTAATAGTTGACATTTCTCTCCATTTTAACAGAACTGTGCATTTTTCACTGAACTTGTTGCAGTGAATTATGAGGTTGCCTTCTCTACAAAAGATATCCAGCTTCTTTTTAACTTAAGAGCAGACGCAGCCATTTGTAATGTGCAACTCTTTCAGCGTTTTTTGCTTCTAGTTATTTTTATTTTGCCTGTACAAAAGCAGTCCGTTATGCTGCTTGATATTTCAGATTTCAGACTGATATTTTCATTTATTTTCATAATCATGAACACACAGATTTGTAGCACAAGTAGTTTCACCACATTACTTCCGCATTTCAAAATAGGTGGATATTTAGGGCTGGTCACATATACCGTTGTTTGGCCAAATTTGGAATTTTAGCCAAATTCAGCAGGAATCATCATGCATTGAAGGATTTTGCGTGAGGGTGCAAGATTTCCACATATGGATTTCGCTGATGTGTACAGACAGCAACGCAACTAGCACGTTCAAGGCCCAAAAATGTAGTGAGGACCTCATGAAAATAGACCATGTGACATCTTCAGACATCAGTGGTTCATCTTCCATTTCATTCATCAGTGTAGCTGTGAGAACAGTCTTTGACGTACATTTACTACAGGAACGCGACGCATGTGTGCGGTGCCGCTGACGCAGGAGCTGGCGTTCAGATGTGCCGGCCTTGTTTGCAAACAGAGGAATATATCGTGATTGGCAGCGACACTGACCCGGAAGAGAAGAAATAAAGTCGTTTTCTTTTGTTGTGTTTTTTTAATTGATTTTTGTTTGTGAGAGAGCGTGTGCATTCCTCTGCTTGCAAACAAGGTGCAGCACATCCGAGTTCTATGTCAGACTGCTGGATAAAGTTGTCATTTTTGGGTTTTTCTTCTTGTTGCTTCATAAAATTAGCAAAAAGTTTGGAACAACATGAGGGTGAGGAATGACAGAATTTTCATTTTAGTGTGAACTATCCCTTTAAGTAGTAGAAACTAGTTTTCACCGGAGGGTTAACTTGTTTTGCAAAATTCAACTCTGAAAAAATACACCCAGATTTTTTGCAAATGAGTGAACATTTCTGGAGAGGGGCCCTAAATAGCTAGACATAAGGGGCGAAACACAGCAACAACTGTTTTGCTTTCATTTAAGTGGGGACAACGCCAGAAAAAAGTTGAAGGCTCCTTTTGGGTGCATCCCACTAGGTTTTGAAACAGGGCTTGTTACTCAGGACTAAGAGTGTTTTCCTCCTGCAGGTGTTTGTTAACTTTGCTAAAGAGCAGACAGACGATGATCAGCTCAGGGAGGTCACGGTAAATGGCGGAGGATCCGTGGCCATTCGAACCAACAGACCTCAGCGGCCCACGGACCTCAAACTCCAGAAATCCAGCAGCTTTTCCAATCCACGCTCTCCTTCAACGCCCTCTATAGATCAAGGTACTCGCTCAGTACAAACCCCTGAGCCTTCATTTACCGGTTCAAAGACCAAAAAGAGCAAATCAAACAGTCTGTCAGTCTCAAGACCGCAACAGCAGGTCCGGATGGAGCCTGTTGGCGAGGCAGCTAACGGATCAAACCCTCATAAAGACCAGACTCCTGGGAAAAAAGACCCATCCACATTGTTTGTTATCAGTACCAAAACGCAAGAAAGCAAAGTGTGAAAAGACACAGATATTAAGAACTGAACAGTCATGATGTGGATCACCAGTGAGTCATTTTTGGTGCCTTGTTCACTTGTAGATTTCCAAAATGGACTGCAATCAGTTAATCATTCAGTTTGGCTTTCCTGGCAAGTCAGTAATTCCTCACCGATTGTTTGTTCGGTTCTTACTCTGAAGCTTGAAGATGGCGCATACCATCACGTATTTGTATTGTCAGGAATTCTTTCCTAGACTCTTTAATGAATTAATAAATTATGCATAATGTCACGGTCGTCGGTTGCTTTGTGCAACCCAATTTGGATATGATTTTTTCCCCTGAATGTTACATTTTAACAGACCTCTTTATTTCTACATGTATGTAAAGGTCACATGTGCAGTGCAGAGATGGTGTCTGACACAAAAACTGCCTTCATGTACTCTGATTTTTGTATTGCTTTAGATTTGTCTTTTTTCCTCTGATGCACTTTAGCTCAAAACAATTCTAGTATTGTAGTCTGGATTATCACTGTGTCTCTTCACTGCAGTAATTGTTACAATGCTTGATATGTAGCCCTTTTTATGTAATATTTATTGTCTGTACATACAGGAGATATTATGTATGAACTGAGTAAAGTGAAGTTTGAATGTGGAGATTGTAATCATCCCTATGTGCATGACGCTGGATGTTAAAATGCTGGGATATTTATGTGCAAATCTGTGTGCATTAATAAATATGTGGGTAGTGTGCAGATGTCTGGTGTGTGCACATTGTTTTATAAAAAACTGTTTGGTTAAAAATTAACACAGTAACCAAACCACTTATAAAACTGATGTATTCTCGAAGATGCTTATACAAAGTGGGCTCGTTTGGGCTCCAGTCGAGCCGCTGCATTCTGAATCATTTGTGGATGTTTGTGCATGATGGAAGTCTGCACTGCAGCAGTCCAGCCTAGGCACTGGACAATGAGTTGCGCAGCATGTTCCATTAGGAAGGGCCTGATCTTTCTGATGATTTGTGCAATGCAAACCTGCAAGACTGAGCTGTTCTTGCAATGGTGTCTTTGAAAGTCAGCTGGTCAACAAAGATTTCTGACCGGGATAATTTGATGGGATAATTGTTGATGGACCTAGCTGGATGGTGAAATCATGCTGTAGAGTCGGAGCTGAAGGTGATGTTCTTTCATCCATGCCGAGATGTCCGTGCGGTTACCGTTGGATCATCCGGTTGAAATGAAAGATAGAGCTGTGTGTCATCGGCGTAGCAATATCAGGAGAAACCGTGTGCCTGTATGATGGGTCCAGTGATGTAATGTATATGGAGAAGAGTCCGAGAACTGATCCCTGATTCACAGTATCAAAGGCGGCGGATAGATCAAACAGACTGACATATATTTCATTTTGTACAGATATTTAGTACTTATTGTTGATGTAGGCCATTATTAAATATTCCTTTTACATAAAATTGACAGTCACTTAACACAACACTGATAACATCATCTCCAGCCAGATCTTCATATGAAGTTCTGTATAACAACTTGACAACACCTTATCGTATCACAAAATATCTAATGTTCTTCTTTCAAATTATTGTACAGCCTTTATAGCCTCATATTGGAATAGTATATTGAGTATGTGTACTTAACTGGTAATACAGACTACTTATAATTAACTCGAATAGAAAAAAATGAAAATGGTTACCAAGTTACAAGATCTAAGATATACACTTTCTCCAAAATGGTCATAAAAATGTTAACCTAAAATATCTAATAATATCTCTCACGTAGTACGTCAAGAGAAAGCGGTTGACGGATGTTTATTGGCTGCAATGGTTGTCATGGCTATCATGACAGGGTATTTCTAGCTCCGCCCCTTTTGCCTAGCATTAGCTGTTAGCCATCGCAGCTTACGGCAGCTGTTCTGGACCTTTTCTAAATTTCTTTGTTTTTGTCAGTGAGAAAACTTTGAAATGGTTTTGTTAAATAGCAATAACAATGAGGAACAGGATTTAATGTAAGTGTATTTTTAGCCGGTAGCTAATGATCTGATTTGTCTCAGTATATACACGTCAGTTGTTTTTGTTAGCCGGTACAGTTCCTTAGCCACATATAAAAAACAAACATCAAATACGTCAAAGAAAGGTCTTATTTGCGTTCGCCGTTTTACGTTAATGAAATGATTTATGCATTTGTTTGAAACTGTGGAGTGTTAATTTCATGTAAATGGAGCAGTAGCACCTCAGCTAAATGACAGGTCATTATTTACAGTAAAACAGCTGTAACGTTATGATTGAACTAATTAAACGGGAAATAACCGGCATATCTGAATAAACTTCTAGAACAGAAACCGTATTTCGTAGCTGTATGTGGAAGTGGTCTAAATGTTTCTCATAATGACTTATTCACTGGTAACCAAGGCCGGCTTCTTCACTAAACAATATATATATATATATATATATGTGTATATATATATATATATATATGTGTATATATATATATATATATATATATATATATAAATATATATATATATATATATATATATATATATATATATAAAACATAAAAATAAAACGCATTTGCATCTCTTTTGCAGGGACAGGTTGTGACCTATTTTCATGGTAAAGCGTCTGGCCTGTAGCTAGAGCTATAAATAAAGCACAAGAGT
This sequence comes from Labeo catla, assembly GCA_012976165.1. Classification (NCBI taxonomy): domain Eukaryota; kingdom Metazoa; phylum Chordata; class Actinopteri; order Cypriniformes; family Cyprinidae; genus Labeo; species Labeo catla. The sequence goes on from VONZ01000592.1 coordinate 427,830, forward strand.
GGCTCTCCACCGAACGAACTGTAGTTTCATTACAGCTATGCAGTGTGAAAAACTACATTAAAATCCAGTGAAACATTAGGGCAAATTCACTTAAGCATGTGCAGGATCTTTAGCTGTTTTGCACCATTTATCCCGTTTATCTGGGCAGAGTGTGTTCTGGGAAATTTCTGTTTCGTATTGACTGTGGACATAATCCCTTTGAGATGGTGGTTTATGTAGGGGTGTCAAACTCAGTGCCTGGAGGGCCACAGCCCTGCAGAGTTTCAACCCTAATTAAACACACCTGATTCCGCTAATCACATCTTTCAGGCTTATTTGAAAACTACATGGTTTGTGTGTTGGAGCAGGGTTGGAACTACACTCTGCAGGGCTGTGGCTCTTGAGGAACTGAGTTTGACACCCCTGGTTTAATGCAAACGGATACCATTTTGTCTTACAGCCTCAATGAGCCACGCTGCTCATCTCTACCCAGCTCTCCTGCAAAACGTGTTTCTCCAGCCAAAAAGAAGCAGTTTTTTATTAACCAGGCCATTCGTAACTCGGACCTTACTCCCAGGGCCAAGGGCAAGAAGAGTCTGAGACGACAGGAAAACAGTAAGTTTTTGCTTTAAAGTTTGGAGGCCTCATAGATTATAAACATTAAGGTGCTGTCACTGTAACAATATTTTAGTGACATTTTAGAACAATGTTCACAGTCTATAGAGTCAGTCCATATTAACTGAATAGTTGAATATTAATAAAGTCTTCTGAAGAGACATATTTTACTACGCTATAGAGCCATAATAAGCCCCTGAGGACTTATTTGGTAACTTCCAAATGTTCTTTCCACGGAGGAACTGGGAAACAGCTGAAAAACAACATCTTCCAGGTTTTGACGTTATGGCTGCAGTACTCTGTCCACCTTATTTTTCAATGCGGAAGTAAGGTGTTTTCTGGTAATGTGTTAGACGTCCGGTTCATAATTCACCATTGAGAAATGACGAGAAGAATATCGAAGTGCAGTAAACGGTAATACAGTTTGCACTACAAACCAGTGTGTTCATAATTAAGATAATACATTAAAATAATATGGTAAGACGCACCAATTTGCAATAGCAAGCAGCAAAAGGAGCTTTTTGTGCAGCTAAAATAGCTGGAAGTGGATGAGACCGGAAGCCAGACATAAAAAATGTACAAATGGCTGCACCCGCTCTTATGGGGAAAAATAAGGTGGATACAGTAGCGATGTATGAAGCATGTGAAGTCATCTTCAAACCAAACAGCTTTTTGTTGGTCAGCGCAGCAAACTTGTACACAATAACAGAAATCTGCATGGGGAATTTTTTGCCCTCACGCAAACAAGTAGACCTTTCCCTTTATTTACAGAGCAAATGTGAGTAAACATGGATTAAATGTAGAGTACAGTAAACGTGACTGCACCTTTTTGTAGTTCAGTAAGTAGTGTTTTGAGCTAGCAGTGAAAGTATCATGGGTTTGATTTCCAGAGAATGCATGAACTGATATAAAAAAAATGTCTAATTTGAATGCACTGAAGTTGTTTGTTGAAGTTTTTGTTACATTTTTGTAATATTTTGGAACCATACATTTTAACGACTCTGCTTTGGTGTAGCTCGTTTTCTGGACAATCTTTTGGAACGGGACGAGTGCTCTAAAGAGGATGCCGAAGGGCATGAAACAGCCTTGCCCACCATCTTCACTGAAGCCTGCACCAATGGAAACTATGTGGAGGTCAAGCAGGTTTTTTTTTTAAACTGCTCTTAGTTAAGGGATGTTTTGGCTTTAAACCGCTCTCTCGTGTCTCTCAGTACTGGAGTGATTTTATGAATCGTTCTGGGGAGGAGCAAGAGCGACTGTTGGCTCTGCTGGAGGAGGAGGCCCAGAGGACCCACTCCGACAAGAGCCACAAAGACCGAAGAGAAGGTCTGACAGCATGTAATCACACAAACCCAATTTGCATCTAGTAGGAAAGACAGTTGCACATCAGTTTACTGAACAACACACATCTTAAGCCTTTTAAGTTTGTGCTTGACGTATTTGCTCTAGTGTAGATTGTAGACAACCTCGGGTGCCAGAGAGACATTTATACTTCTCATGCTCTCTGTTGCTCTAGTCCTCTTATGTCTAGTCCCCACAGTCTGCGGCAGAAACCCCCGGATCATGACCAAATCGGTGCTCGTTGCAGTCGCCGAAGCCCTTAAGTATGAGCGGGTCAGCAACGTGATCCAAACCTCTCTCGAGCTATCACAGACGCCACGACATTTTCAAACCTGTTTGATATTATCACCACGTGATCTCGTAATGTGAGCGGCACAACGGCAAGGTGGAACTAATCTAACCAATCACAGCACAGATGGTAACAACACTCTTACCATGCATCTTTATGAACAGAAACGAAAAGCCAAAATTTAATCAAATCAGCTAACTAGAAATAAATGTAACAAATGCATTGATTGTGTATATAATACCACGTTTCATTCTACTGTTTAATTATCTTCGACTCTTTCTGCAGTACTGACAGTCCTTGTTGTCCACATCTTCCAAGCCATTGTTTCTAACATACTCTCTTTTGTTCTCTTTTCTTTCTGATAAAATAACCACACAGGCTAATTGAAGGGCCAGCTGATCATTCGTGCTAGAAAATATGGCCTATGATCGCTGTAATTTCTCGCGAGAATTTATGTGAGAGAACGTATTTTTCAATGACGATGGCCGGAAACGCCTCTTCACTGAACGTTTTGTAGTGTGTACACCTCGTTTGTGTTGTGTTGTGTTGTGTTGTGTAGTATGCGCGCAGCTATGACAAGACGACGACAGATGAGAAGAAATCTTGCTGTGTAGTGTGAGCAACACAGTGATTCGGCTAGTCTTTCAATCATGTAGCGTGAGCTTGCCATGAGCTGGTAGATCTAAACTTTTTGTTCAGTTTACATTTTAAATCTGCGAGGTGTTCACGTTCACATTTAATATCACTTCATCATAATGACACTGATAATCCCAAAAATGAAAATTCTGTCATCATTTACTCACCCTCATGTCATTTGAATCCCATATGGCTTTTGTTTATCTTTGGAAAACGAATGTAGCTTCTTAATATTCTCTCATCCTTTGAAAGTCTATGCAACCAAGTGGACTACCGCTTGCATGTTTAATAATAATAGTAATAATAAAGGAAGGAAAAAAGGAAAGGACGTGACATGTGGCCAAGTATGGTGTCCCATACTCTGAATTTGTGCTCTGCATTTCACCCATTCTAGTGCAGGACACTCAACCAAACAGAGCAGTGTTTCGCTGGTGTCACAATTTGTCTCTGCCAATGTAAAAATGACACACTTTATCTTTATTAATTGAATGATGGGCTGATTATTTATTAATATACTGGATGTGTGTGACAGTCATTCTCCTTTTTTCTAAGCAGTAAATCCTGCCTTCAGCGCTCAGGAATGTTTTCAGAGAATTGATCGGCGGCTGCGTGCGACGCTGAGACGCAGACAGATTCCCATGGTGACTCTCTTTGTCATTATTCGTATTCACCCTGTGTCACTTTCTCCTGTCTTATCATTCTTTACTGATAACTGTTCATCTATTTCCTCTGTTTAAGGGAGTGTTGGAGGGTCTGGAGTCCGATCTGCTGCGATTCTTCATGGCACATCCACACTCAATTTACATTACCAAACTCAGCAGCAGGTGCACAAACTACCGCAGTTAATGCATCTCTCACTTCTCACTAATTCGGACCAGCACTAACTAGTATACGTGCATGCTCGAGATGTCGTTTGAGAAACTGAAAGAAATGATTTTGTTAGTGTACGAATAGAATGCCGTGTTTTGATTCAGCTGTGTCTGTGTTTTTTCAGTTATGAGAGACTGCTGCTTCATGCTATCTGCCAGTACATGGATCTGACCTCTGCTAGTGAGTGAACTCCTGCAGTATTCCCACATTGGAAATATGTGGCTTTCTTATGAGGCTAATTGGAATTTTGTTTTGTTTTTAACGATTTAAAGTTTTTGTAAAAACTACACACTTTAAACTAGGGATGCAACGATAGGATTTTTCTTGGCCGATACCGATTTTCACAAATGACTATTGGCCGATTCCGATACTAAGATTGATTAATTGCAGTAAAGCAGGACCTAAAAATGGAAAATAAGCAAATTGATCAGTTCACTCCGAGCAGAATCGGTATTTGAACGTTTCTGTTCCTGTGTTGCTCTGTATTATCACGTTGAAACCGGTTTGAGTAGAAAAAATTGATTAACAATGTTATTTTTAAAAACTTTTTCTGTGCTAATAATAATAATAATAATAATTATTATTATTATTATTATTATTATTGTTATAAAGTAAAGCATTTTCTTTACTCAAAAAAAAAAACAAAAAAACATGAGAATCTTGATCTGGTATCATCTTTTCTAGATTTTGACCAAATGTATTAAACAAAAGAAAAAACTGTCAACACTTTAAAGTCAATGGGTCTCATTCATCAAACTTGTGTAATTATATGAATAAATTGAGTAATTTGCGTGTAAAACAGACCTTCTCCAAAACTGTCCTACAGATACAGAAATGTTTCGTAAATGTCAGATTTGGTTGTTAAACGTGTATGTTAATGAATTCCAATCATTGGTAAATAGGTGCTCGTGCACACAGAATTGGCATAATTCCCCTATGAATTACAGCTACGCAAATTGCGTGACCAGGAACGCAGTGGAATATTCTGGTGTACTTTCTCAGGTTTGGCTCCAGTATGTTGCATAAATGCAAAAAAGGCCATATGCCAAACAATAAATATTCAATAACGTGTGCCCACCAAAGAGTTTTTAGCCAACAACAAAAAAAGCACTCTTCCTATATTACTAGTATCTCATTTTTAAGAATTTTATTAAATATAAAAAAGCAGTAACCAGTAATATTGACTTCTCCTTTGTTGTAGGTAGTTGTTGTACATGTAGGATCAAGGAGCAAGGGCAATGAACTTGTAATTATTATGGCAGTGCATCAAAATTCAGTGTCGTCAGTTTGCCAGAAAGAACACAGAATGGTTTGCACACCATTTACACGTGGTAGGGAGCAGGTGTACATTTCTTTCGTACCAGCTAACATACTGAAAATATGAACATTTTCATGAATTCAAAACTTTACTTCAAAATGGCTTTATGAACGATTTACACAATTTAAGTATTTTTCAAGTTTTGAGCGTTTTGGGAGGAAAAAAACAGCCTAAAATAGTAGGCTGTACATCACATTTTATTAGTACATTCAGAAATAATGTAGTTTTAAATACCAGTAAATAAACCAAAACTTTTACAAACAGCTATTTTAGTTCCCTTCTCTCCACAAGAAGTGCTCTGAAGTTAACAGTATTTAGGCTAAATATAAATGTCAAGCCAAAAGGAATTCATTTAAAAGCAAAACTGCAACCTACCTCTCTCATTCTAAAATAATAATAATTATGTAAACTTCTTGTTCTTCACTTGCATTAATGATGTAAAACGTCATCCTTCATATACTGCTGTATCAGCAGTGACTAACTGTATTTTATTTTGATAATGAAAAAGCTGCGATGTTAGCAAGAATATGTTTATGTGCTTGTGAGGCGCTGACGTGATCCCTGTATTGTTTTCCAACCGTTTCTTGATAATTTATGGTCATAGCAATGCAGGTTGGTCAGACAGATAGAAGCAAAACATCATTCAAAACTGTACAGCTTTTGCAAAATAAAGAAAACGGCTCTCTGACACCTCGGTTTCCATTACATACACTTCGGAGCGTGTGATAATGAACCGAAACGCGGCACAATTTTTTCTTTCGTTTTGTTTATATATTGTAATGATTTAAGTGAAATAAGGTTTGTGTATAGGCCAATATATTCCTTTTTATGTAGCCTATATAGTTTTATTCTGTTTTCAGTAATTCACAGAAGTGCTGCAGGTGCATGATGTGACCTTGTGTGAATCCGTGTTCTACACTATCCTGCCATTTTTGCTGGTTTCAGACACACAAAACCTGCATATTACTTGCTGTTCATTTTCACTTAAATGTTGGCCTAATGCTTGGCGGTTCGTGACGTATCCTCAGATAAACGAATGCCGGGACGTTGCCTTTGCGACTTACCTATGATGAATTTACAGCTGAGCACGGGCATTTCACTCGTTGCGTCAGTGACAAACTATATTTTGTACAGATTTTATTTTGTTTTGGCAAGTATTTAATTAATTTGCCCAGAGAGAAACATTGGAATTATGCAGCAGACACGCGACTCATTGTCTCTGTGCAGTTAATTAATTGTCCATCGGTACCAGCTCTTTTCATGCTATTTCCGATATAATATAATCAAAAACCGGCCGATACATCTGTGCATCCCTAATTTAAACCTTTGGTTTAGTTCAAATGAAAATTAGTTTATAACTGGCTAGCACACTCTCCTGTCATTGATGTTAGGCTATTACCACTAATACCATACCATACCACAAAATAAAAATGCTTGCTTTGGTCTTATTTAAGTAAAATGTAATTAAGAAAAATGTAAAAACAAAAAAAAGTAACATTCCTTTTTTACACGATGTACTAAAAAATGTCAAAACAACAACAATCTCAATGATACTAAAATTACTGGCTTTTACAGTGGTAGAAAGACCTTTATGTAATAAAGTTTAGTGTGAGACAAAGTATGTGATTTTCTGCAGGCTCAGACTGTAATGGTGCTCGACAGACTAAGGTGGTCAACAAACAGGCCGAGTTCCTCCCGCCGCAGCCTCTGCTCTCTGCCTACCTGGAGCAGCTGAGCTGAACCGCTACGAATCAGCAGTACCGTTGCTGTTCATCCAGCCGGATCTGGCACCACTGCCCTTGAAAATAAAGCTTGACCTTGACCTGGCCAGCATGAACGGTGCTCGGGGCATTATGTCATAGGACCTGACCTGCAGGCATTGCCCTTTTGGAGAGACTGTGTTAAATAGATCACTGTACTCAGTGTCACTATCTTTTTCATTCAGTTTTTAAATGCATTTTGGAGCACGTATTAGTCTTTATAAATGATTCTTTTTTCCATGTTGCAGACAGAATGTTTACATTTACTGCAATGGCATCCTTGTATACAAACAGAAACATAATTGTGTGACCTCAAAAAGGGGCAGACAGTGATTTAGTAAGTTTTATTTTTGGTGAAAATGAATTGAAGTGGGTTTAGAAATTCATGTCCATCTCCAATGTTATACAAGTCACATATAGTCACTGTCAAAAACGTACAACTCAGGCTTCCAACAAAAGGATGACATAATATTAATCAGCACATGTATCACAAACATCATGATGATTATGCAGTTATTATTTATACTTGTGCAACCTGCTTATTCTTACTGCACACATACTGTACAACGTTTTACAATTTGTGTACATTTGATTTGTGCAGACTTATAATTCTGCTAATTTACCTAAGCCAGTCCTGCCTGACAACTAAAGAGTGATCAGTAGACCTTTTATATTCACCATTCTATAACTTGAATTTGAGTAAACCGTGCTTGTTATATTTGTTCATCTGCCTTGATCAGGTGTCACACACTTGTTTTTTTCTGGTAAGGATCTGCCAACATGCACTTACAACTATGCCTTACTCGTAGACGCCATATTTGTCAGTTTTGCATTTTCGGATTTATATAGTGAGCCTTTACGTCTAGGTTATTATGGTTTACATGGTGGAAAAATCTTTTAATGTTTTATACCATCAAGAGTCCTGAGACACTTGAGCAGTTATTGCATTGTTGTTTATTACCAAAGTTTGTGTGTGTGTGTGTGTCTATAATGCTGATTCTCAGGCATCAACCATCATGAATGTGGACTTTAAACATTTACATTACTCGTTATCTGAAAACCAGGTGTGTTGAACCCTTTTGAAAGGAAGAGTGGTGTTTTGAAATAATATTTATACTTGTGTTAAAATATTTGAGTTTAATGCTATTTATACCATGGTGGCAGAACATACCACAATACATACCACAGAGCGCTTAATTGTATTTAGTTATTGTCTGTGATGAGTTTCTGTACCCAAGACAATTAAAATGTCAAGTTTTTAACTCTGGTCATACTGGTCATCACTTACTTTTGTTCCAGTCTATGACTTTATGACCCCAATAAATTTAAAGGGATAGTTCACCCAAAAATGAAAATATGAAAATCTGATTACCCCCAGGGCATCCACGATGTAGGTGACTTTGTTTCTTCAGTAGAACACAAACGGAGATTTTTAACAGAAACCGTTGCAGTCTGTCAGTCATATAATGGCAGTCAATGGCTACCAAATCTTTGAGAGTAAAAAAAAAAAAACACAACGGATTAGCAGTCCATCGCCTTAACCACTTGATCACCTCATCACCTTGCATTTAGTTTATCTTATCTTCAGTTTATCTATAGAATCTTCAGTTCTCCTAAACTGCATGTCGTTGGGCTGTGGGAGGAAACCAGATTACCAGCCGTAAAACCACGCAATCACAGGGAGAACACGCAAACTCCACACAGATGGCCCTCCTGTCTTGAACCGAGGACCTTCTTGCTAACCACTGAGCCACCCCCACAAAACACGCAGAGTCCCCAGGACCTGGTTTAAGAACCACTGCTAAAGGACTCAAACCCACACGTGTAGAGCACAATGGATTAGCAGCCCATCGCCTTAACCACTCGGCCACCTTGTCCCATTACTGGATGCTGGAGGCTGTGCTGCAGAGCTTTTCAGCCGCTGCGGTGCATTCAGCATGCTTCTTTGAGTACAGAGAGAACAGTGAATGCGCCGCCTTTTACGTACCTCTAATCTGTTCTGTGGAGCCACACGTGCCAGGAGGCTGATTGCACGGCAGTTTGAAGCTTGTTACCACTTTGTCGGTGTCGCGATGTAGCTCAAAGGGAAATGTAAATAAATAATTACAATTAATTATGATTAATTGCAATTATTTATATCAGCTGCCAGTAGTAACTGTAGCAGAATCAATTTTCCATCAACTAATCTGTTCGCCCAGCGAACATTCAGCATAATTTATCATCAACACTAAGAAATGATATTTTCTTGGCCACAGAAAATAACTTTTGTAAAGTACTGTTGCATTAGAGCATGTAGCTCGAATCGGAATCGTAAAGGGACATTAATTTGCAAGGCAGAATCAGAATCAAAACTCATGTAATTTGTGCACAATAGTTTATTAACAGAGGACTAACACATAACTAATCTATACAAACAAACATAAAATCACTCATACATGGGGGAAGAGTCGGTGAGAAGCAGTTAGAGAGAGACAAGGAAATGAAGCTATGAAAAGAGTCAGTTAGCCACCTAAGTGAAACCATCAGTGCTGTCTACAGCTTATACTAAACCTTTGTATAGTATACCTTTGTTTGTTTAGTTAAATGTACGATACTTGCATTGCCTTGGTCATTGAACAAGTGTCCAAATGCAGTCTCTGGTGAAAGATGGTTCGGAGCAGGGGTGGGTTTGGACATGCAGTCACGTTCTTCCGGGTCTGAAGAGTGATGAATTCCAAAGATGTTCTGACTCGATGGTGACTGGGAGTTTCTTCCCATGTGAAAGTGAAGAAGAACCAAGAGCTGAGAGGGACCCAGCTGAAGTCCTGTGATCCTTGGGGAATGGAAAGACAAGGCCGCAAGGCCTGGCGCGTGCTTAGGGAAGTCCTGAAGAGTTCTAGGTCATCTTCTTAGGTTCTAAAAGAACCACTGACTGACTGAGGCGAGTCATGAAAATGAATTCAGGAGTTGATTGAAAGTGTCTGGCTCTTAGTGGTCGAGAGCCAGTGTTGGGCCTGTCGGGCCCGCCAGGCACGCCCTGTGCCGGCTCCGGCTCCCCGTGGGTTCCTCCACACGGGCAGCAATCGGAAGATGTTGCAGACGAGTGAGAAAGTGAAGAGAGCGAGAAGAGAGAGGGGTCGATGCCTTTAAACTCTCTGGAGGCTGTGCCTCCTGGAGGTCCATGAACCAATGGTAAATTTCACCTTTGGAGGGAAAGTTTACGACTCTTTGTCTGTGAGCATGGTATTTTGCATATGTAATTCGATTGGGTGTTGATGCAAAACTACTAAGGTTTCTTAAAACACTAACATGTTGCAAAGGTATCAACATCTAATTTACACCATCTTTTAGATCATTAAAATACAAACTCAAAGAGTCCAAGCATGACATAGGTGGGTTATACTACTAGTCATCTATCATAATACATGCATAAACAGTAGAAAGACAAATACAAATACAACAGACAAAATTAAAATACAATGCAGTAATACTGTACACAATGACCTGGGCTATGTGTGATAGGAAGGTCAAAGATAGGTTTGTCTGTGAATGAATGGGAAAGTAGTCATTTCCTATAGCAGTATGTTTCTGTTTTAGAGAGATTTAAGTAGTGGGAGATTCTCTCTACATACTTGCAGGTTGTAAAGTTTATCTGATCTGGCCGAGGTATTGTGGTGTCCATGGTAACCAGGGGCCTGGTGGGCCATTGGAGACGTCCCGGCAGACAGTGTTGTGGATTGGGCGAGGGGGTCTGTGATTATTTGTTAATTTAATGAATCATTGATTTAGCGAATCAAATGAACCATTGTGTGTCTGATTGGCCAAAACGCTACATCGGTTCATGTCCACATAGGAGCACGTGAGAGGTCGTGCCCGTCAACAGTATTCTTTCGCAGAGGCAATATAGTAGCTTATGAGGTTCATCCGAGGCGCAATCATTGCTGATTGAAAACTTTACCCAATATTCTGCCAGGATGACTTGAAATACAGTCAGCCTTGGCAATTGTTGCCAGCCTCTCTGGAGGATAACATTCTGGTTGAAAAAGTTAGTTGTGCTTTTTTTTTTTTTTTTTTTAAGTCTTTGTCATAACTTGCACTCATCTTGTGGAACGGGTTGGGGTGGCTGGTTGTTGGTTCTTGCTCTAAGGCTGTCTGATTGCAGACAGGTGAGACTTTGCTGCAGCTGTCATTAAACTACAGCACGATTAAATCTTACCGTGACCCATCGTAAAGGGTTAGGCCAGGGGTCACCAAAATCCTGCAGAGTTTGCTTCAACACACCTGCCTGGAAGTTTCAAGTGCACCTATTAAGACCTTGATTAGAATCTTTCAGAATCTTCAATTCTCCTAAACTGCAGAGAACTTGCGGAGAACACGCAAACTCCACACAGATGGCCCTCCTGTCTTGAACCGAGGACCTTCTTGCTAACCACTGAGCCGCCCCCACAAAACACGCAGAGTGAGCAGGGTCCCCAGGACCTGGATTAAGAACCACTGCTAAAGGACTCAACCATGAGGATGGGATTCAAACCTACGCACAATGGATTAGCACATAGAAGTACGTGAGATGTTGCGACCCTCAGCGGCATTCTTTCGCATAAGCATTCTGTAGCTTATGAGGTTCATGAAAAAGGTAGTATTTCCGTTTTGTGGCGGAATTTAAAAAATGTGTTTTTAATGCATTACGGCCGAGCGGAAGGAGTAGTAAGTTATCCGGAAGTGGAGAGGTGTATCTTAGGTGAGATGCAGGTTACTTGAATTGAAAAAACGCCGTTGCTGCATTGTGGAGACCGCGCTGTGTTTGGGTCGAGCGGATCGTTTCAAGCCCGGGTTGCTGAGCGAGCATTTTTTGCAGAGCGAAACGAGTGTCTGATGCTGACGAACGCAAGCGGGATCGTCAGGTGAATTCCTGTTCCACATCACTTAAAAGTTATATGTTAAGGAAACTTCCTCCCCAGCCATTAGCGGCCACACACTTTCTGCCTCACACAAACATCGCAAGCATACACGAACATTGACGCACGCACTTTAAGGAAGCACATAATTCTTTTTGTTTATTTTTATTTTCTGCGAATACAATGTTTAATAATATTTGAAGTGATCGAAAAAAAAAAAATGTATTAAAAATCCTCTATTTAATGTGTTTTTTCTTTGTTTCTTTTGTTTTCTCTTGTTACTACTTTCTACCTATTGTTGATCGTAAGGGAGTGTTGAATCGGCTGAGGTTTTTCACGCACCTGTGATTCTACCACCTCAGAGGCACCGTCTTTCTTTTCATTTTATTTTAATTTTTATTTTATTTTATTTTCATTTTAAGTTTTATTGTTTTCTTTTATGGACTACAAAAAAAGTGAAAAGACTATTTTTGTGTTTGTTTGTTTGTTTGTTTTTTGAACTTTGGACTGTTGAAAATGTGAAATGTGAATGTGAACCAAAGTACGTTTTTTTTTTTGTTTAATTGCATACTAACTGTTGAAAATATCACTGTGTGTCACGAATCTGGTCGGTGTCCCGCTGTCCGCCCACCACCAGATGTCACTCTCACCCCATCATTACACTCTGACTCTTGTACCACTCCCCGGACTACATCTCCCGCCATGCATCACGCTGATTGCGTCTATTCATGTGACCAATCAGCAGCTCTATAAAAACCCCGGACTTTCCCCATGCAAACCACGGAGTATTGTGAGTTGTTATTGTGTTCTTTTGTTTAGCGTTTCCTAGTTCCCAGTGTTTATTCCCGTCGCCTGGCTCCCCGTTCTCGACTGTACCGCCGCCTTCCTTTTCGGACTATCGCTCTTGTTTTTTGGTTTATTCTCCTAGCCCAGCTCCTTACGGATTACGTTTGCCACGGATCGACCCTCGCCTGTTTCACGGACTTCTATTGTGCATCGCCTACGTTAAACCTGTCTGCTATTGTTGTTTGACCCTGCCTGTACGACCATGTCTTTGTCTCGTCCCAATAAAAGCTCGCAAGTGGATCCGCTCGCCTCTCTCTCCCCGTAACACTGTGAAACTGTGAAAAGTTGCCTAAAAACACAGAATGTAGAAGTTTTTTTTCTTCTTCTCTTTTCTTCTCTTTTTTTTTTTTTTTTTTTTTTTAAATACAATTTTGAAACTGAACTTATTTTGTGTGGCAATTTCATTTAAATTATTTTTGTACTATTGGCTAAAAAAAGCTATTCTGGGTAGGAAAAAAATTACATTTGACAAGATTTAGCTTGTCTGGCGCCCGAACTATTGTTAATTTGTCTAATTTTTGTATATATAGTTAATAGTCGTTTTGTTAATATATTGATAGAAATTTTCTTAGCGCCCGCCACCACTACAGTTTCATAGTGAATTACACGAAGCTTTGCCTTCTTCTGGTGTTAAAGCAATACAGCACTATTAGTTTGGTGCAGAGAAGAGCAAGAACAGAAAAGAAAGTGAGCAAGATAAGGAAAATTGATGGAAGAAGTGAAGATAATGTTGAAATGGCGTTTGTTGCATCAGCTTTTGTTGATTTATTTTGGTGTTTCATGAGCGCTTTGAGGATGCTGTCCCAGGCTGACAACAGTGTCAGCGTCATGCACAGTGTTATTATGGGCACTTCCAATTATGTAAGTAATTCTAATTGTTTATATTTTTAGAACATATATTATCACCTTTATTTTCGCATTTATTTATATACCGCCTTTAACAATACAAAATTGTGACAAAGCGGCTGTACATTATTAAATAGGAAATAGTACATCAATAATGCAAAAGGGCAACAGTAAACAATCAATTTTCAGGTAAAGGCAGTTAATCAAATACAATAAAATAAAATACAATATCGTGATTATATTAGTTCAGATATGTTCATACATTCATATGATTCATACATACATACAGTCATATTAGCGACCAGCACTGTGTATTTGCTGTGTGAAAATTAACTGTAAAAAGCTAAATCAGCAGATGGGCTAAATTAAAACGCAAGTTTATTCTCTGACAGGAGAGAGTGCTCATGAAACTTCAGAAATAGAGCGGTTACCATAGTTACGACTTGGGATGGTCTTAAAGGGTCATGAAACCCCCCTGTTTCAGCACTGGTTAGTTCTCACCATAGTTTTGAAAAATGCCGCAAAAGTGGGCGTAGTGCGATGCGGAGCGGAGAGGGAAGAGGGGACAGAGTCAACTTCGGGTTCAGACAGTTTCATTTTGCTTCATTTCGCACAGGCATTTGCACTCTGCATCGAAAACATATATAGGAATGAACTTTTAAGGCTTATTTTGCGGCATATATAATTTTGGTAGGTTGCGTTAAGGAGTTGTAAAAACCGCTATTACACTGACCTTATGAATGAATCGCGTTTGTGCCGAACTCTACTTACAAAGCAAACAAAAACAGTCTCCTTCGATCCATTAACGTTTCTCTCAGTCAATATACACAATGTCACAGTTTGAAGGGTCTGTCATAGCAAATCAACACGCCATGTCGTGAATAATTAGACGAAGTGTCTTCTCATAGGATAAGAACGCGCAGCCTAATGAATAATTATGAGACACCGACGCCTCATCGATGTACTATTGTCCATTGCCATGTCACAAACTGTGACGTCAGCACAATGTAGATTGTAAACCCGGAAGGTGAAAATAGAGCAAAAAAGCTCAAAATTTACCAGTTTTCTCCAACAATGAAAATTAATGGATGCTAACATTGTCATATATGATGTGCAACACAAACACCTCTGCTCAAATCTCAGAAAAAGTAGTCTGGGGTTTCATGAACCTTTAAAAATTTATCATGATAATTTCTGGTTTTATTGCGACATCGATTTCAATGACGATAATTCAGGGAATTCTGTTTCTTTAGAGAAAAGTATTATCTTTCCTATTTTTACCCAAAATAGAGCCTAACTGAGAACACACGTAAAATGTAATGACAGTTTAATTCACTGGAAGCCAGAGGGCGCCCTTGTGCAGAAACTCCACATATGCTTTATAGCAGAAGTAATAGTACTGACGATGCTCCAAGAATCTCTAAACCAGTTATCGGTGTAGCTTAATAAAAATTGCAGACAGGTGTGCTGAAGCAGATTGAAAATAAACTTTTTGAGGAGAGTGGGTCCCCAGGAGGAGGGTTGAAGACCTCTGCCTTATAGTATTGCACATACAGTAATTCATTGTTGTTCAGTGTGACAGAAATGACACAATATTGATGTACGCATGCCCAGTAGGACAATCTGGCTGTTGCTGCGTCCGTTCTAACCTAACCTAACCCTATTTATGCTGTTCTGCTGCACCACCTGCTGTCAGACAGTGGAGTCACATTCTCATTCAGCCCGTCTGGCCGTTTGTCCTCAGACCAATGTGAAAATGGGACCAAATTATTGTTGTACATCTTCACCTGTAGACAGAAATCATGATAATGGTCATTCTATAAATCTCAACACCTCAGATAATAAGGTAGCCTATGTAGAGCTGTTTACGGAGCAGATAAAATGCCTATAATTTATCATTTTGACTTACTGGCCGATACCGATTAATCGACCGATAGTTTTTAAAATGGATGCTAAACGGAAAATAAATAGTGCTCTACTATTTAAAAAAAAAAAAAAATTGCCTACTGAACCATACTTTGTAAATGGAAAAATAAAAAGTAATATTAATTATATATTGATCATTACAATTAGTTCATTGTTCATTGTTGTAATGTTAACAAAAGCAACTAAATTTTTAAATTATATCAGTAAATGCTGAAATTAACACACTCTAACAAGGAACAATACTTTTATTCTACAGCTTTTATCAATCTTAATGTTACAAATGGACTCATAGTGTAAAGTGTTACCATTACATCAACAATCAAGCTCAAGATGGCCATCTTTAAATATCTACACAAAGGCCACAGTATTGAAATTGCATACATATGGATTTTGTGTACTTTCACAATTTAACGGCTTCTATTCTATAACATTTGTGGTTATCTAATCAAAATATAAAAGTATGTTAGTCACACAATGGGCAAAAGCGCAGAAGAGCTCGCTTCTAAAATAACTCACAGCTCTGCGGTATCACACACACCGGATGCCTCACATTCAATTCAAGCGGCATCTACAAGACTTTATTTGACCACCAAACGGGCAAAAGTATGCTGCTGTCCTTTCTCCACTAATGCAGCATCTAGTCAACAAATTCATCGCTTAGTAATGACATGAAAACATGCACTACAGTATATACCTACAGTATAAGACCAGCATAAACCAGCAAAGGACCAGCTTAAACCAGCATCAAAACCTACCTACCAGCATATGCTGTTTTTTTCACCAGGGCGGTTTATCCAGATCAAGTACCTTCAAATGTGTTGTGAATGCTGTATGACAATAATCTGAGGCCACCAGCGGTTTCTAGTGAGTTGAAGCATGAAGCATGAAGCTTTGAAACTTTTGTGAATCAGTTGTTTCTAAACAGTGTTTTTTTTTTTTTTAATATACAAGCTTCGAAGCCTCGGTGTCAGTTGCATGATTCACAGGTTTACAGAGGTCGCCCACCCAACACCCTCTTTGCTTTATATAGGTTTGCACAGCATAAACTAATTTATTATCTGAAACAGTCCAAAAATGGCTGGGTCGTCTGGGACGCAAATTCAGCTTTTTCCACTTTTTGACCACAAGATGTCATTAGTGTCTTGAAAAGCTTGGATTAATAAACCTTTTTACGATACAGTTGAGGGGAATGCCTCGGTACTTCGCAAAGGTTCATTTTTCCATCGCTAAGACAAACTCATTTTCATGGAATGGTAAAGTGTGTTAAGAGAAAACATCACAATATGATCAAAACCAGCCAAAATGTGCCAATTTACTGCAAAGTAGGTGAAAAACCAGAGATGCTGCTGGAATGAATGTTAACATGTATGCACTTAACAGGTGCATACCGCCACCTACTGTATCAGAGTATGCAGCATGAATCATATCTCAAAAAATCTACTTAAAAAAAAAAAAAACTTTTACTTTACTTCACTACTTTCCAAATCATATAATATACTTGTGTATCCTTTAAATTAATTAAGCCTGTATCTCTCAATTATTTTAAAAGAAAATCATACACCTTTGATTGTTTCTGTGCATTTTGAAATATATTTGTAACTGAAATGACACTAATTTCAATTTCTCTCAGTTTTTCAACAAGCTGGTTCCCTTCTCTTATATATGCTTCACAGTGTAATAATACATGTCCAGCTGTTTGTGTTCCTCCACAGTAACTGCAGCAACGTGACTCACATTTAGCTATAATGTGCAGAGAATAATGAAGGTTGGAGTGTCCTATACGGAGACTAGTTATAAACTTCTCTTCTATTTCCATATTTCTTTCAACTCCCACTTTTGGTTGAATATTAAATAGATGTCTTCCTTTTGATTATTTATTCCATTTCTCTTGCCTCAGACTTTCAACTGCTGCTTTAATAATAATTTTAACTTTTGTTTTACATAACGGGATTTTTATGTCAACTTTTTTCTCAATGCTGTTTTGGCCAACTTATGCACCACCTCAGTCTCTTCTAACCCTACATGGGCAGGGATCCCTAAAAATTCTCCTCTTATTGCTGTTTGATTGGTTCTATATATATTTTGTAAAATTTCATATAATATATCTTGTCTAGATGCTGACCTCCTGCTATTTAAATGGTTTACCACTGAATATGTCAACATACTACCACACTTATAGGATGAATTTCCTCCACCCACTACATCGCAATTAAAATTGCCATCATTTCTATGGTAAATACTGATGCGTGATTAACTAACCTCTTAACAACACTATATTGACAATATGGAATTTATATGGGTGTTGCTGTGCATCCACTATCTGTATTTTTTGATCCATCCGTGTATATTTGAATACTATTGAAACATTTTTGTTTCAAGTACTGATCCACTATTATTTCTTTCGGCATACACTTATTCTTATCATTAATTTTGCCGTGCAGCTGTAGATCTACTATTTGCATTTGGAACAGCCAAGGATCTTCCTGTCTGAGTTATCTTTTGCTTTTTCTTTAATCTAATCCTCTCTTCCCTATACTTCCTACAATGAGACAGTAATGAACTAATAGGTGTGTTCGACTTAACGCTGCCCTGCGCAGCTGTATTTGAAGCAGTGCATGTCGGTTAGAAATTTTGTCCGATTTGAGACTGCCCGGCGCCATGTGACTGTCACGTGTGCAATCAAAGTATCGCTATAGCGATTCGAGGGCAGCCGGCTGACTCAGCTGCCGCAGTTTATGTAGGGCGGCTGCAAGTGCTTAGATGACGACACGTGTGTTTTGGGTTTATTCAAACATCCAGCTTTGTTTCGTAAATTGGGTGGTATCCGCTTTCTTCTAAAATGTGATTTTGATTCACCCCAAATTCCAGTGAAACTATCAGCATTCCACCAACAAGTCTTATTATGTTGGAAATTGGCACACACACAATTTCACACCTCACAATACTCCGATCTGGAAAAAAAAAAAATTCTACATAGAAACAAATATTATTTATTTTTATTTGTATTTTATTTATTTATTTAACAAATATTACTTATTTTTTGAGGAATGGGTAAATAGAAATATTTGGTCAGTATTGGATCTAATGGATGAGAGTGGTAATATGTTGGACTATAATTCATTCACTTAAAAACAGAGATTTGCCTGTCATCCAAAGCAATTCTTTACTGTTATTAATGCAATACCTTCAGGTTAGACAGTTTAAGATATGTTTGTTGATTTGCTGATAGGCATACATGTCTGAGATCATCACAATGTTTATGTCTATTAAAATGTAACCAAGATATAATTTATTCCTCATTAACCACACTGAGACTAGTTGTAGTTATTTCTTTTTTATTCTTTCAAATTTGTTTGTTTGTACTTTGTGAATTGTTCGCTAACATGCTGTCTACTGCCCATATCCTGTTCCTGTGACTCCTCCAAGAAGAGGGTAAGAAAATGGCTTCCCTTTTTCTGGTCATGGGTTAAACCAAAATAATTAGTAGGGGAGGGAACTTAACCTTTGGTGATGAGACATGGGAAGAAGTCCTCTGGTGTTTTGTTATATTGTTGTATTTGAAGAATCATGTTGATTTGTTTTTATTTCTGTTTGTTTTTTGTTTGTTTGTTTGTTTTGTTTTTACATATTTTAAGTCGAAGTCCTGTTTAAAGAATTTGAAGATGCTTTTCTCCTGTGTTAATGCCCCTGCAGGTGGTTAGGTCTGGAGTTAATGAGCCAGTTGTAGGTTATATAAGCCAATCTAGGTTGAACCTTAGGGAAGGAAAGATGGTGTGTGCTACTGTAAGTATTTGAGTCTGTTTTGCTGCTTGTAGTAATTTGTTTTTCTTTTGCACTGAGTCAAGTGTGGTTTGTTGCTGTTGCTACTGTGAAAACGTATAACCCCTACTTCTACAATGGCATGTAATACTCCATCACTTTTTTGGATGGTGAGTCCATGAGTCCTGAGGCTACCACTACCACGTCCCTTTGATATCTACGGGACACACTACGACACACAGCCTTTGGACTGTGACTATGTAGGGCAGCCAGCAACAAAGCTGTCGTCACTCACTTCATCTCTGCCAGTAAGTTGAAATGCAAGTTTGTTTTCAGACAACACTGCAACTCCATTAGCTCTCTAATGACATTTCTCCTGTACTCCTCTCTCAACTAAGTATTATGCCAAGAATTAATAAGTGTGGTTGGCAATTTGTGCACTTCAGCCACCTACTGAGATGTTCCTGTAAGTATTGTTAGTTTGTCCATTTTTAATGGCCTCGACTACATCAACAGGTTGCCTCATGTAAGATACCCTCCAGGCTCATACACCCAAATTGTAGCTTTGAACACTGGGTCAAGATAAAGTCTGTTTTGTCAACCAGTCTACGTTTTACAAGCAGTGTTTCAGCCAGCTAGACCTGTCTGCTGTCTTTGTTGTAAACCATCTGATTCTGCTGTCTGACGTCTGACTTTGTCATCATGGGTACAGTATTTCATGTTCTCATCCCGCAGGCTGATGTTTAATCATTTTTGGACTAAAGAGGTGCTGTTATCCTGTCTTCATGAAAGCCCATTAAGTGGCTTAAGTGTTTTGTTCAGTCCCCTTCCCTTGGTAAGTCTCTTAACATTTTAAAGTCTTTCTAGCCTTGTTTGATCTGAGACTGGCTCAGCACAACAGCCATTCCAGCCAGACAACCATCTGGATGTCAATGCACATAATAGTTGTCCGTTTTGTACATTTAATTAAAAACCAATATGCACATTTGGTTTAATCTATTGAGGTGTAAAATAAGGTTAAATTTGTGCAAATTTCTCTGACCATGCCTGAAGTGTCTCCAGGAGAGACCACAGACTCTTAGATAAATAATCCTAGGATTTGACAGAGCTGCATCGATAACTAACTTTTAAAGTGCTTGCATATTTAAAGCTGCAGATGACACTGGAAAAGCTGGGGAAACTCCAGTGTTTGCTTATGATAAAGTTGCTGTCTGTTGGCGTGTGTGCTAATGTAATTGTTTAATCTAACAGGGCCTTTTAAGATCTTTGCTTTTGTGCTTTCTAGCTAAATTCTGCAGGAAAATGGATCATGCGTGCCAGAGTTGAGAACCCCTGCTCTAAACCCCTGCTCTGATAGTACGTAGGGTTAGGGTTAGGGTTAGGTTAGAAAAATTACAACAGCTCCCCCCAACCTAGCACCCGTCTAGGAAGGTTTGGAGTAGGGAGACTGAGGAGAATGCACGGGCCGACGCATGTCTGACTATACCAGGAAACCTTTATCCATCTCCCATTTCAGGAGAACAGCCTTATTAGGCATGGGGCTAAGAATGTGGAAGACCAGGAACTCGGTTTTGGTTAGATTTAGTGCGAAGGTTGGTTCGAAGTTCGATCTGAACATCGATCGGTTCTGGGAACGCAAAGTTTTTGACTAAACTTACTCCGGACCAGCGAATCAGGCAGTAACCCGAAAGTCACCGCCCGATAATCCTGATCAGGCATTGCATTCCGTCAGCGAGTGCTGTTTAAGGTTTCAAAATTGACTTTGTGGTGGGAAAATTAGGGTTCAGGTCCATAGGGCTACGAACGGTAGGTTTAGGTTAAGTGTTGGTTGAGGGCTAGATTTAGTCATTAGGGCTATGAATAGTAGGTTTAGGCTTAGGTGGTTCAGGGCTTAGTGTTGGTGTATGGTAGGTTTAGGGGCAAAAAACTCCAAGCATCAGAGCAAAGTCCAATGCTGGTTAGGCGCTGGCCATCTACATCAACTGGCCGCCTCTCTATGTTTCTTGAAATTTCCCCGAGGTCTGCACGACTCTGTAGAGGGCCCGCAACAGCCCCAAGAACCAACAAATTGCCGCTAAAAAATCCCAAACTAGGGCTAGGGAGTCAAGGGCTGTTCCTTCTAGGGTTATGTGCTAAACTAATGGTAAGTTTAGGGTGTGTTGGGGTTCACCATTCAAAAAACGCAATCTCTACATCTTTCTGGACGGAGAACTTATTTTCTGAACCCACTGTAATTACTTTTGTGGCTCTCTACATCACCCAGACTCATGATGGAGGCCTATTTCTCTGTGTTCAAGCCTGATCGCGACGTTTCGGGACTCTTAACCCTTCTTCAGGCGAGCTTGAACTGTGTATGACTGGAATTCTCTACATCAGTCATATTTATACTCTCTCAAAAATGGGTTGTGACTCCCCAACACATCCTAAGTCCACACTCGGCACTGTTTTGTGCGTCATAAATCAGTTTAGCACACGTAACTTTTTTGTTTTGAATTTTTTGCATCAATTTACTGACTTCTAGCAGCTTAGGGTGCCCTCCACAGTGAAGACAGACCCTCAGGGAATATTTCAATCACCATAAGAGAGGTCCAGAGCTGGGTTAGGGTTAGGAGTTAGGGTTAGGAG